>CAMAPE010000035.1:27502500-28102500 GCA_945859875.1 Cuscuta europaea | reverse complement strand
GGCCCAGGTGGAGCAAACAAGGCAAACTGGACTCCAGAGAGCCCATACTACAATAAGGTGTTGTCTTACGCCCCATACTTGAAGGCCCAGGAGACGTACGTCCTCCAGCACATAGAAGCCCCAGGGGACGTACGTCCTTCGTCACATGAATGCCCCAGGGGACGTACGTCCTTCGTCACATGAATGCCCCAGGGGACGTACGTCCTTCAGGACATGACGGCCTCTCGGGGACGTACGTCCGTCAGCACATGACTGCCTTTTGGGTACGTACGTCCTCCTGCACATGAAGAACCTTGGGTACGTACGGCCTCTAACGCATGAAGAGCCTTGGGTACGTACGACCTCTAACACATGAAGAGCCTTGGGTACGTACGGCCTCTAACACATGAGGAGCCTTGGGTACGTACGGTCTCTAGCACATTAAGAGCCATGGGTACGTACGACCTCTAGTACATGAAGAGCTCCAGCTACGTATGGCCCTTTGGAGACGTACGTCCTTCACCACATGACGGCCCTTTGGGGACGTACGTCCTTCACTACATGACGGCCCGTTGGGAGCGTACATCTTTCACCACATGACGGCCCTTTGGGGACGTACATCCTTCACCACATGATGGCCCTCTGGGGACGTACGTCCTCCTACGTATGAAGTCCTCCCCAGCTACGTACGGCCCCAGGGGACGTACGTCGTTCATCACATGAGGTCCTCCCCAGCTACGTACGTCCCCAGCACACCACCAAGGCCCAAATGGCAACATGGCTTTCGGCCTATGAAGCCCCCGAATGCATGTAACCGAGGGCACTCTCCTCGACAAGATATCCTCTCCACATGCTCTGAATCACTGTATTAAATGCAGTGTCACGTCCAACCACCGCATTAAATGCGGTGCCACATGTTATGCCGGTGCCACATGTTATGCCTAGCTGAGTTGACTCTCCACCACTGGGTACTTGACACGTGTACTTGCATAATTCACACCGCATTTATTGCAGCTATAAATAGCTAGCCTCTTTTTCATTGTAAAGGATCCGAATCTCGAGTTCATTGATAGTACACACCTACTCTCTCTCTCTCTCCCACTATTTGCTCTAACCTCTCTCTTGATATTTCTTATAGTATCTCTCGGATAAGCTACCCCCGGGTACATTATCCATTAGTGGAGTATATAGCTAGCTTGGACAATGGTCCACACCCTCGAGACAAAAGGAAATGACTCGAGTCTAACCCAACAATATTACAAACATTAGTGGAAACACGTTAAACAAAGTCGTTTCACTTGCAGTGTCTAAAAAAATAAAAGTCGTGTCGTAATGAGGCTCTTGTTTATCAATATGCACATCAAACAATTCTATTCCCATTTATTTCATTAAAAATAATTTCCTTAATTACCTAAGAAGTGCCTTTATACCAAGACCGCCTCCATTCACGTCCTCTCCTCTACCCCACCTATGGACGAGGGGTACCACACATAGTCAATGTGCTTTAATTAGCATAAACTGAAGGGACATCGTCCATGACCAAGGAAAACAAACACCTCATACCAATGTCTCAAAAAACACAAACTTTTAAAATCAACTGCACCAAGAAGTTTTCCCAGTCCTATCCTAAGGAGAACTCTGTTGAAAACATGGCCGCCTCCGAGCTCAGGAGGAGGAAAATGCCCTGACCCAAAAGAACTATTCAGGACTCAAGGGTATAGATTCAACACCACACCCGTAACTTGAGGGGGTCCATCAGTGTTATATAAAAGGTTGGCGAGAGCTCTAGTGCAAAAAACAATCATGATTCTCATAGCTAGCCTCAAGAAAAAAACAACTCATAGCCCACCTTACTAGTGCATGCCATCTTGCCACAAACAGGGGGAACTGAGACGTACACTCCACCACTAGTCCATTTGAATAGCATAGGACCAATAAAAAAGATGAGTGAGTCCAAGCCATATATGTATGCTGCCTCAAAACAAAGCTTTTCGAACCACTAAATGAACATGAACCAGAGGAATGAAAAAAGGTCAATCTCGAACTTTGATAAAATAGGCAATAGGCTATTAATGCCCCATTAGTCAGAAATTGGGGTCTTGATATTCCAATCCAAGTGGATGTTATTTGCAAGAGAGCATAGGTTAGTGCCAAAATCATATGCCCGACACCTCTCACCATCTTGAAAAATGGACAACACACAGAGAGGCATCCCCAGCGTTCTAGCAACTCAGGGCAATGTTAAAGATATTGTGCCTCTAGCCAACATTTCGGCATTTCATTCCATCCCAAATGGAGGACATGCGATGGAACACTGGGTGGCCCACTCAGAATGCATGCCTAATCTTTGGCATTGAGTCCGACAACCATTTGAAGTGATCGATCATAGGTATGAGGTGATATCACAACTCCATAAGCAGCAACATGTGACAACGCCCAACCCTCGGTCCGACCCAATGGTTGTCTCTCTTCTTCATATGGTCGAGGACCACCAGAATATGGTACACGAGTGGGTTGGTGAGCCCATTATCCATAATAAGACCGGTACGCCATTCACATTAAGAGTTGTAACCTCCCAAATCCCAACTAAGTATCAGGGGTATGCCATAAAAGCTTACAAATGGAAGATCGGTCGTTAAGAACAATTAAGTAGATACCAAAGTACCATGTTGATGGTTGGTGCCTTGGACGAGTACCTATATGGCTATATATGCATATGATTCTTGTCCACACTAAAAGGTCCGACCTATGAGTGATTCAATGAGCTTCAAGATGGGAGCATTGTCTTATGGCACGACTTCACCCCACATTTTCCTACACATTTTGCATACTAGAACCGAGTAAAGAAGCACTTCTCTCACTACACTACCATCAAGGGAGAAAAGAATGAGACCTTCTAGGATTTCTTAATGTCTTAGAAGGTGCAAAGGACAATGATAAGATGAAGTTGGTGATCCTCCAAGGAGTTCTCTGGATAACTAGCTTTTCCACCAACCTAATCAAGCGTGAGTTGTCACCATTCTACATTTAGGCCTTTAAGCACTAAGACACCTACATTGAGGCAAAAGGCTTAAGAATAAGGGACTTTAGATTCTTGAGTCACAACAACTCACGCCTCTCACTCATCCGACCATAAGTCTCATCTTGGACTATGCAAAGCAGAGTCCTTGGTGGCCATGGACTCGAAGGCTCCCAAGGAGGTGATGACCGTCAACCCCAATGAGACATATTATCGATTACCCTCGGTTTTTGTGCCAAAAACTCGAGGGTAATATTTAATTGAAGAATGTCTAGAATGTTACTAATAGCTTTGCAGTAGACAAAAATATGACCTTTTTTAATTTAGGCCAAAAAAGAGACTAAACATTAATTAATGAATTGAAATACATTAAAATAAACTAAACCCTATTTCATCCTCGTTACCGGCCATTCTTCATCGCAGCTTTCCTATGGCAAACCACACCTTCGAATCCTCCTCATCTACTGCAAGCAGCAACTTCGAATCTCCCATCAATCTAATTTCTTCTCTTTCTTCTCATTTCTCCTTCACCGTTGCCGCTGTAATCGACCAGCAACGAAGATCGAGGCATCGTCTTCGATAGCAGCCTCCTCTGGTTCAATCTTCCTCAATAGCCGCCTTTGGTTCAATCGCCATTGATAGCCACCACCGTTGCTGGATTCGCCATCCTCGATTGACCCAGGGTTGCACGTCGTTGCTGGATCCGCCGTCCTCGATTGAGCTAGGGTTACACGTCACTGATGGTGGCGGCTAGGTTACCGGATGTGGCAGCAAAGGAGGCTAAGGGCGGCGGAAATGGACTGGTCACGACGGGCTTATGGTTGTGTGAGAGCAGTGGTGTACGACGGCTTGGGGCGGCCGGGTGTGGCGCAATGGCCTTGTGGCAGAGCTGTGGGAGGGTGGTTGGGGGCTAGTGGGGGTTGGGCTCTACTGTGTGGGCTGGGGGCTACTATGTGGGGTGGGTGATGCTGGTTGGGGGCTGGGGTGACAGGAGGGTGTGGGGTGTGGTGGCCGGAGGTGGTGGTCACCGGTTCTGCCGGGGTGGTGGTCACCGATGGTACTGGCGAGATGTAGTCGTGGAGGCGGGATGGGGCAGAGTCCAAGTCATGTCATGGTGGTGTCACTGTGACCTGCGATGATCATCGGCCAGCAGCGGGGTCATCGGACGACATGGTCTCCAGAATGAGCGGCAGTAGCAGTTACATGAAGGGACTGGGCGGTGGCAATCAACGGATAGGACTTACGGCGGTGGGACGAGTGGCGGGATGGGTGGCGGGCGGTTGTCACTGGACGATCTAACATTACACCGGACGGGACCGTAACTACGAACACGTAACTATGGGCATGTAACTATGATCAGAGAAATGTAATTGTCACCAATAATATTGTAATTAATATAATTAATTGTAATGTTAGTCACTATAATAATATTGGTCACTTTAGAAATGTAACTGAGGGATATGGTTGTGATATTAGTCATTGTATTGTTTGTCACTGTAGCATATGTCACTGTAGCATTGTCACTGTAGTGCGTTACTATAGCAGTTCACATTTTTGGAAATTTTTCAAAAGGTCACTTTTTTGTAAATGAGTTCATTTTTAGTAATATTCATGTCCTTATCCCATATTTAATTCAGTCAAAAATTCAAGGGCAACCTTTTTATAATGGACTAAAAGCTAGCCCTAACTCTTATTTTAGAAAATGGTTCATTGCACTTGAGTGAAGATCACTTTGAGCCATCCTCTCAATTGATTGCAAGCATTGTAGTTAAAGCGAGGATGAGTCCCATTCATTCTCTTCACAAATGGAGACAATTGAATATTGAGGAAAGAGAATATCATTTATTTTCTTCATGGATGACGTTCAAATTCAATGATCCTCTTTACAAATTGTGACCATTGCAGGTGGATGAAGATGAGTCTTATGATGTTTTCTTTTGGATTGTAATTTACTAATCTGGTTTGGTCTGATCTGCTGTGGTCTGTTTAAGTCTGATCTGGTTTGAATTGGTCGATATGGTCTGGTCTGAACTGGTCAATATGGTCTGATCTTGTAAATGTCCGGTCACTGTGTATTTTATAATTGTCCAAGTCTGGTCTGGTCTATTTAATTCTGGTTTAGTCTATTCAAGTCTTGTCTGATCTGATCTGATCTGATCTCGTGTGGACGAAAAACGGTCCAAAAGAAAATATCATTAGTCATTTCTTTAAAAAATGGCGGTCAATGGAGCTGAGCTCCAAATCAAGACATTAATACCATTATATCAATGTATGTTAATGCCAAAACACGAGGGTATAATTTTAACATTATACTACGTATAATTTACTCATATTTTAATAAAACACAGAACTCCTATTTTAAATACACAGTATCACATTATTAAATTATACTCCTATTTTTGGGAAATCAAATCTTTATATTAAAAATCTTATTACTTTAATAGGATTACTATAATACACAAAAGTTTAGTGCACTAAATTAAACTCTCTCTCTATATGGATTTCTAATGCATAACAAATACTCCCTCTATTGCGCAAAATAGTTCTCACTTTCCTTTTTTTGTTGTTCCAAAAAATGGTTCTCTTTTCAATTTTTGGAAACTTTTGTGTGACTAACATTTATTTACCATTTTCTTACTCAACCACAATCATACATTATTTCCACTTTATTCTCATCTTCTTAAACTCCGATCCAAGTCAAACCGGAAATTATTTTGCGGGACGGATGGAGTATTTCATTAAAACAAGAATTAGCTATGAGGAAATATAATGTGTTAGGGATTAGAGATTTTACACAATATTAGAAAATAATAAGATAGTGTTATTTTGTTGATATTGAATTTGTAAACATTAGTACGAATAACAAACATACTTTGGAAATGGAAAGAACGGAGTATGCGCAGGTAGTACAAATTTTAATTTAATGTGCAGTTGGAATACATATATACCTAATACTCTCGAATTAAAGAGTGCATCGGAATATCATTATACTGATATTTATTAATAAAAGAAAAGAATATACTTTTACTTAAATTTTCTGAATAGAATTTCATTATACTCTGATTTCTGCAGTAAAAATTCCAACAATATGATCCGTAATACTCTGTATACTGCAGTAACAATAAACACAAAAAGCTTTACACAAACTTTTTATCCTCCTAAAAAAAGGATGATACCCCATCCTTAGGGCCCCCAAAACTGACCGGATGCTACGTTGCGAGGATGTAAATTAAACTATAATCACAATCTGACAGATCGAGAGTGAAGCTCTGTCCTCGGTACTTGCAGAGGCCCTATGCATTTTTTAGCAATTAGCATAATAACCTCTCATCGCAGTTGCCGGGATTCGAATTCGAGACCTAACCCTTGTGGCACTTCCTCACTACCCGTTGAGCTACGCTCACCCGTAACTTTTTTATCCCTTGTTGTTACTCGTGTTAGCTCCTTTTCTTTTTGTACGGCCAAACGAGGTACTATTGTTTATTAATTCTTTTTTTAAAAATTGTAACTAACAACATCATCATCATGCATGCCATTATATTTTATGAAATTTAGGATTTGGTGAACATCTTCTAAATTAGAAAGCCATCAAATTAAAAATTAATTAAATTCCTTCAAATTAACTGTCGGATGCCGTAGGGGAAGTGTACTTTTTAATATTTTAATCAAACCTTTCCAATGCATGCATGTTACATACGGCCGGAGCAGCACACACATGCTCCATCACACTACTTCATTACATAAAAAGAGCCCCTAATTTTTTATGTTTAAAATTTATTACTAAATGTCTAATATCTTTCAACTTAAATGTCTAAAAAAGAAAATAACTAATTATAAACAGTATATATATTATTATTAATTCTCAAAATATATATTACTTAAGTAAAGTCTGTTTGGTAACTCTAAAATTGATCGACTCGGCGGAACTTACTGAAATTGATGAAATCCTGGTTGAAGCGGATGAATTGACTAAATTTGACAATCTATTTGTTGAGTTATGAAAAAATAAAACACAAAGTATAATCAATATATATATATATATATATAAAGAGGAATTTTTTAAGAGCATAAAAAGCGCCACATAATCCTGCCATGACATCCATCATATATAAAAATTATTTAGTTATTTTTATACTCTGTACCTTTTATTTTTATTGGATTCTATTTTTGATTGCATATTGATATGGAAACAAATGACTCTAGATTCCGTCACTTTTGAAATAGATCGATTCCTAATCTAAATTAGGAAATCTTTATATGTTTACAAATTCCTAATTTTGTTTACTCTTAAGATGTTTTTAATTAGATTGATTTCAGTCTCAGACTAAATCAGATCAGATCAAACTTTAATAATAATTGGACACATAAAATGTAAAACAGAAATCTACCAGATCATATTACTTTAGACCAAATCAAACCCGAATATTTTAATTCAATTAAAAACGTCCTTATTAATGACGTTTTCAATGTGATGAAATAATAAGTAAAATGTGAAATCTTACTATTAAAAGAATAGTAAAGTAAATTAGAGGACATGAAAATACCAAATTGAATGAGGAATATTAAAAAATATATTTTGAGACGCATAACAAAGTAAATTAGAGGACATGAAAATAATTAAGAAGCTTCTCTATGAATTCTTTAAAATCGGGTTCATAACAATTATGCTTAGTAGAGAAGCTTATGTAGAAGACCATTTATACTATTTTTCATATAATTTTTATTTATTTAACAAATAGAATATTTTTTTTTTCATGATTCGGGATATTCACCTATTCAACCTATTCAGCTAGAATTTAATTAATTTCAGCAAAATAAACCGATTCCACCAATATTAATATTATCAAACAGACTCTATATTTAGACTGAGTTTATTTTGCTTTTGCGTCACATTATATATGATTCCGAAAACCAATCAAATTTTAAATTAGATAAATTACATACCGCCCGTGCATCGCACGGGCTTGAAACCTAGTTTATTAATAAAGTAAGGAAAAATTTGTACGAAAGATCATGGCTAAATTGAACTTATACAGTAAATTCATCCAATTCAAACATAAATGTTAATCCAACCTTAATTATTTTGATTATTGCATAATTCAATGTGTAGTAAAGTTGCATAGTATTTGATAAAAATGTTGACTGAAATTAAAAATAGGAGTTATCGAGTGAGCTCGTTCATAGTTCAAATAAAGGAAGAAATTAAAACAATAAAACTTCAAATACGGAGTATTATTTTAGGAAAAAATAAAGGTCTCTCTTTGCGCACCTTCAAATTTACTATGCGCACCATTCTTTTTCTACTATTGGACAAGTTTGCCCTCTTGCCTTACGAATTTACGTAGCTAGCGCCTAGCGCAGTAATTGTAATACGGAGTAGCTTTGTACTCTTTCATCAAAGTTCAATGCTAAGATTTTACTCCGTATTAATTTAAAAAGTAATACACTCATTGGCATTACTGCATTAGATTAGATTTCCTAAAATTTTGTTTACTTTATTCCTAAAAAATAAATACCTTTAAAATATACTCACAATTCAATAGATTACAAATTTCAGTCAAGTACAATGTAATCTGATAACATCAATGTGGCACTTCGAAGGAAGAGATCACATGTTCGAATCTCATCCACGTTCAATGATGTTAGTCTTAACATAGAACATATATTATAATAGGTTAGAAAGAATTGCCAAAAAAAATAGATTACAAATTTCAACTACCACCAAATATATAAATATTTGTAATACAGTATAATTAATACTCATATGATTTTTTTACAATCTTCTTATATAAATATACTTTTCATTCATCTTTGTATTGGATATTGTCTTTATTCTATTATCAGTCACGATAATACAAAGTAACTATAATTTACACTTTTTAGGATGTTTTTTAATTTGACTCTATATGATCCCCGACCAAACCAGACTACATGATATATACGATTAGAAAATGATTTATAACATAAAAATTATACGAAAATACTTCTTTCGAAAATACTTTCATAAAATTATAAAATTTATAATTTTCATAAAATTATTCTAATGAAAATTATTGGTAACAAATTATCACCATTGAATTGAAAAATCAAAGATAAAACCGGACCGGTACGCATTTATGTGTAAAAACTTATCTGTAAAAATTCTTTGTACCGGCCGAATCCAACTCTTACTCTTGGCTACGCCCCCTGCACGCATAATTCTCTGCCTTCTAGCCTTTGTACTATTTAAAAAGTCTTTAAAAACTTCTAGTTGTATGTTTGGCATGCTAATTTTTAAGAGCTTTTATAAAAATAAAAGATTTTTTTGAGATGCTCGAATGAGTAACATCTCGGATAAGTCTGTAACTTTTAGCATCAACCAGTCCCAACAGCTTATATACCAAACATAACTAAATCAAACAGTCAACTTTTTATCAAATTGCTATTAACTTTTTCTTTTAAGATTTTATAAGCCACTAAAAGCTAATAGTTACCAAAACACTCATAAGAGTATTTTTTCGGTTAGTTTTTCCAAACATACCATAAATACACATTTATCGGCCATTCAACAGACCAAACTTTAACGTATCTAATCAAATATTTAACGTATCTAAAATTTTAACGTAATATGGATGTCATATCGTAGATCATAAAAAGTTATTTAATTTGATATAATTTTTATAAAATTTGAAGTACAATTGAAAGAGTTATAACATTTTATAAAAAAAGAATAATTTACCACATGGAAGCAAATTATTGGATGGAGAAAGAATTTAAAATTGATATAGTATAGTATTCCGTATATTCCTCCGTATAGTACACCGTATATGGCAGGCCGTGTGAATGTGTGATCTTGGAGAACTTGTACTAACTACTAAGCATCAATTTTAATTAATTTGAATTTATCAACTACTAAGGTCAATAAAGTCATTGTAGGGTTACGTAAAGTAAAAATGGGGGTGTGCAAAGCAACACCCAAAAATAAAGGTACTATACTACGAGTACTATTTTTTGATTTTTTCCCCGTGTTTTACTTATGTTTAAAGAAATTTCTTTATCTTCTACTCACAAACCCCATGCCTTCCGCCACAACTAATAATAAGAATGTTTAAATAGACATCTAGCATTTTTAAAGCTTTTTTATTATATAATTTCGGACGTACCCATCCAGAATAAATTCAAAATTTTGATGTCTAAAAAACGGTTTACAAGTTTGATTGAGATCGAATAGATATACATATAATTAACTTTTTCATGATAAGCTTTGAGCTAATATTAGTTAATAAAAATTAATTATAAATTGAGAAAATATACTAGCTAGCTCCATTAATTTGATCAAAGCGTTTTTCGTTAAGTAGTATTACTAATAAAAAAAGTCATGCATAAACAAATTATTTAGTACTCCCTCCGTCCCATAAAATAAGTCTCATTTTCCTTTTTGGGTCGTCCCAAAAAATTGTTCCCATTTTCCTTTTTGGAAAGTTTTGTGTGGCTAACATTCATTTACCTTTTTCTTACTCAACCACAACCATACATTTCCATTTTATTCCCACTTTCTTAAACTCCGATCCAAGTCAAAGTGGGACTAATTTTCCGGGACGGAGGGAGTAACTATTAGTTACTACAATTGCATTCAAAGTTTAAATCATACTATCTTATTAACTTACATGTAGCTTAGTAAGTACGGTGTAAGCTTTGAACATACTTGCAGCCACTAAAAGTTACTAAGTAATTATTCATTTCAAAAAATTCTTTCACCTACCTTTTTGAATGTCCCAAAAAATTTTCTCATTTCCTTTTTTGGAAAGTATTGTGTGAGTAACATTCACTTACCTTTTTCTTACTCAACAACAATCATTCATTTTCACTTTATTCTCACTTTCTTAAACTCCGTCCAAAATAACATGAGAAGAATTATTCGGGACGGAGGGAGTAATATTTTTGTCAATCACATTTTAATTAAGGAGTGTTACTGGGATTTTTTCTTAATTGAACTACAAACTCAAATTAAAAAATGATTACAAATGGATACTCAAAATTAAAAAATGAAATGAAATGATGGGTGTTAAAAGGAAATATTATGTGAAGTTCGAGAAAGTTTTTTTCATAACAAAATTATAAGACCAATGATGCTATATATAAGAGGCATTGAATTGATCTTAATCAAGACAATCCTCACTGAAATTAGAGAGATAAGAGTGGGTGGGGGTGGGGGGGTGGGAGGGGTTTCTTTAAATGCCTCATTCAAGAAATTTCATTCCAAATGCGACCAACTATCAGGAAGAAGAAAACTTCATATCTTAGCTTCTCATAAAGAAATCAAACAACCCTCCCTCCACTGGCTTCCCTTTCATCTTCCCATTTTCTCCCATATATTACTCTTAGGATCAACTTAACCACCACAAGTTTTAGACTTCTTAAAAACCCCTCACTCAACTGATGATGATATTGATGAAGGCAGAAAGGGGACCCACAGAGATGACTGAAACACAGCATAACAGCATAATCCAAGAAGAAGAAGAAGTTGAAGATGAGGGTTTGGGCAGTGGTCAAACCAAACCAGAAGTCAACGTTAATGGAAGCAGTAGCAGCAACAGTACGGTCGAAGAGAACAATAACGGCGGGAAGAGCAAAGCCCATAACTCAGGCTCGGTAAGGCAGTATGTCCGTTCCAAAACTCCGAGGCTCCGGTGGACTCCGGACCTCCATCTTTGCTTTGTTCATGCAGTGCAAAGGCTGGGAGGGCAAGAAAGTAATTAATTCCACTCTACCTCATCCTCCTCCAAAGTTTTTTTCTTTCTCTCTATTACCTACAAATTAATTAATCCAGTTTAGTTTAATGATCAATCTAATTTTTTTAATAGAATTTGATCATTTGAAGATTTGATCTTGTGTGTAGGAGCAACACCCAAGCTAGTTCTTCAATTGATGAACATCAAAGGACTTAGCATAGCTCATGTAAAGAGCCACCTGCAAGTATGTTTATAAATTCATCTTAATTGTGTCTTTCACTACAAAAAAAATTACGAGAAGAATTGACACGGATTTACCGATGATTTCGTGCCAAATAGCTCGTGCGAAACTGTTTTTGACATAAAACTGTCAAAATCCTTGCCAATTTTGGAAAATTCCTGGCAAAAATCTCTTTCAATTAAATCCCGTGTTTTGTTGTTGTAATTTCTTGATTTTATTTAACTAATCCGGTATTTTTTAATTCATAACCATATACTCCGTATTATATATGATTAATTGATTTCCCTTTTTTCATGAATATTTGAAATGGCAGATGTATAGAAGTAAGAAAGTGGATGACCCATATCAAGGTATATTTTGCGAAAATAACCCTAAAATTCGATAGGGTTTTTGAATTTGGGGTTTTTCTTAATTGTTATTCAATTATAATTAATTTTGGGCATCTTCAAATTAATTAAATTCTGAGAATATTTCTGTGTAACAGTTACACCTAATACTGGAAGGCTGCTCCTGGAAAATGGAGACCCACATATCTTTAACTTCAGCCAGCTCCAAAGGCTACAAGGATTTAACCAAATACCTAATACAAGTTTGAGGTACGTTTGTACTGGATCCGTGAATTTTTTTTATATATATAAACGATTATGCTTTCATTTTTTAAATTTGGGTTTTGAATTAAAGTTAAATGTGTATAACATGAACTTAGCTTGTAAAAGAAGAGAGAATTAATGACATCAACTAGTTCATATAGTTCACACGAGAAAGGAGGGGTGTGTTTTATTTAATTACTTGTATTCTATAATTGAAATATTTTCTGAAGATTTTGTTTCAATACTATTATACAAAAAAAAGCCCTAAAACTAAAATTTATCTTTGTTTTGTTTCAATTAAAAGATAGAGATAAAAACAAGATGCAAAATCAAGTTTTCTCCTTTTGAATGTTCATTATTTCAAGTCTCAATTCGATCTCAACTAAAGCAATTTGTTCTTTTTATTTATTAAATTATTCCTCAGTCCCAAATTGTAAGATACATTTATTATTCGCTTGTTCAACATAAATAACTCTTAATCTTTTACTTTATATATCAAAAGTTTATGGAATTTGAATTACTTTTCGCAGATTTCGTAGCGATTTTAATGTAGTTTCTGAATATGTAAATTTTATTTTCTAAAACTAATTTGAGTTTTGACAGAGATCAATTTGCTTTATCGTCGGTCAAACATCGTAAACCGTAAAGTATCTAATAAATTGGGATGGAGGAACTATTTTTGAATAGTTTTTAATACTACGTAAAAGTATGTATAGACATGTTATCCATTGATATTAATTTGAGGAACATGAACTTTTAGTGTCTATCAAAATAAAATCACAAAATAACTTATTTAATTAATGCACCATTTGGATTTGCACCCATTTTAAGCCAAATTTAACGTTGTACCTCATTTTCAAAATAATTCGTGTTTGCAACCCAAAATTCAAGAAAACAGTTTAAACAGTTAAAAGAGTGAATGGGGTGAAAAGTTTTATGTTTAGGGTGCAAATTAAATATCAATATTGAAAATCAAACGCAGACTCAAATTCAAATGAAAAAAGTGATGCAACCTCTCATCTCCTTTATTTAAATTGTACTCTCTCCGTCCTAATTTATAAGATACTTTACGGTTTACGATGTTTGACCGACGATAAAGAAAAATGATCCATGACAACACTCAAATTAGTTTTAGAAAATAAAATTTAAATATTCAGAAACTACATTAAAACCGTTACAAAACCTGCAAAAAATCATTCAAATTTCATAAACTTTTGATATATAAAATGAAATATTAGGAATGATTTATGTTGACCAAGTGAATAGTAAATGTATCTTACAATTTGGGACTGAGGGAGTACTTTATACTCCGTATAAACTTACAATCACGATTCAAATTAATTATTGACGTTTTTTTTAAACATTCAACTATTTAAATACATAACATTTCGTTTTAAGAATATACACTCGTGACAAGTTGAATGTTGATTGATATTATTGTGTCAATTAAACTGTTATGAATTACTTAGAAACTTCTTAATTGCCTCATATATCGTACATGGATTCATAATATAGAAAATACTAAGGCACTTCATATTTTGGGACTTTCATTCGTTTTTTCATATTTATATACCTTTGTTGAAATATTTCTCACACATCGGTAAAAAAATTAAAAACGAGCTAATAAACTACATCAAACTCCTCCTATCCAATGAACATTTTAAGAGGGATATATGAGTTTTAACATTTTATTAGAGGCAAATTGATTCATAATCAATGATTATGGCGAATGGAGTATGAAGAGGCAAATTTTATTAGTCAAAGATGAAGAGAAACTCACTGGGAGTATGAGTAAAACAAGTGGTGATTCCTAAAATATGACTAAATAGTTTTTTATTTCTAAATTAATGGTATTTTACGTGCATGTTTTAAGTGATTCCTAATTATGTGTTTTGATGTTATTTTCATTCCATTAAATTAACTATTACTCATATAAAGTCATGATTAAGTTTGATATTCATAATTCATAAAGTAGGAATCTCTGAATGTTTTAACCACATGTAGATAAAATTTTAAAAACAAATAAATGACATTTTAGAAAAGGAATCTCGAGTCTTAACAAATTTAAATATTTCATATATTTATAAATTTTAATGTACTTTGTACATTTTATCAAATAAACTGATCTAAAACAACAACTTTTGTGGTCAAAAGTATCAATTGCATGATGTATTAGTTTTAGTATAATTTGGTCATTTGTTTCGTCTAATACATCAAATCCCGAGAGAAGACCATGCTTTTGCACCGTGTGCTGTTAAAAAGGCTTCCGATTTTTAAACAAACTTTTTGCCCCCCTACTCGCTTTTCATTTTAGACTTCCAAAAAACAAAAACACAATTCTTTTTATTTTTTGAAACCTTCTAAACTTAGTATATAATAAAAACTTCGGATCCAAAGCGGAGACACTAGTTTTAACCTTAAGTTCTACTAGTGAATTTTCAGGCCTGAAGCGGAGGCACGTGCCCCCTAGCCCCCTTAGGTCGTCCACCGCTTCTATATACTACTCTGTGCAAGGGTCGAACTTTAATTTTCATCATTTTATACTACGTATACATTAAAACCTTAATCTGATGAAGGTATATATGATAAATACTTGTGTTATATAAGGGCTTATTGTTCTTTAAAACCTTGCCCACAATTATGATCTTTAATAATTCATTACTGTGGGCAAACAAATTTATATTACTTTCATTTATGAACTTCCAAACCAATATTCCAAGGCGTACTAATTGAGGATAGTTAGTTTATTTCAAAAACAATTGAGGATGGTTTAGGTATGAGTGTATAACTTAGGTCTCCTTCAAATGGTTCAACCATTTTTTGTACATACAATTAACAATTACACGTTTATAAAACTATTAATGCAATTTTTAACCAATTCCATTAAAGTGTTACGTTCTTGTATAGTGTTTTCGTCTTTATACTAGCTAGTAATAATAAATGTTGCTACTTTTTCATAGGTTTGAAGACAATTCATGGAGCCGTCAACCTAGTTCATCTCTTTACAATAATCCTTATCTCAATGGATCTACCTCCAACAATATAATGATCAATCACGGATTTGGGGCAAACTTCTTGAATGGCCGCCGCCGCCTTTCGGACTTTCCCATGATGTCACCAACACCACAATGCTCCCACCACTTAACCCCCGGAAACAATGTGAAAGTGGTGCCCCCGCCGCCTCCACCGCGATTCCCGTCTCACAGATTTCCCACCGCTTCAAACAAAGTTCGGGTTCCGACAGAAGCGGCGGGAGCATCATCATCGGACGCCGTGAAAAGGAACTTTTCGGACTCCGATGTGAATCTTGATCTTAACCTATGTTTAAAGAGCAACGTCAACGACCATGGGAAGAAAAAGAAGGTTGACCATTTCGAAGGTAGTACTAAGTTGTCTCTTTCCCTGTTCTCTTCATCTTCCCCAACTCCAAGCGAAGCTGATCCTAATAGTGATAAAACAAGAGTAAAGGAAGCTAGTAGTCTAGATTTGACTTTGTGAATGCATGAGAAGAAAGCTTTGATTTTCATGAACAAGCTGAGATTTTGGGCACTTTTTCTTGGAATATATACATGAGGGCATCATCAAATGGTTTAACAGCGAGTGGTAAATCAAACATGTTCGGGATACATATATAGGTCTATATTGTAATATACATGTCTTCCTTGTAATAACAATAATACTCTCTCCTTTTTTGCACTTTTTCAAAGACAATAAAAATGTAATAAAAACATACTCCGTATAGTATGTGTTAAATACATGTTACATTTTCATACACTCTTCCATATACAGTATGTAGTATGTTACATTTTCATAGTCTATTAGTCTCTATATTCAGAACACTTCTTCTCACTTTTTTTCAATTCAACATTCATTACAATTCCATGAAAGAGAGTTTAATTAGTGACAACTAAAACTAAATGCAAATAGCGAATCAATACACAAAAGGACATGATGTCTTTCTATTCACTACCTCAAGCTATTCTTTTTTAATTGTTTCAGTAACCATATTGTCGTTCTAAATTTACCTCTAAAATAGGTTTGAAAAGCTATGCAACTTCAAAATGAATGAGTTTTTGTCTCTCCAATCTCCAATTTATCAATTAATTCTTTATAGCGGATTTTTTTTTGTGATAAATAAGCTAAAAGTCGTTAAGTTTATTATGTAGCACGTAGTATATATTACGACATAATCATTTTAATATTATTTGTATAATTAATATTATCTAGTTTGTATTTAGATAATAGTGTGTAACTAATTTATACTACTGCACGCTAGTCTTAGGCAGTTAGTTAGCCAAGTCTATCTCATCACTATGGCTTCGTGTATATATACTTGTACAGATGCATGACTAAACATACATCAATATATCACATTTATTCAATTCTACATGGTATCAAGAGCTATTATCTAACGAGCTAGTTCATGTTATTATTATTTTTCTCGTCATCATGGTAGTCACCGCCACCACCACGGTCATACCGCTCACTGCCACTACCCATTTTCCCATCAAACTCACGACGTCCAACTTTCCAGTCTGGAAATGCCAAGTCCATTCCGCCCTTATCGGGTTAGGACTTGAAGAATATATTGACGGTGGTCTCACTATTCCTGATCAATTTCTTGATGATGCCAAATCTCAAATCAATCCTTGTTATACCATCTGGTATCGACAGGACAAGACAATTCTCAGTGCTCTACTTGGAAGCTGTTCCGATACTATTCAACCGGTGATCTCCTCCTCACCAACGGCTAAACATGCATGGGATAAATTATCCCTCACGTATGCCAGTTCTTCCCGTGGACGTATTATCTCTCTCAAGACCACGCTTGCCTGCACCAAGAAGGGATCTCGTTCAATTACTGCCTATTTGACTGAAATGCAAGCCATTGCGGATGACTTAGCACTTGCCCAAAATCTAGTCTCAGAAGAAGACCTCGTTATCAGCATATTGAATGGCCTCGGGTCTGAATATCAGGATATCACATCTGCTATTCGAGTCCGAGAAACTCCCTTACCACTTACTCAGCTTCAACAAATTTTACTTGACAAAGAAACACAAATCAATGAGATTGCTGCATCATCTAGGAAATTTTACCCACTGCCAATGCCACTCAAATCATGCCTCGTTCACACTCCAACAACGATCGTCGATTTCCACCCAACATGGAGCGTCGTGGGTCCTACTCCAGGCGTGGGCGTGGGCGTGGTGGTACTTCAGCCACCTCATCCTTTTGGAATTCATCGTGTGCCATTTATGTGATAATTCTGGTCATACTGTAAAACAATGTCGGAAGCTACAACGTTTTTTACGTGCCAATAATGTTCCTCATCCTGCTGGACCAGTGATAAATCACACTGCTATATCTCCTCCGGGTGGTAGTCAACCATGGTTGTTTGACAGCGGTGCATCTCATCATGTCACTGACAATGCATCCAATTTACCATCGTAGACTGATTATGGCGGCCCTGATGAGGTTCAACTTGGTGATGGTAAGTCACTTTGTATTACTCACACAGGTACCACCATACTACCCACCAAAACCCGTCACCTATCCCTCTCTAATATTTTATGTGTTCCCCGTCTTCACAAAAATTTAGTTTCCGTAGCCAAATTATGCAAAACTAACAATGTGTCTGTTGAATTTTTTTCCTCTCACTTTCTTGTTAAGGATCGCATCACGGGGGCGCCACTCATGCGAGGGGAGAATCATCATGATGTTTTGAAATAGGAGTAAAAAAGTTTTGAAATTCCAAAATAGGACTCATGTTTCTTATTCCTTGAATAGGGGTAAATTTCTGCCAAGTTTGACATTAATATGCTTTAAAACATGGCATTTTTTCAAATTTGGCAGATTACTTTTATTCAGGGAATAATAATCATGATACTCCTATTTTGGAATTTCAAAACGTTTTTGCTCCTATTTAGAGCAATTTCTATATATAGTTTCATCGGCTACATAGATAGTGTTCTTTATGTTTTATACAATAACAAATTAGAAAAAATTGAAGATCGAGTCCGGTAATGTAATACTTTTCTTTCATTAGATTGTGTTAGTCTAACTCATCTATTTTAGTACACTTCACTTTTTATTCATTGTTTAAATTTATATATTGATTTTACCCTATTAAACCATGTTATAATTAACATTATATTCATATCAATCGAGAACCATTGCAAGGCCTAAATGCAAACAGTTAGGATGTTTTTACTTGGACTATAATTTACTGGTCTGGTCTGGTCTGGTCTGAACTGGTCTGGTCTGATCTGGTCTAGTCTGGTTTCTTTGTATTTTTATAACTATCCAAGTTTGGTTTGGTCTGGTCTGAACTGGTCTGGTCTGGTCTGATCTGGTTTGGTCTGGGACGAATTATGGTTCAAGTTTAGTCGAGAAAAGTAGAAAGTAGATAAAAAAATGTCCTAACAATTAGACCTGACCAAATCAAGAAAACTTCGACCACAATTAAAAAACATCTAAACAAGATCATGTCAAATTAATTATGACATAATTATATGGGATCACACTTTTAGAAGGTAATAATTTCTTTCTCCTTATAACTAGTAAACAAGTACCAAGAATGAGCACAAACTGGAAGTAAATATACACTGAGTTGCTTACCCCAAATGAAAAACATTTGATATGGCTCACGCGCCAGTCATTTTTAACACTTCATTTTTAACTATACATATGTTTTTAGAGTTTGGAACATGATGTTAGCAATTTAATTAGAAAGGTGTAATAATTGAGTTTAATGAACTCATTTTACATACACAAATATTCAATAATGTTACATAGAAGCTCAAGTTTTCTTATGACATGACCACACATTAAAATTATGTATAGTTACTTTAACGAGAGATTACCGTTCTAGTTCTAGTTCCGTAACTTTTGAATGTGTCTGTTATTAATCTTGCAATTATTCACATTAACTACTTTGGCACTAGAAAGTACATTTTTCGATAAAACATAGTTCGGATAAGTCCTCGCGAGGCCAACTCCAACTTCTCCGACAGAAAAGTACATTCCGATGTAAATGCGTAAAGTTATAGGACTAAAAATGGACAAGTGCAGAAATAATGAGACAAAATTTACAATTTTCTCTATTTTATTAATCTATGTATTGGTAGGGCAAACCATTTAGTTTCTTGTAGTGTGAGCATGTCCTTATTACTAGCTAGTAAATAAATACCAAGAGTTAGTACATAGTGTAAAGTCAAAATTTGGAAGCACATTAAAAAAGAACTAGTGTAAAGTTAAATTGTGTAAAACATAATGTAAGAGCTAGTAATTTTTTGAATAATATAATGCATGCAAATGATGCATTCACCTTTTGCTTCTTTCGACATACATGATGCATCATAATAATGAAATATGTGACCACTGATCACTTCATAGCCAGGCAGCCATTGATGAAGCTAAGCAGTGTTAGGTATTTACAGTTGAGAGGTACAAACCAAACCTGAGAAGTAAGTCGATGAGGAGGAGGAGCATGTACGTACATTATATACTACTTCATCCGTCTCAAAACGGTTCGTCAAATTGACTTTTCTTACTCAATGACAATCAATTTTGACCAATGATATTTTTTAATATGAAATTATGTAGAATATCAAATTTATATCTAAACGTTCCTTATTCATAATATTTTCATAAAAATATTAAGTTTATAAATTATAATATAATACTTAAAATCATTATCCAAAGTCATCATTAATCAAGTGAATCTTTTTGGTACTTATAAGTATGTACCGTATTAATTATGCCTCGATTTGGTAGGAAAGGGTATGCCCTAACCTAACCTGAAATGGCATTCAACTACTTAACAATCATTGAACCAAATCTCTAGCAGCTTCATCTACTAGTACGTACGTACTTACGTGGAATTTAATCTGATCGAATTGGGTAAAAACAAATGCTAGCTAGCTAGCTAGCTAGAATAAACATGTCTACTTAATGAATTGGTAGGATAGATGAAATTCTAGGCCCAAAAATCCAATTTTCTACAAAAGTCATGGTATAAATATTACACAAAATTAGTATTTATTTTTATTTTTTGGCAATATGTTCAAAAAGGTTGAATCCTCAATGGCCTTAAGTCCCGACCCGACATAACATATGTGGATCGTAAATTACGGTGACTCAACCAATCATAATTGTGATAGATGTTAAATCCCACACCGGAAATTTTTGAGTCAATGAAGTGATATATTAAGACATGGGCTACTCCTCCTATCAGGTTAACCTTTTAGGATGGAACTCCGGATCTTAACATGGTATCAGAGTCATCTCGATCCATGATGTGGCCCCACTTATGAAAAATGATTGACACGATTATATAAAAATGACAATAACAAATTGACGAAAAAATTGAATGACGGCATGATCCAGACGAAGAGTCTGGTCGTGAGGAGAGGTGTTAAATCCCACACCGGAAATGTTTGAGTCAATGAAGTGGTGCGCTGACCTTTGATGTGCACGAATATATATATATATATATATATATATATATATATATATATATATATATATATATATACATACATATATATATATATATATTCGTGCACATCAAAGGCCAGTGCAGTACACAGAAACTGTGACCTCCACACGATCACTGCAGGTTTCGATTCTTGATCATTATCCAAACTTTCCCACTACTTTATCAGTTCAGTTACCCGTTGCGAGTGATTTTTTGGCAATATATATTCGTAGGATGGAGATATTACATATCTTTATACCGTATCCAAAATACAGTGGTAGTTTCCTTCTGCAATTGTATACATCAAGACAAGAAAAAGTAAAAAGAATAGTGATGAGAGTGTGAGAGACCACTTTTGCAATACCAGATCGTAGTTAGTTGGATTCAAGTTATTTGTTTGTTCTATTTTATGTACAATAAGGATTTTATAACAAATAGATCGGACAGGAGACCTAAAATAAGTAGTTTTTGACTTATCAATTTGGCTTAAACGAATTTTTTCAATTGTTTATATGGCTTCGCAAATTGACTCAATCCAATATATCTCTATCCATTTCCATTAATTATATTGAAGTTTTCTTGAATAATCTCCAACCCCGGCCCTTAGACTCAAAAGATGCCACATTATCATTACTTACATGATGTCCCTGTGTATTCAAATGTCATACTTTTGCTTGAGCATGGCTTCTGCACCTCCATAGCCTACATCTATTTATAGGAAAAAGTAGTCGTCACTTTGTTGTCGTCGTCATCGTCGTCCAATCTATCTTTTAGAGAAATTTCCCGAAACAAGGTAAAATAATGTTAAATTTCAAAAAAAATTATAGTATATTTTCGAGGAATTTCGACTATGCACTTCACTTTTTGGGTGATACTGGACATTATACTTCATTTTCAAAAAAATTGACTCTGCACCCCATCGTATAGCATTTTGTGAAGAAAAATTTCTGAATAGGGTGCAAAGTCAAAGAATTTTTAATAGAAATGAGGTGTAAAGTCAAAGTTGTTTTAAAATGGAGTGCAAAGTCTAATTAGTGGGATGCAAAGTCAAAATTCCCATATATTCTCCTTAAATATGGAGTATGATTTTATTATTGTATTCTTTAAATCATACGGCACATTATTAGAAATTAATATGATAATATTAATGTCATAATTGAAAGTATCATTCAAGCATCTCAATGATAATTAATTACTTTTATTCAGGAAAAAATAAAATACTCCTATTTTGAAATTTTGCATTGTTTTTACTTACACTTCAGTAAATTTTTATATGTTTTACAAAGTATTAGATTGAGTTATCAATGTCCTTTTATATTTTTTAACACCCTCTTCTTATGACATCAAGAAAGTCCGATAAGAACTCGCACAGGTAGCTCAACTCGTAAAGCAGTGGAAAAGTTGAAGAATGACCAATGATCGAAACCCGCAACGGTCATGTGGAGGTCACAACTCCTATGTGATGGGTTGGACCTCTTATGTGCACGAGTATAAGGTCTACCACTGTTAAGATTAATTGAGTCACCGTGATTTACATCCTTCTATATATATGCTCTGTTGAGTCGGGGTGTGGGGGGTCCTTCAGGGGTGAAGGCTGGCGGGGGCCTCGACCCTTCAAAAAAAATTATAATGTATATACATTTGTATAAATATTTATAAGCAGTAAAAAATATAGTGAAATTTTAAGCGGCTTTGACCTCCCCAATATAAATTCTTTAAGTTATGGCCCCTTAACGCCATTCCTAGCTCCGTCACTGAGGCACTTGAGGTTGGGAATTCAACCTATTGGAGAAAGAAAGTCTCATAAGAGGTCGGATTAAACTTGTCATATCTACTATTTTCACATACAACATTTTTACCACCAAATTTCAAATAGATTGATTCATGCCCTTCGTTGTATCTGGTGGTTTTGTGAGAGAGAGTTACCCACTAAAATACACACATTTGTTTTTCTTACCACCATGTACATATATTTTACATAGTAAGACTAATCCCTTTACATTATTAGAATTACTTACAATGGCATGGAGATTCATATTAAAGCTGAAGCACGGAAGAAGGAAGAAGATTAAAAGAAATAAACTAAATTAAAATGATATGAAATTATTAACCAGTGTAATGTTTAAGGCAGTGGTGGGGACATGGAAATACTTATAAATATTACGGAGTATAAAATATACTTTTAGAAAATATATTGAAATTTTAAGCTTGATCTTGACTTCCAATATAAATTCTTTAAGCCCTGACCTCTCTAACATGACATCTCTGGTTCTGCCATTAGTTTAAGGACTATAAGCTACGAATTTTTGTGTAAACTAGGCTAATAAAACTATATGTGAGATATACAAACTATATACTAGAGTGTTATAAATGTATAGCCTATTTGTAGAAGGCAAAATATGTGATTTTCAACTACACGGTTGAGTGGTTTGTCACAACAACAAATCAAATATACATAACCCTTGCATTTTCTTTTTTGGTTTACGATGATTGAATGATCACACAACTCTACAGTGCAGCCTTTGATAGAGTATATAAGCTCGAATCCATGATTAACATCATCCAAATAAAGACATCTTAGACCCAAATCCAGCATATAACTTGAGGGTACTCTTGACACAATCCACCTGGGAAAGAGTGGTCTATACATCACCTAACTGCATAGATCGCGAGCTGAGGCTAGGGAAACTCCTGGAGAACAAGTATCAACGAACACTTTGTTCCTGAACAACCATATGACAAGGGGTGACAAAAGAATAAGCATGACAATCAACAGAGCAGATGTGCAAGCATTAATGATGCTATCATGTGTCACTCGCACACTCACTGAAGGATCTGCGCCCATTTAAATACATAAATGTAACAAGCGAACAAGAATTAAGCTCATTTCTCATTTATTGTTATTATATATACATTCGATCGAGGAAGTTCTAGGGGGTAGAAATTATATATATTACACACGCTTTCTCTCCCTATCACTTAGCTCTGCCATCTCCGTAGGATACCACCTTCGGGAAGCTCATCGGGGTTAGGAAAAGACCCAGCCGGGCAAGCCAAAATGATGGTGACATTAATTTGCATGCTCATGGGTAGACGCAAAATGTCAAAAATCACACAAGTAAACATTTAAAAAAAATTATAGATCCACATTGATTTATGTGTGCTAGTCTTTCTCTACCCACTTGCACACATTTCACAATCTTTTCAACAACTGGTTCATTTTGTCAAGTTAGAAAATAGATAAAAATTTGTGAATAATATCAAGTGTAATGTGTGATTAATATATGCCACCGATCTTAAATTGTGTGTGCACTTGTGTGTAATCGGTCTCTATAAGTTGCATACATATTTATGTTAATGTCTATTAGATACACATACTCTTATGGATCGATTTTGTTCAAATATATATGTATGTATATATAATGCATTGTATAATGTAATAGCTGATAGGATTTTTAAGTTGAATTCAAATTCAAAATAATTATCCTTAATGGATCCATTTTGCCGGTTCCTATCATGGTTAAATGCGATTTATTTGATTTCCGTTGAGACACTCTCTGCATGGCTGTCCCTTTTTTATGTTTCAAATACGGAATATACTTTATGTATTTGTACATCATTATAAGGGCTAGTAATATTCAAAAAAGTAGTGTATAATTCATACGTGAGAAGAAAAAAAAACAAAAGTCTTGATAGTCACTTTATGAACATACCTTTTCTTCCTCCTGTTGATCTTGCCTTATCATCCGTATTTCTTTTGCTTTCCAAAAGAATTCATAATTCGTGGTCTTAACTTTCATACATTGTTTTGAGTTAACTACTCTATTTATCTGCGAATTTGGCTACGATCGAAGGTTTCAGTCAAGGTAGCTACAAGTCTGAAACGTGGTAGGATTATCCTGGGAGCGAGCTAGTCAGATCCGTCCGAATAGCTATCGGGATAAGAGGGCTATCTTTCTTCAAGGCTATCAATTTTGTGGAGGTATTGGCCCATAAGCCATGACAGCCCTCTTTTACTTGTTGGGCCTGTTTATTTGCCTCTGGACTCCGGTCCATGTGTGTTTCTCTCGCTAGCCCCTTTTCTAGAACCCTCTATTAGGGTTCCTTGCAGCCTTTGGTATTTAAGCTTCTCTCCTTGCTCTTGAGCGGTTGAGATCCTTCGGTTAGTGAGAGAGTGAGGTGAGAGAAACAGAGAGACTCTGTCTCTTCTCCTTCTATTCTTCTGTGGTGCTTTGTCTCTGAGCTTCCCTTCCGGTGGTGCTTGGTTGTATGCTGTTTGAGCGTGGTCTGAGCTGGAGAGGTGAAAACCTGACAGTGGTATCAAAGCCGGATCTCCTGTCGTCCTCGTCTACAGCCTGAGATGTCACGCCCCGGACCTAGCCGGACACATCAACAATCCGCCGTACATTACGAATAGTCAACCGCAGTCTAACTCATCCATACTATACAAAGCGTCTTGAATACCATTCACACATAGTACATCCATAAACAAACATAATGTAAAACATTCATTTAAAACAGCGGAAGCATTTAATAAAAGTATCTTAGCCACACTTTGGCAAACATGGGCATACAAGCCCCCAAATGATTATTCAAAAATAATATCCATGAGCATTAACATAAGTGTTTTTAAAACAGAACGGGAGAAGCACGAACCACGTCTTCTTCCCTTGATTTCCCCCGGAGCAACGGGCGATGGTAGCAGCTCAACTCCTACCTGAATAGTTTTAGAGCGCCGATCTATCTTTCCAACGAGATATAATACGCTCCAAACGGATAAACACACAGCAAGATATGAGTGTCACAAATACTTAGCCTTATCTTTATGATTTAGATTTCTGGTGATTTTTTAGAACAAGAGGTACCTTTTTGAAATCCTTAATATGAGGTGGTCAAGATGATATAATCGCCTCCACAAGTACAATGACAACTATACCGAGTATAATCAACGCTTTAATTTCTAAGACCCTTAAAATAGGGTGATATCATAATATAAATAATAATTTATATTTCCCACTTATTATCTCTATAATAAGTAAATTCATTTATTTGTCGACACACGGCCCTTCTCCTATATTCTTTGCATTTATCATTTGCACAACCCAACCCGTGGGTCTCATTATTTCTACGGGATTTGCTATCGCTGTCGGAGGCCTCATGAGGCTCTCGGTTCGGATTTCAACATCCCGCCCCTGGACTCATACTCATCATCCCGTAGGAAGGTAAGGCCCTTCGGGGTCCTATCTTATGTGTTACCGCTACCGGAGCCTAGTTAGTCTCCGATTCGGATTCCACCCTAACCCGTGATCACGATGCAAGTCCATGCTATCCAACCCCGCTCTCTAGAGTCGGGAAGGGCCATGGTCCTTACTTATTTTCATAATTCAACCGGCTATCCTCAAGGACTACCGAACACACCCGTAAGCCAATCCTATATCTAGGATCAATTTATTACTTACTTTATCTTGGGTGTCCCTTAAGGCCTACCCCTAGTATAACTTAAAGTTCATACTTTCCTACCTTAAAGCATCTCTTAAGGCTACTTAAGGCATAACATTTCACAATCCAACCTTAGGATCAATCTTAACAACATTTTAATGTCCAACTAGTATCTTAATACTAGTCAACTTAATTCCAACAAACCAAGTTCTCAACTCATAGTCATATAGACAATTCCAACTGATTTTCCTTTGAAAATATCATTCATCTCAATATTCAAAATACCACTTTTAATCACTCATATATTCTAATACGAAGTAAAAAGTATATTTCAACATGTGTTTCATAATTAATTCCACTTTCAAGCCAACATACTCATAACACATGATCATACACAATTTACTCTTAAATTTGTATATCATGCTCCTTTTCTTTATAGACATTGGTCTTCTCATTCTTAGGCATTATTAATCATTAATAATCCATAAAAACACATTTAATTACCTTAGGTAATCTCATGAAATTAACTCACTAATTATAAGCAATATAGTCAGCCATCCCCACCTTATGATGTGCTGAAATAGTTGCCTTTGTTAAGCTCCCCGATTAATCCTCGTTTTAAATCGATAAGAAGGCAAAACTGGACTGCCTGGACAAAAGCCGGGCGGCTTTCACGAAAGCCGGGCGGCTTTCGTAGTCTGCAACTACGAACAGCTCCTTTGGAGTGGCGGTTTCCGGCGATTTCGACTCCAATCGATTTGCCAACCCTTCTAAGTTAATTACCACCACTTTATAACAATATTATACACTTTTAAACATGTAGAACTTCATGTTTAATCCACCATATGATTTCTTACAAATCATACACCATAAAACTAGTTAAAAAAAGATAGTTGAGTTCTTACCTTCTTCCTAGCTAGTTTTCTACTGGAATTTGCTTGCCTCTTACTTCCTCCAAACTTGAACTTGATGAGGAGTTTCTGGAGCTTCTCTTTTCCTCTGATTTGGCCGGATGATTGCAAGTGAGGAGGGAGATAGGTTCCTCTCAATCAATACAATTGATTGAGTAGGAAGGGTGTAGGGATGAGTTTTTGTCTCAATGAGACTCCTTACCTACTTTGCACGTTCCAGCATGTTTCTTGGTCATTTGTAATACATAAAATCGTGGGGTGGCCCCCACTCATGTGGGAGGTCATCCCATTATGCCCCGATGTGTATAATCAACCCCGAAAGTTGTATTTTTCGGACTATTTTAGTTATATTTTATTTTATCGGGCCAGATAAAATATATCACGCGTTCCCAATAATTATGGGCCTTTAGAATAGATGTACATTACCCAACATTAATTTAGGAGTCTCCGAAATTCATCTCGGGCTATTATCCGATAAATTACCGATACCGGTAATTGGGCCTCGTTTGACCCACCGGTCAACTCCATGCCTTTCCTATGGCCCAAATAAAATATCCACCACCATATAGATGTCATCTAGACCAATATGAATATAATAGGTGGTTCTGGAATTATCGGACAGTCCCCGTTCCCGTTGTGGGCCCCACATGCAATTTACTATTCACGTAAAAGAAATAATAAAATTTAACAATTACGTAAATTCATAAATCATCCTTCAAGGTTTATTACATAATTTACTAAAAGTAAACATGCTTGGGGACGGTGTCACACGAGAGCTCCTCCGCCGCCATCCGCCGCAGATCTCCTTTGAGTGGTAAGTCGAGAAGGCCATCCACGGGTTCTCGCTCGGGTAAATTGGCGATAAACACCCTCGGTAGCCGGGTGCCTCCGGTTTTGTGTGTTTTTTGGTGTTTTTACTCGTTCCAACCCCTTCCCCGCTTTGTGTTTGCTGCTGACCTAGTTGGTTCGGCTGTCAGTTGTAACTGACTACTGTCAGGTGCGTACTCTCTACCTTTGTGTGTGAAGTTTGGTCTGCATGTTTAGATCTGTGATTCATACTGGTTCTGTGTTTGTGGGTTTGAGGTTTTGAACTTGTATTCTGTGCTTCTGTCTCCCTTGTGTGTTTATCACTCCTTTACTGTCCTTTTGTGCTTGCTTGGTGCCCTTGTGAACTGGGATTTTTTAGCCTGTGTGACTCGGCACCTGAGGTTAGGACTGACAGGTTCCCTGCCAGTCACTCTAGTGGCCTTCGGGTCTGTGTGGCCTGTCAGCCCGCAGTCGGGTACATCGGTGAACCCTAGCTCCTTGGTTCTCTGTTTCTCTATATGCTGTTTTTTCTTTGACCTTGTCTTTTGCTAACTGATCTTCAGTATTATCCTTATTGTGTTCACCCTTATGTCTGTTCCTATGTCTGCCAATATGTATGGTATGTTACCTTTTAATGGGAAAACTGATTATGACATTTGGAAACAAAAGATCAAATGTGTTTTAATCCAGCAAAAGGTTTTCAGAGCTGTAAGTGAACTTTATTTGGATTCTGATGATAGTGCTAAGAAAGCTGAAATGAATGAAACTGCCTGCTCTACTATTTATCTTAACCTATCTGACTCCGTGCTTAGAAAGGTTGGTATTTTAGATTCTGCCAAAAAGTTGTGGGATAAGTTAGATGAGCTTTATACTGACACCTCTCTGCCTGGTAAACTGTTTTTGCTTGAAAAGTTCTTTCGGTTTAGGCTAGACACGTACCTAACCAAAGACATTGATGAAAACTTGGATATTTTTAATAAGTTGATCAAGAACATTAAACAATCTGGTGATAAGCATATTGATGATTATACTGTTGTTGTGTTGCTTAATGTTATTCCTGATTCTTATAATGATGTTAAGTGTGCTATTAAATATGGTAGAGATGATGTCACCCTTGATATTGTTGTGAATCGCCTTAAGAGTAAAGAGCTTGACCTTAAACATAATAGGAGTATTTCTAGTCAATCCAAGGATTCTGGTGAGGCTATGTTTGTGAGGGGTAGATCTAAGAGTAGGTCTAAGAATCAGAAACAGGATGCCCAAGCTAAAAATAGTAACCAAAATGGTAAGAAGAGGAATAAGTCTAGAAAACGTGTGTGCTACAACTGTGGCAATTCTGGGCACTTTATAAAGGACTGCCCCCATCCCAAGAAACCTGAGCAGGCTAGTGTAGCTATAGAGAGAGATGACCTTGGTGAGGTTCTCATGGTGTGTGATCATGTTAATTCTGTTCGAAATACCTTAACTGAGCATGAATGGTTAATTGATTCTGGTTGCACCTATCATATGACTCCTTTTAGGGACTTGTTTTCTAAATATGAGAAATGTGATATGGGTTATGTTTCCTTGGCTGATAATAAGAGATGCAATGTTCTGGGTATAGGTGATATATGTCTTAAGTTTTCTTGTGGCTCTGTGTTTACTCTTAAGAATGTGAGGCATGTCCCCGATTTGTGTCACAACTTGTTATCTGTTGCTACCTTGGAGGGTAGTGGATTAGAGGAAAAGTGGGGGAATGGTTGTATGAAAATTTTGAAAAAATCTCTGGTGTTGTTTAAAGCTGAGAAGGTGAACAACCTTTATGTGTGTCATGCTAAACCTTATATTGACTCTGTGAATGCTGTGAATGTTGTGCATACTGATAAAACCTTGTTGTGGCATAATAGACTAGGGCATATGAGTAATAAAGGTTTAGGGATCATGCAAAAACATGGTTACTTTGGTAAAGACTCTGTGAACTCTTTGACTTTCTGTGAATCATGTGTGCTTGGTAAAAAACATAGAGTCCAATTCCCTATATCCCCTTATCCTAATATGACAAAGTGCTCCTCTGTGCTTGAATATGTGAATGCTGATGTTTGGGGTCCTGCCAGTGTTCCCACACATGGGGGGGGGGGACGGTATTTCTTGTCCTTAATTGATGATTTTTCTAGGAAAGTGTGGGTCTACCTTCTAGAACATAAGCCTGATGTTTGTGAGAAGTTTAAGGCCTGGAAGTTACTTATAGAAAATCAAAATGGACAGAATGTTAAGACCCTTAGGACTGATAATGGCATAGAGTTCTGTAACCATGAGCTTGACCAACTGTGTGCCACTTCAGGCATTAGGAGACATAAGACTATGCCCTACACCCCCAATAGAATGGGCTGGCTGAAAGGATGAATAGAACCCTTCTTGACAAGGTTAGAAGTATGTTGTCTACCTCAGGTTTTACCTTAGAAGTTTTGGGGTGAAGCAGTTACCACTGCCACCTATCTGATAAATAGATCTCCCTCTGTTCCCATAGGGGGTCAATGCCCTGAAGTTAAGTTTACTGGTGGGACTCTTGACCTGTCAAACCTTAGGGTCTTTGGGTGTGCTGCCTATGTTCATCAGAAAACTAATAAGTTAGATCCTAGATCCAAAAAGTGTGTTTTCTTGGGGTATCGTGATGGGGTAAAGGGATATAGGCTGTGGGATAGAAGTGTGTCTGGTTTTAAGGTGGTTATAAGTAGGGATGTAATCTTCAATGAGTTTGATTTTCATTGCTTGCTTAACACTGTTTCTGAGAATGACCTTGAGAGGACACCTGTTGAGGTGGAGCCTCAGGTCCCTTCTGTGCCTACTATTCCTTCTATTATGTATGACACTCCTCCTTTTGTACTTCTCATCCCTTCTGATGTGCATGTTAATACTTCTGATGATACTGCTACCTCCAGTGAGGTGGAGCTCAATACTCAAGATGACCATGTGCATAATGATTCTCTGTCTGGTGGAACCAATGTGTTTGATGATTCTGCTGAGAATGATAATGTTGATTTGCATGACTACCAACTTGTTAGGGATAGGGGTAGAAGAACCATTAAGAGAAAATCGGATACTTTGTCTGACTATGTTTTTACTGCATGTGCTATATTTGATTTTGCTTTTACTATGTTTGAGGCCCTAGACCTAAATGAACCTAAGTTCCATAGAGTATCAGAGATGGAATGAGGCCATGAAAAGTGAGATGGACTCTCTGAGAGTGAACCAGACTTGGACCCTTGTTCCTAGACCTGATGCTAGCTCAGTAGTTGAGTGCAAGTGGCTGTTTAAGGTCAAGGAAGAACCGGGTAACAACATTAGGTATAAGGCTAGGTTAGTTGCCAAGGGGCTTACTCAAAAAGAGGGGGTAGATTATGCAGAAAACTTTGCTCCTGTAGTTAAGTTTACTACTGTTAGAATCATGTTGGTTTTGGTTGCTCACCATGACTAGGAGATGAAACAAATGGATGTCACCACTGCATTTCTGCATGGTGAATTGGATAAGAAAATTTACATGACTCAACCTGAGGGCTTTGTGGATCCCAAGAGGAGTGACCATGTCTGTCTGCTTAGGAAGGCCTTGTATGGCCTGAAGCAATCCCCTAGGCAGTGGAATATTAGGTTTGACAAGTGTATGCAGTCTATGAAATTTGTGAAATTTGCATGTGAACATTGTCTTTATTTCAAGAATACTAACTCTGTTCCTGTGTTCTTGTTAATCTATGTGGATGAAATGTTGATTATAAGCCCTTGTCTTAAATCTATTATATCTGTTCAAAAATGTCTTTGTGAGAATTTTGCTATGAAAGATCTTAGTGATGCCAAGAGGATACTTGGGATTAACATTGTTAGGGACAGGAGCAAGCATACTCTTGTTCTAAATCAGATTTCTTATGTTGAGAAGGTTTTGAGTAAGTTTAATATGTCTTCTGTTGCACCTGTGCATGTACCTCTTGCCTCTCATTTTGTGCTAAGTAAGAATCAGTCTCCTAAGACTGCTTTTGAAATTGAGATTATGAAGTCTGTTTCTTACTCTAATGCTATAGGTTCTGTGATGTATCTGATGGTTAGTTCTAGACCTGATATTGCCTATGTTGTGAGTTGTTTGAGTAGGTTTATGTCTAATCCTGGTATGCCTCATTGGAATGCTTTGAAATGGCTTTTAAGATACTTGAAATTTTCTGCAAATCATGGTTTGATTTTCACTAAGTGTGCTGAAGGTGTGAAACTGAGTGGTTATGTTGATTCTAACTATGCTAATGATAAAGACAATAGGAAATCAACCACTTCCTATGTGTTCACTTTGTGTGGTTATTGTATTAGTTGGAAATCTCAGTTACAACCTATTGTTGCCTTATCAACCTATGTTGCAGCTACAGAAGCCTTCAAGGAAGCCATATAGTTGAGACGTCTTGTCATTGAAATAGGTTTTCTTAAACAGGATGTTACTGTGTTTTCTGATAGCCAGTCTGCTATCCAGCTTTGCAAAAACCCCGTCTGTCATGATAGAACCAAACACATTGATGTGAGGTTTCACTTTATTCGTGATGTTTTAGATGTAGGTAAGGTGAAGCTGTGCAAGAGACCCTCAGAGTTCAACCCTGCAGATATGAGGATGAAGTGGTTGTCTGCTGAAAAGTTGTTGTCTTGTAAACGAATTTTAAATTTGGACTGCGATTAACTTTATTTGCAGGTTTTGGGTTTTTTGGGAGGGTAGATTCTTGAAAGCGCAGTGCTTGAGAGAATCTGCTCTCACACTTAAGGAGAGTACCTCGGGTGCTTCTCCAATTTCCTTTTGGGAGTATTTTGTGTATCTCCAATTTGTTTGCCAGTTATGTCTTTAGGATATCACTGGTGACCCAACGATGATGAACCACGTGTTCATGTTACTTTGTGATACCATGCACCACCAATGATGGTCAATAAGGTGGAGAGTGTGGAGGTATTGGCCCAATAAGTCATGGCAGCCCTCTTTTACTTGTTGGGCCTGTTTATTTGCCTTTGGACTCCGGCCCATGTGTGTTTCTCTCTCTATCCCCTTTTCTAGAACCCTCTATTAGGGTTCCTTGCAGCCTTTGGTATTTAAGCTTCTCTCCTTGCTCTTGAGCGGTTGAGATCCTTCGGTTAGTGAGAGAGTGAGGCGAGAAAAACAGAGAGAGACTCTGTCTCTTCTCCTTCGATTCTTCTGTGGTGCTTTCTCTCTGAGCTTCCCTTCCGGTGGTGCTTGGTTGTGTGCTGTTTGAGCGTGGTCTGAGCTGGAGAGGTGAAAACCTGACAAATTTTATAACAATTTGTGACTTTTTTCCCTTTTATCAATTTTATCAATATTCTCATTGTAGGTCCTTAATGAGTCAGTTCATCTTAGATACAAGTCATTCCCTTACTTTGATGAGCTAGCAATAATATTTGGTGTTGAATGGGCAATCGGGGGTAAGTATGACTCTCCAGCTGAGATGGTGACTAGTTTAGAAAAAGAATGCATCTCGAGAAGGAGCTCTTGTGCCAAAAAGTGTTATTCATGATGATTTCTTTGGTGTAGCTATGGATCTCGGTGCTATAAATGATGATGTTTTTTCGCCGCCTGATATCAACAAAAAAAGAAGCGGACTCTTGGTATTTCAATCAAGGAGGAATTTGAGGCGCCATAAAAAAGTCGAAGAAGAATGGGTTTGATAAACATGCTGAAGTGTTCCAAAAGAAAATAAAAACAATTCTGAAAATGTGTGCTACATCAAACAAGCAGTTTGAGAAAGTGACAACATTTTTTGATCGTTTTAATGCCGCTGATGATGTTAAGCCACATATACTACAAGTGATAATGAACCTGCCAGATTTAATCAAGAAGCAGGTGATTCGTGCATTTGGAATTATATAATCAAGCAAAGGAAAAACAGATTCTTTCTTACTCGATCATGCCAGATGAAGAAACATAGTTGATTTATGTTAAAACTATCTTGGATGGAGAAATCTAATGTAATTAGTGGCATTTTAGTGACATATTTTTTAGTGATTTTTATAATGTTTCTAGAGATCTTTATGGAGTTTGTCTAATATTTTCCTTTGCTGAACAAATACATACATTTTTAATTCATAGTGTTAGTTTTTTATTGAATTGTTAATTGCTATGCAGAATTTGTTTTTCTGCTAGGTTCTACACTTATACCAAAAGCAAAACCTTTGGCGTCAATAACAGTAGCTATCAGTTATGTTTGGGAATTGATAATAGTCTTCGTACTCATTTTCAAAAAGCTTACTTGGGTTGCTTTTCTAGTGAAAGTAAAGATCATTTTGGTACATGGGAGTAACTGCTCATGCAAACATCTAAGTTATGAGGGGCGGATCCTTGTGTGGGCAGGGGTGGGCTCCAGCCCAGCCCAATTTTAACTTTTTAATTAATGTATGCATAAATTTAATGTCTAGCCCATCCCAAATTTATCTCCTAGCCCACTCCAAATTAAAATTAATTCCCAGTCCAATCCAATCATATTATCAACTATTCCACTAAACTACTTCAAGCAAACCTGCGGCCAGAAATTCAGAGTTGCGACGGAGCTGCGAAGCACGAAGGTGAAAGAGGGAGTAGCGGAGCTGCGACGGAGATATCAAAGACGAACACCATCTGACCTCTGGTCAACTGCTGAGCCGCCGCCCGCCGTCCACGCGTCCAAGGCCCTGTGTCGCCCATCTTCGCTCTCCGGCTCTCCGAATCCGACTTTGCCGTCTGTGGCTCTGCCTCTATCTCCATGTATACTCTAAATTCAAATACTCTTTTACACTATTTTTCTTGATTAAACTTGTATTATTTGTTAAACATTGCATTATTTGTTAAGCGTTATATTATTTTGTAAAACATTGTTAATCTATTTGAATATTTGATGAACGGAGGACCTGTAGCGATTGTGTCATTGTGTTTTATATGTGAAACATTGTATTATTTTGTGACTGTGTTATTATGTATTTTTTTAGTTTTGTAAATCTATTTGATTCTTAATTGAATTTTTCAGTACATAATAAAATAGTGTTTATTCATTATAAATTTATAATGGTTAATAATAAATTGTTTTTTTTCAAAAAATGATTAAAGATAAAATTAAAGATTAGTGAATGATTTATTTATTATACAATTGAAGATTAGAGAATAATTTATTTATTGTGTGAACATGTAAGAAATAGTTAAAAATTTCAATTGAAATTTGAAATACTAGAATCTTTAATAATCATCAATAAATTTATAAAATCGCACTAAAAATGTTTAAATTTTGAGTTATATACAGTTTAATTTATTCCTATAATTTATAATTAAGTTAACGATAGGTCGAGCCCGGATTGAACTGAACATCACTAAGCTCAAACTCGGCTTGAATAACTATCCAAACTGAAAATCTAGCCGTTTTCGACTTCGAAGCTTGTTAAGCTTGAGTCATTAAATTAAATTTGAAATCACGTTCAAACTTGAGTAGTTCAAAAAAAAGCTTAGTTCGATAACAACCCTAAATTAAACATTTTGTGTGCAGTAACAACCTTTTTACTGCTTAGCCCACCGTGGCCACATCCTGTTCCTGGATCCGTGATGGGCACTAGTTGTTAGTGCCTAAGTATACATTTTTATTATTGTTTGTAATGTTTATTTACTAGTTCTGTGTAAGTTATAGTTGCTAGTTTGCATTTGATTGTAATCGTATTTTTAGCATTTTATTGTTTGTTGTAAGTTGTAGTTAGTTGAGCTATAAGTTTAGGATAGGTTTGGAAGCAAAAAGGATGAAGAAACCTGAGTTTTGTGCAAAACCCGGTCGGGTATGGACTTTACCCGGCCGGGTATGAAGTGACAAAGGAAATTGCTACAAAATTAGCAAATACCCGGTCGGGTATTCCATATACCCGGTCGGGTATTCTGTGATTTCGGACCAAAGAACGTGCAGAAGACACAAAAACATGGGAAAATATTTGATTTGGTAAATACCCGGTCGGGTATGTCAAAATACCCGGCCGGATATCCGGCATTAGGTGTTGAAAACAACTATAAATAGCCCCATTTTCCTTCACATTTCATAATCCCTTCTTCCATACTCTTTAGCTCAGTTTAGAATAGCATTTCTTTATATTTTTCTAGCTATGTTTAGTCTCCAAATGAGGAGCTAAACTTCCATTCTTGGTGTTGCTCTTGAAGCTTGTTGATTATTAAAGTTGTGAGTTATTTTCTTAACTTCTTTCCTTGAATAGTAATTAATAGTTCTTTCCTTAATATCATCTCTATATTAGTGTTGGGGAGTGTTGCTAAGATGACAATTAGTTAACATCTCGATATTAGTTAGAATGGTATTTTCTTCCTCTATATTAATATTGAGGAGTGTTGCTAAGATGACAATTAGTTAACATCTTGATATTAATTATAGTAGGATTCATCTTCATTAATAATATTCTTCCTTGAATATTAATTAATTCCTACTCTTATTTCATATTAATATTTTGAACATTACTTAAAGGATCAACTAGTTTTGTTTCATATATTAATTATTACTAGAAACGATCAACGAACCGATGGTTAATCGTTGATGGTTTCACAAGTAAGTAACTTCGGTTTATTAATGCACGGTCGTGGTTAATAAACTTAAGAGGGATTAATTTTGTTGGTTAAACCGAAACCGCTTGTGTTGAGGTTATCAATCTCAATTGATTTCATCAAGGAGTTAGAAAGATTAAATGCTACTATTAAATCGGTATAAGGCGTTGTTCTATATTTGATTAATAGTAAGGGTTATTAATGAACGGTCGTTGTTAATAACTACCCTCGATGAAGTGGATATACTCCCCGATTGAGTATTCGAGAGGGAATAAGTTATAGATATAACAATGATCGACTAAAATATATCAACAAGTGGAAAGTAGCAATGCCAAGTCCTTTTTATCTCTGAATTAAATCTCATATAGGTCGTTCATCTTAGTTTTTAATTAAATTAAATCACTCAATCCAAATCCCCCTTTTTATTTACTAAGTATAATAAAAAGAGAATTATTCCTTTCCCTGTGGATACGAACTCTACTACGCTATACTACGTATAAGTGTTTAGTATTGGATTTATTTTGACGCACCGTGACAAAGTGCTCGTCAATCCGCCCCCGTAAGTTATCATTCTACTGGAATCTAAATATGATAACAAGTCATTCTATTATGCTAGATCACATTTTATGAATTACTCTGTACTCTACTAGAATTCGTTTTGATTTCAAATCAATCTGCATTTCAAGGGAATAGCAGAGAACTATATCAAAGTTAGTAGTAGTTCAAGTAGTTTATGAACCTATGGACTCTATTGACAAATCTTGCTTCATGGCTCATTCAAAATACGCTCTGCTCTGGCTAGAATAAGCGATGCCATAACCCAAAAATCTTGCCCAATATATGTCTCTGCGAAATCAAGCCAAGACGAGTGGCGTCACTTCCACTTTCACTTGATATGTAGAAAGGTAATATTGACTTTGAATTTCAACTTTACATGTGGATTTGTTTTTGGAGCCAAACATTGCATTTATTTTGCATGTATTTTAAAAATGGATGGCATAGCTCATCAAATAATGTATTTTTATTTTACATACAAAATGATTGATGGAGTATATGGCCCAGAGACCTCCGGCCCATAGACTCCTACTACTCTAATCAAGGCCCAATAGGCTTAGGAAGCACAACAGGCCCAAATCACAGCGACTCAAGTACCAAACAACCAACAAAGCACACTAGGTGTGCCTTCGGCCCCTTGGTCGAAGGCTCCGGATACTCACAGAACGGTTTTTTAGGCATACGAAGACACTGGGAGAAGACAATAAAAACAGCAGCCCTCGGCACCTAGGGTGCCCCCGGAAGGAAGAGCCCCCGGAAGGAAGAGCCCTCGATCAATCATAGGAAGAATCTCCCACCCACATACGCTGGATCAACGTACCAAGTACAAACGTCGCATCAATGATTATAACCCTACACTTTACATCTAAAGTTTTACTCCCTCCGTCCCGCTAACAATGAAACAAGAGATGGTGGCACACAAATCAATAGAAAACGATTTATGTGGTTGATATTGAATTGATAAAATAAGAATAAAGTAAGAATGATTTAAAGTCACACAAACTTTAACAAAATTGGTATGAAACAATCTTAGAGGACTAGTAATATGCAAAGAACCAAACACACACCATAGAGGGAGTAAAATAATGACATGAGAATGACCATTAAAATACGGGAGAATGAAGCCAACCTATCAAAATCAGAACGAATAGATAACATTTCCCACCATTTAAATCCCTTCACTTCTTCCCAACCGCCAAATTTGGTACCGAGCCAGTATATTCTTTCAGTTTCGGCATCTCTGCCTGATGATGCTCCGGACTCCTTTGATTCTCCATCTAAAGATTCTTTAATCTAGAACATCTTCAGTACTTTAATTAAGGAAATACAGAGACTGTATTTGCTCTTGCATCCAATGGCCCCTGCATTTCCGTTGCCCCTGCAAAGCAACATTCTCTTAAGATCCAACCATAAGCAATCCGTTTTGAATTCCTCTTCCGCAGTCAGCTCGTCCAGCTACTTCAATTGTGGGGCTGCGTGGCTCAGCTCGTGTTCTTCCACCCATTTCTCGTCGCCGGGACATTTTCCAGTGCAACGGCCTCCGCCTCTAATTCGTCTATCACGAGTGTCAACGGTGCCTGTAGAATATGTCTCTCCAGCTCCAGACATCGACTTCCGCCAGGAAATCGCCAGACTGAAGGGTTTAGGGTCAAAGCTTTCTAATTGCACGAATTTGGAAGGTAAGCTGAGAACACTTGACTCGGATCCTCGAGTGCGCTCGTTTTTCTACTCCCGCCACAGTGGTTTCAGCAGGTTTCTGGGCGCTCTGAATTTGGATAAGTATGATTTGTTTTTACTTAAATGTATGGTGGCTGCTGGGCAAGAGCATGTATTGGGGGAATTCGGTGGCGAGTTTGACATCAAACGAAGCTCTCTCAAGACTGCGCTATATACTCTGGCCGAGATGATTGAGAAATGTCAAGTGAATGGAGATGATTGCGGTAGCAGGTCTGCTGCTGTGGGGTCTGGAATGGGAGAAGAAGAGGTTAGAGCATTGAGGTCGTTGTTGAAGTCTCTTGGAGAGATTGAACAATTTTATGATTGCATTGGGGGCATTATTGGGTATTTCCTCTTTTCTCTGAAAAAATTGCAGGACATGAACTTACCATTTAGATAACTTTATTGTCTGCCTCTGCTTAAGTTAGTCTAAATTTGCATACACTCTTGTTCATTTGCTAAGCATTTTATTGCCAAGATGAGTATTGTGATAGTGGGTGGATGGGAATTGCAATATGGACGTCAAATATGGGCATATTAAACAGTTGATGGTTTGTGACTTGACTTGCTCTTTTTTCAAGTTTTGTACTCCTATCTAGTTGCTTGAAACTGCATATTTTCCGGTTCTATATAAGCAGCTCTGTGCTGAAACATTTAGTTTCTTGCTAATTTCATTTAGGCTTTTGTTTGAGTAAATATATATAGTAGGAAGTTGCAAACACATAGACTTTATTCAGATCAGATGTCACATGAATTTTATACCTTTCATGATCTCAACAGCTAATCAAATACAGTAATTTTCTAGGGTTATGCAGACTATAGGCTGAAACGACATATTGAATTATGGATTGCAGATATCAGATAGTGGTCCTTGATCTTCTCTTAGAGTCTACTTTGGAAAGACAGACAAACAGTTGGTCCACCCACACAAATAAAACATTGAAATGTGAAATTACAGAAATTCATCCTCCTTGTGCACTTGATCTTTCTCAAGATGTAGAATATGCATCTCAAGCAGCTCTTTGGGGGTTAGAGGTTAGTGAATGGAATAAACTCATTCATGTTTTTATATTGTTTAAGGTAGGTTTGGGATTATTATAACTTTATTCATCGCCAGGGTTTGCCAGACTTGGGGGAAGTTTACCCTCTTGGAGGTTCAGGTGACAGGCTAGGTTTGGTTGACCCTTATACAGGTGAATGTCTTCCTGCTGCGATGCTTCCATTCTGTGGACGTACACTTTTGGAAGGCCTTATAAGAGATATCCAGGTGAGGTTACCATTCGTGGTAGAAAATTAAAAACATATAATGTCAGTCATATTTTAATCTAAAACCAATTTGCGTGCAAGGCTAGAGAGTTCCTGTATTATAAGGTGTATGGAAATCAGTGCATCACTCCAGTTGCAATAATGACAAGTTCTGCCAAGAACAATCATGAGTGTATTATGCGTCTGTGTGAAAGCCATAGCTGGTTTGGAAGAGGGAAGTCTAACTTTATACTTTTTGAACAGGTATTGACACAAAATTTTGGTTTTTATACTTTTTCTACTTAAAAGAAGATTGTGCATTTTGTGATGTAACGTGTCAATCTCTAGCCTCTTGTACCAGCCGTTAACGCGAAGGATGGGAAGTGGTTGACTTCTGGACCTTTCATGCCTGTATGCAAGCCTGGCGGTCATGGTGTGATATGGAAACTAGCTTATGATAAAGGTGTCTTCCAGTGGTTTCGTGATCATGGAAGGAGAGGGGCAACTGTCCGACAAGTCAGGTAACCTTCATCTGATAGCTCTTACAATAATGACTTTAATAATTGTGTTGAATGGTGATTCTGATTGCAATAATACTTAAATGTTGTTTTGCAAATTTCCAGTAATGTGGCGGCGGCTACCGATTTAACCCTTTTGGCTTTGGCAGGAATAGGTTTGCACTATAGAAAGGTAAGAAGAGACACTATCTGGCTTTTAATCTAGGTATTACACAGTGGGGCTCCATTCTGTAGGCAGGTGTCGCTTCCGAGATAGTTTGATGCATGAAATGAATTCTTGGAGCCTCAAATGCTTATTTTAAAGAAAATCAAACAAAAACTCACACAGATAAGGAAAAATGATACAGGAAGTGAGACACTTGTTTCCTTTCTAGTTCTTCTCTCCCTTTCAAATGAAATTAGTGTTCTGGCACAGGCTTGTGGATGGGCCCTGGAACAAAGTCAGCGCATGAGTTTTTATTACATTAGTATAAGTATTAGTATTAGTATTGGTTTCCTAATGTTGTTATTATAATTATTGTTTTTATATTAGTACTAGTTTCCCATATTAGTACTATTTTAACTTTTTTCCTAATAGCAACAATGTAAAAGATTGGGACTTTATTTGCTTGCTCATTAATATCTGTGAGTAGTATAAAAGGGTCTACTACATCCAAGCCTTATTCCCAAGCTAGGATAAAAGAGGAGGGTGTTGTGGTAGGCGTGTGACGGCCAACGGTATCACTTAGTCACATGACATGAATCGAAATATGAATAAAAGGGTCCAACTTCATTAATAATGGCATATTAATTCAAGATTGGGTAGGGCCTTACTTGTTTACAAGATCGAGTCTCTCTATCCTCTAGGGTTTTGGTCTAGGACAAAGCTCGTTGGATAGAATCTGTCAAGGCCATACCCCAACAGCACTCCTAACATTTTCATCTGAAAAGAGTGATGGAACTTTGTTTTCTTGCCATGCCTTGACAATCAATGGTTGGTCTAGGTCAGAGAAGATGTTTTAGGAGTTTAAGACTATGTTGTGTGTTTTACAACTACCTACCATTGTTTCAGAAATTGGGCTTTGCCTCTTGTAAGCGAAGTACTGGAGCTACTGAAGGGATAAATGTTTTAATTGAAAGGAAAAGCCTGAATGGTAATTGGATATGTGGCCTATCCTGTATTGAATATACTGAATTTGACAAGTTTGGAATCAGGGATGAGCCTCTTCCACCTAACAGGTATATAAAATGTTTACTTATTTGATATACTTGTTGAAGGTCAAGGAATGTATTTAACTTGTATATTCCTTCTTTCTTTTGTTAAGTTTGCAGGCCGAATTTCCTGCTAATACAAATATTTTGTACGTTGATTTACCATCTGCTGAGATTGTTGGATCAAGTAAAGATGAGAAATGTTTGCCAGGGATGGTTCTCAATGTAAAGAAACCAGTTCTCTTCAGGGACCAGTTTGGAATCAGTCATAGGTACTTATTTGGATTTTCATTCTTTTATCTGACTCAGTATGGTTGCACTAATTTGTCATAGTTGTTAAATTGGCAATAGTTGGTTGAAAACTTGGTTAATACTCTGTATTTATTTGCCGACAATTTTAATTTTTCATTGAAAGCATTATTCCATCATGCTTATTATAATACCTGTATACTATTAGCTTCTCATTGGGCTGTTTTACTGTGGTTTTATGTTTATATGCTTGCATGCATTGCGCATGCACTTCTCATGCTTTTGTCATCCAGGCAATTCATAGTCATAATGATAGTTTTGCTAACACATTAAATTTGTTATAGCGTACCTGGAGGTCGTCTTGAATGCACAATGCAAAACATCGCTGATAATTTTACCAGTATATTTTCATCACGATGTTATGAAAGTGCAGAAGGTAAGAGTAGTGAATATTCTGATAAAATGTTATTCAGCATTTAAATGAAACATTGATGCAAACCGCTTTATCAATTCAGCAGATGGGCTGGATACTTTTATCGTATATAATGAAAGAAAGAAAGTTACATCATCTGCTAAGAAGAAATGGTCACATGCTGCCAATTCTCTACGTCAGGTTTGAGTTTAATAATTTTAGTATAGTAAGTTTTGTCTCTAGTTTTTTTATAAAGATACTTTTGCCATGCTTTGTGGCTGTTCCAGTATGTTAAATTTTTATTTATACCTTGGTGATGAAATTCATTAACATTGATAAGTATTTAGGGCCCCTTCAGAACTCATAAAATGCTTGGGAATGAACATAGAGAGGAAAGTATAAGGAAAATTTTGAGGGAAAGTAATATCATTCGGAATTTCAGACTCAATAAGTTTAATTTTAATATTTATTCAAACTTAATATATTTTCAATTCCTATTACATAATGACTAACAAATCTAAACATATGTAAAAATGTTAGGTCAAATTGATTACAACAGTTCCAACATAGAGCAGCCTGCTTAATGATCCCAATTTGGGCTATTTCAAAATAATCTCAATTGTGGGGTCAATCTTCCCAACACACTCCCATTACTTGGTTGAACTGGCAATCACCCATAAATGCTGACTTGTGAAGTTTTGGCATGTGATGGAAAATGAGACTCAAATCCATTAATTCCTGATAAGATAAACCAGTGTGAGCGCCAATGAGCTCTGTTTGTTTCCCAAAAAGAAAAGTTCAACATGAATCTTTGGCGCTTCAGTCCGAGTCCATCCGAGTTATTGTTTAGAGGCTCACTTGAGTATATCCTATTGTGCCCCATACTAATAGTAGTTTCCATTTGCTATTAATGAATTTCAAGGGAAGAGTGGCACATAGTAGTAGTTTCAACTGATACAACAGGTAGTTTTTTGCAAAAAAATGTGCAATGATTGGGATTATTTTGAAACAATCAATAATTGGGTATTTGGGTTATTTAAAGTTGACATGCCATCATTGGCATTATTATTTATTGCCATCAAATTCTCCTAAAATTTACAAGTGTTAATCATGGTTCCATTTTCCTTTGCATTTCCCATGGTAAACCCAAAAATAAGAAAATGAATCTTGTCAATTTTCCCTCTACAATTCCGTAGTCCAAACATATCCTTAAGATTGCAGGTTTTCTTTCGACTTCTCTAGTCTGATGCATAGCTCAATTCTACAAATAGACGTGATGCATGGTAACAGGAAATTGTTTACTGCAGACTCCAGATGGTGCCCTGTTGGATATGATGCGTAATGCCTACGATATTCTTTCTCATTGTGGGATATGTATTCCACAGGTATATACAGAGTCTCTGTGCTGAATGTATGAAATCATATTTCTTCAATTCTGCAAAGGTTCACTTGCTATAATGCATTATGTTTTCTTATTTTTTCTGTTTCGTCTTGGATCGTTAGTTTATTAGTTGTTTCCATTTTTTGTTATGTCTGTAGATTGAGGGCGATGATAAGTATGTGGCTGCTGGACCACCATTTCTTATACTTCTTCATCCTGCTTTGGGACCTCTTTGGGAAGTTATTAGACAAAAAGTAAGTCTACTTTTTAGTATAAAGTTGACCTCCATCCAACTTCACCGACTCTCTGTGCTCTTCCCTTATGTATTTTCGTTGACTAATTAATACTCCCTCCGGTTCTTAATTAACTTTACACTTTCCTTTTTGGGCCGTCCCATATTAAACTTTACACTTCCTTATTTGCCTTATTTGGCAAACAAATCTACACCAAACAGTGCCAAACAGTGTCAAACAGTGCCAAACAGTGTCAAACAGTGTACTATACAATAAAGTCAAATTTATTTCCTGAATATGTGTGAACTCAAAGTGTAAACTTCATTAAGAACCGGAGGGAATATATTGTTTGATTTAGTTATAAATTTAATTAATTATGCAAATTGTATTTATTATGAGCTGTTCTCTGTGGTTAATTTCTTTTCTGAAAAATTCACAATGGGGAATTTGTGGGCATAAAAACTTCAGTTGGATTCTCTCCTTGTTTATCAGTTTCATGGGGGTTCCATCTCTGAAGGCTCAGAGCTACAAATAGAGGTTTCGGAGTTTTATTGGAAAGATGTCCAGGTCAGAAATTAGACTTATAACACCCTCATCCTTCTAAGTTATCCCTTGCCTAATTTATTTCACATTTCAGCTTGATGGAAGTTTGATTATTTTGGCTGAGAATGTTTTGGGTTCAACAATTCAAGATGAAAATGGTAAAGCTGTGCTACAGTATGGAATGAGGTATTCTACTCTGCAGGGTCCTCTGGACTTCTGAATCACGTATTCACTTTCACCCAAGAAAGATCATAGTGGTGAAATTTACTTGCAGTTATATGTTAGATTCAAATCCTAGCATAAGTGGGAACCCCACAAGCAGGAATCTGACCAAGCTCTGATACAATGTTAAATTGGGTCTAACTCATACCTACCAAAAGTTTCCTTAAAAGAAGATTTGCCACACACTTCTATGCTAGACTAAAACACAGTCACAACCGATGTTGAATACTCAACAGTAAACAACATTCAAAACAGTACTTTAAAGAACAATTTTCTGTGAGCAGATGTAGCAGATGTAAGCTCAAGAACGTCAAGGTTATAAATGATGGCATTGATTGGTACTCAAGAGACAACTTGTATTGGAAGCATGATGTGCAGAGGGCTGAATCTGTGAAGGTGATGCTGCATGGAAATGCAGAATTTGAAGCAGTGGATGTTATTCTACAGGTGAGGTTGATTTGAAATTGCATTTTAACTTCCCTTTTTACTCATAATATATGAATGGAAGTAAAACTACCACACACCATAGTTGTAGTTGAGAGTGATTTCTGCCTTACTCTTATATTGGTCCTTGATATGCAGGGTAATCATGTATTTGATGTTCCAGATGGCTATAAAATGAATATCACATCTGGAAATTCAGGTACCTTAAATATTCTGATTTAAATAGTGAGCTTATTCTTTTTCACACTATATATTCACCTTGTGTTAGTCTTCATTTCTGGATATTCATATGTATCGTGTTGAACACCATTTTCTCAATGTCCAGTTCATGATATTTACACCTTTTGCTTTACAGTTAAGAACAATTTGACCCCATTTGGAAGCATTAATAGGCTTTATTCTTCAGCATAATGATCAAAATAAGCAGATTAAGTTGCCTTTTCTTATTTGGCTGAAAACGGTTTTACCAGATGCTTCTCCTTTCAGAAATATCAGCAAATTCAACTACTTCAGCCAAATAACCCTTAACAAACGGGCTCACATGCCTATTATAGCCTAGGTTATGGAAAAGTATTGATTTATTTCAACACGACCTATTGTATTCATATCCGTTGTTTGCTAATTATACTCTGCAATTTGATAATCTACCCACATTCATGTTATTTGACCATGATTTGTGGATTTCCTATTGTCACCCTGTAAGCATATGGTCTTTTCTTGCAAATATTCAAACAAGATGTTTTAAATGTGAAAGAAAGTTCTGTTTTGACTTTATTGTGAAAGAAAGTTATATCGAAAGAAATAGAACTTATGTGGTTGAGATTTATATCGAAAGAAATAGAAGAATTTAGGCCACATATATGTACTTATAAAAGGAAAATTGTTTAGGGATATCAAAAAAGGAAAGTAGTAGGAAGGTGAAAAGGGGATAGAGGGAGTAATTCTTAGTTAGATTTAAATCTTTAGGATACTGGTTAGAGCAGAAAGACTTTCTGCAGAAATAATAGAATTGGTTTACTAATTGATTTTGGAAATTGCCTTCAGGTCAAGAAGTTCAACTAAATGCCATCGAGAGTAGATCAATGGATTGTGGAACCTGGTTCTGGAACTACAAGTTATTGGGCACACATATTCAATTGGAGCTAGTGGAGTCTTAGGGGGGGACACAAGCCAAAGCTACATATCACCTTCGTGAATCATGGTTCATGGATGGGAATGGACTCTGGCTAGTTACTGGTTGTCTGGTTGAACCAAAGTTGAACCTTTCCAACCATCTCATCAATAATATATCTATAATATATGTCAAATTATGTATAAATAGCTACTACTAGGTGCACACTTGTACTTGGAATTATATTTAGGCAAATCCTTGTCCCCTTCAGCTTATTATTACGGAGTACGTTTTAACTTTTAAGCAATGTGGAAATCTTGATACATTGGGAAGCACAAGGAGACTTTTGACTCTTTTCCTTCTGGCTCCTTTTCATCGCAAATCTTTAATAGGGATTTCGTACTGAATAGTTGATCTTGTATTAAATGCTTTAGTTTTGTGTGTTTTGTCTTTTTCTTTTTTTGTTTGTTTGCAGGAAATCTGGAAGGATTAATTGGTATGTATGGTGAGACTCTCCGATGGAAGGGTGGATTGTAGTGATGTGGCATAGGACCTTACAGTGATATGTTTCCGAAGTTGTCAGCAGAAATCCAGAATAAGGGTAAAAAAGTTAATAGTTCTGGAAATTGGAGTAAACAGGTTTTTGAATTTCAAAATATGAGTATTATATTTTTCTTCGCGAAATAAGAGTAACAAGATAGTACTTACTGTCATCTTGGAGTTATCACGATAGTATTTAGCGTCATTAATGACAATATTTTTTAATCATTACAGTAATGACTTCTATTTCAAAAAGAAAAGCATGACAATCATATTTTGAAATTTAGAGCAATTTCTCAAAATGTTACCATTAAAATGTTGAGTTTATGTTATGAAAGTCCAGAATGGAAGTACCGTGTTCTTTTTTAATCATCTAGACATATTTTGACATTATTCATGTTATAATTGATAGAGTTTTTTCTAACATGACAAAAATTACTATTTTTTTAATTTCACATTGTTTTTGTTTTTATCTTAATAGGTGCGTGTTTTTTGATTAATCATGAAGGCTGGTACTTTGTCTTGATTGTCAATGGAATAAGCAAATCCAGTGGTTTTTAATTAGGATGTTTTTACTTAGATTGTAATTTGCTGTTCTGGTCTGCTTAAGTCTGGTCTAGTCTAGTCTGGTCTGCTTAAGTTTGGTTTGAACTAGTCTGATCTGGTCTTGTAAACTTCTGATCTTTGTGTATTTTATATATACGGAAGTCAAGTCTTGTCTGGTCCGTTTAAGCCTGATATGATCTGATCTGGTCTGATCTGAGAGTGAAAACAGTCCAAGTAAAAACATCATTCATCTATCGGTTGAAACAAATATTTTACATTTGTAGAATTTCAGGAGGTTTAGTCATATCATCCCATTAACTGTGACCAATGGAATCTGAATTGCGGGTTCCTGTATCCATAAATGAAGCATCCAGAGTCCACACAGCAGTTCCTTGTCGACACCTAATTTCTTCATGCAAAGTCTACCAATTTTACATAACTACTCGTTCATGATATTGACAGAGTACGGATTAGAAATTCAAGATTTTTTGAGATCCTGTCTTGAATACTTCTGTGGACAATATTTGCTGTGGGGGTATGGCTCAAATTTCTCTGTGACAGGCAGTGCTCAAAGTCACTCCAGCTCACCTAAATTCTAACATCGCCCTTTTACTGAGCAAGTACACTGTACACCCAAAAAACAAGCTACACAAATGTTGAGAGTTTGGAGGGTAAGAAAGTGAGAGGTTTGAAGGCAAGTCATCTGATGGGGAGGAGGGAGAAGTGAAGAAATCATTCTTTCTTGTTTGAGAGTTCTAAATTTGAAAACAGACTAAAGAAATTATACTACCTCCGTCTAGGCATGGACTCGACCGGTCTGGGCCGGACCAAATCAGGTTTTTTTTTGGAATCTTGAAGCCCGGAACCGGCCTGGGCAACCCGGCGGGTACCGGGGCGGGTCGGGTACCTTTTTTTTTTTAAAAAAAAGTATAATTACTTCCTCCCCCAAACCACAAACCCCTCCAAAACATTCAGCCCAACCCATTTACCTCCCAAATATTTTGAAAAATCAAAAAGAAAAAAATTAGCCCGAATCGGCCGAGCCGGTTCGTGATTTGGGAGACCCGGGAACCGCCCCGTAACATTACCGGGCCGGGTGGCTCAAACCGGGTACAGACTCGTGTACCGGGCCGGGTTGGTTACGGGCCGGTAACGGGCCGGTTGACCCGTCCCGAGTCCATCCCTACCTCTGTCCCATAAAATTCTTCCCACATTGACTTGGCACGCATATTGAGGATGTGAGAGTAAAGTGGAATGTATGGTTGTAGTTATGTAAGAATAAGGTGTAATAAAGGTGAGACACACAAATTGCCCAAAAATGATAAGTGAGGATATTTTTTTTGGACGGTCCAAAAAAGAAAATGGGAAGAATTTTGTAGAACGGAGGAAGTAATTAAAATCAAAAGAAATGTGACGAATTTATATAGTTGAACTTATATTCATTTTAAATTGAGTTAAATTTATCATTTAGTTAGTTGCCCATTAAAATCCATCAATTTGAGAAACATAAAATTTGAACATGTGAAAAGTTTTGGAGAATCATAAGATTCCTCAAAAACATTTTTCCAATTTTTTAAACTCTCAAACAAAAAAAAGAAGGGTTATAAATATGGACTAAAATTATGATAATCTGTACTAAAATGCAAATAAATAAATTATTGGACAATTCTACGGTGTACTCCTAAATTTTGAGTGCACCGGTACACACATTTTCTTATCCAATCGCATTTTAGTATTGTGCTACTAAATATGATTAACGACTTGTAGTGAGAATTGAGTTATTAACCTAAATATGATTGAATTGTTTCTTAAATTTCTAAATAGGACTATGTATATTTTTATTTTTTAAATAGGACTTTTATACCATGTGTCCTTCCTAATATAGTATCCCTTCAAAATTATTTTTTTGTTTTTCATTTCTAAAATGTATGTTAGTTTTTCTTTTAGTCTACCACAACAATAACAACAACAACATCCAAGCCTTAATCCCAAAAGAATTTGGGGTCGGCTAACATGAATCGATCTATGATATCGATGCCAAAAAGAGAAGGCGGACAAGAAAAGAAAAAAAAAGTAAGATAAAATGAATAAAATAAAGATACATAAATATAAGATAATAATAACACAAGAATATAACCAGGATAAAAGAAAAATAAATAAAAGAACATAAAAAAGCTAGAAGATAAAAATAACATAAGAATATAAAAAGATAAGGAAGATAAATGATAAAAGAAACAAGAGAGGAAAGGTAGACAAGACATCAATCGTCCACATGGATGTGCACCCTCCACTTTGCTCTCTCCAAAGCCATACTCTCATCCAACCCAAGAAGACGCATATCAGTTTTGATTACTCTAATCCAAGTTTGTTTGGGTCTTCCCCTCCCTCTCTTCTCTGACTCTTCTCCCCACCCCTCAAGTCGTCTAACAGGTGCATCACTCGGTCTTCTATGCACATGCCCAAACCACCGCAAACGAGACTCCTGCATCTTATCTTCTATAGGTGATACTCCCACCTTTTGTCTGATTACCTCATTCCTCAGGCGGCCTTTTCTGGTATGTCCACACATCCAACGCAACATACGCATCTCTGTCACACTCATCTTTTGAATGTGGCATTGCTTCACCCACACTGTCAACATAACCTTACAATCATTCTTCCTAAACACTTCAACCACACTGTCAACATAATCATGTGCCACCATAATGCCTACTCCATTTCTGTTCCTCTCTCTCCCCGAGTACCAAAGCTTAAAACCTCCGGGATTAAGCTCATGTGTCTTCTCTTCTTCACCCCACATCGACCCCCACCATGCCCTTGCATATTTGACACCATCCTCGGGCATTGGAGTGGCGCATAGCTTCCGGGCGACGACCTAGCAGCCTTAGCATTCTTATCACCACACCCAGGCCTATGAAGTGTAGCGCGCCCTTGCCCATTTGACACCACCCCCAGGCGGAGGGATGACGCGTCGCTTACGGGCGACGACCTAGCTGTAGCGATATTCATATTTCGATTCATGTCATGTGATGTGACAAAGTGATACTGTTGGTCGTCACGCGCCTACCACAGCACCCTCCTCCTTTATCCTGACTTGGGACAGGCATGATACCAAAAAAATGATCTCATGGCGGAGTTAATACGTATTTTAAAAATGTGAGTAATTAGTTTTTATTTTTTTAACTCTCATATTTCCCTCAAAAAATTTATAGGGATGAATTTTTTTTAGTGATATACTAAAAACCAAATAATGTATAATACAAGGATGAAAAACATGAAAAAAATATTTTGCAGGGACTTAAATTATATTTAAACCTATAAACAATTGCCCCCTACTTCCCTATGTCGGTGATCTGGATCCGTTGCGTCGGCGTCAGTGTAGGCCAAATCTTTAGCGGTAGAGGCCGGATCTTTAGCACCGACGGCCGACGTGGCCGGATCTGGTCAGATGTACGATGGTGGTTCATGGCAAGATGTGCAATATCAGTGACCAGATCGTTGATGCCCAGATCTGACCAGATGTACGGAGGCGGCAGCCAGATGTGTAGCGTCGGCTGCCAGCGATCAACAGCGATGTTCGGCTGCATTAAGTTTTGTTAAGCTTCAAAAGGTACTTTCGTACTTCTGTCCAACTACAAATAATAATTCCTATTTAGAATACTTTTAAACTTTGCACATACTTTGACAATTAAATATTTATTTATTCTCATTTAAATAAATCTCCTTGGACGATTTTGTTCAGTTTAACCTTTTTTTTCTAATCCGGTGAAGGATCCAAATGCAAAAATGGCAAATTATTATGTTTAGTTAATGAGGATATTAGGTAACGTAAGATTAAGATATAATGGGATGTGTGGTTAAAAAGAATGATGGGTGATTGAAAAGGATGTGTACCAAAACATACCAAATTAAGGAGTGCATCGTAGAAGCACCCTAAAGTATTAAATTGAATAAGATACATGGTCATTGTTTTATTATTATGGGTTTTAAATATCCACTTTTGTTTCCCTCAAAAAATTGGAAGCACCCTAAAGCACCCTAAAGCACCCTAGAGGCACAGTGGTATCTTTAAATACATTTTTGTTTCATTAAACCATTTTTGTTAAGGATTTTTTGAAAGTAAAATATTACTCCGTACAAAAGACACTCCTACAAATTGGAAACTAAGAGCCCATTTGGCAGCATGAAAATTGGCTGTTCTGGCTGATTCTGCTGAAATTTATAAAGTTCTGGCTGAAGTGACTGCATTGGCTGATTCTGCTGATACAAGAAAAAAATATTTTTAAAATATATTTTATTAATAAAATAAAGAAAAAATTATATGTAAAAATAGCTAAAATGGTCATCTACAGTAACTTCAGCCAATACAGCCAATACATTCTTTTTTGATTGTCTCACAAACTAACTTTGTCACTTTTCTTTTAAATAAAAAAATTGGAATTCATGTTAATTCTTTTTCCTCTGGATAAACCTCAATCACTTAAGTTTTACATTATTACTCTACGTGTCAGTCAATTTTGGCAAAGCTATAGGTGACAAAGGGATCGTGAAGTACTACTTACAAGATCGAAAATATAATGTACTTTAAATCGTGTGCAGGTATGATACTCATCATAAATATTAATGATAATATCAAATTGTGAGATGATTAGCTGTTATTATTATCTGCATCATAAGAAAGATGCAGATGCAGATAAACTTAAACGATAATACATTAAAAAAATTCAAAATAAGCAAAAAATCAAGTGTAAGAGTTCTCCACTAAATTTGTTCTTCATGAGTTTTTGAAACAAAAAACTTGTCAACAATATATTCTACATCTATACTAAGAGTAAGGTCTCTTTTAATATAAAGTGTTATATAATTAACAAGAAAGTCAACCGCCATTTTGTTGTGGGGTGTTGTCTTTAAAAGTTTCATGATAGAAAATGATCATTCTGTTGTTGAAGTAGAAACAAGTAAGATCAATATAAGGTGAATCAATATGCTCATCATAGCATATGAATAGATCATCTCCTCTTAGTTAATTCCTAACATAACTCAACAAGTGTATATACATGAAACTTTGAATCAAGAATCACATCATCATGAACATAGTGTTGCAGCTCGAATTCCAAAGCACGAATATCCTAACTACTAAAATCTTCGGGATAGAACATCATTGCATGTGTACAAATAGCATCAACACTAAATGACTCATATGAATTTTTGGGATCCAATGAAGCACTCAAAAAAAGGAGTTCCACAGACTTATCATTAAAACGGGTCCTTAACTCCATCAATACAAAGTCTATTGCCTCGTTGAAAACATCAAAGTGATAATGATGCTCAAGTTTAGTTTGTTTTCGGCAACGACCAACCATATATTTAGAATTCCGTTCTGGTACATGAATTTTGTGTTTTGAGCAAAACTCATTTACTTCTCCACAAATCTCAGAACATTTATGTAAGATGACTTTGTCAACTTCTGTGTTCAATTGTGCAAAGGCTTTCAATAATTCAATAAAGTTCCCATGATTCAATGAAGATGAAGATTTATTGTGGCCTCTTAAATGCACAACTTTGAAGTGGTAGCAACCGGATAACATAAACCTTTAAACACAAACGGCTTTTATCTATTTTCTCTTTTGCTTGTGCATGAATAATCATTTCGATATATATGTTGAGAGAGTCTGATCTCATTAAATCTTCAACCATTCTCACCCATTTCAAGTTTGGTGGGGAATTAGATAACGATCGAACATTTTTGGGCCTTTTATTTTTTGAGACCCTATGCCATGATGCGTACAACATTTAGATTAGATTTTTTTATTTTTAGATGGTAAAATTTTGTTTTATGGGTTGGGCTAAAAAATTGGATGGGGCTATGGAATTTTCTTAGGTGGGCTATAGAAAGATTTGGGGTGGACTGGATGGAAATTTTTAAAAATAATACTTCAAAAAAGAATAATTTTTTTACTTTACTGTGGACTTCAACCCACCATAACCCTGATTTTTTTGTTCTTTCTCTAGTTGAAAAAGGGGAAATGTGTTTGTTCACACTTTTCTTATTATCCGTGTATAGGCAATTTATTTATAAAGATAATGACAATTATTTTAGAAAAAAAATGTACGATATTTTTTACAATTACTCGTATTTTAGAAAAGTGTACTTGGTATGAAGAAAGAGAGAGATGCGTGTAGAGTGATACGGGAACAGAAGAGGAAGAAAAAAGGTCAAAACAAAATTGATAAGGTAATGAGGGAACAATAAATAATCTGACATGATATTCCGATCCCTGCTACATGTACGTCCAGATCTTCATGCACCCACCACGTGATGCAAATTCAAACGCCCACATGCATGCATTATACCGCTAATATCACATTTATGCTGGCTGGCTTCATCCCATTGCTACTTGCTTAAAATTTTTCCTTTTTGCGCTTTTATTTTCTTAAGCCTTTGATTTAAGAAGAGGAGCTGACGAGGCCTCAACCCCTGCAACGAAAAAATTGTGATGCACATACATATGTATAAATATTTATAAGTAGTAAAAAATAGTGAAAATTTAAGCTATGACCTCTGCTATATAAATTCCTCAAGCCCTGACCTCTGTAATCTGCCATTCGTGACTCCGTCATTGCCCGTGGGCGTAGCTCCTTGTGGATAGGGGTGTCATACGGGCTTTTGCAAGTATGTGAATCATAATCTCACTCGCTATCTATAAGTCTGTGATTAAAGTATAATTTACATTCTTCTCGTTAATGTGGGCCTCAACAATGAGATGTCATCCTCTTTTACAAGAAGATGTGACCCGATTACCAAGAAAATTAAGTTTATGTGGTGAATATTGAATTGATATAGTGAGAATTAATAAACTAAGAATTGAATGCTTTAAACCCAAATAAACAATGTCAAATTTGATATGAAACTATCTTGATGGGATGAGCTAATTAAAATGAAAAATGGAACAACAAAACCGGTGTGGAAGGGAGTTTTTGTAATTTTTGGCTTTAATGTACTTAACCCTTGTGTAAGCTATGATATATGCTTTCTACTTTTGAGCATAATTTGATTCTCATACAAAATCCTCTCAAACTTGTGTAAATACCTTTTGGTTGTGGCTAGGAATTACAGTACAAAATTACAATTACCCATCCGTCCCAAAAATGTATTTTCAAACGCATTTTTTAATTTTCAACCGCTTCAAAATATTTTATAACAACGATTTAAATCCAAAGAATTTATATCATTTGCAATGGAGTCAAAGACTCACTATTTTTTGGCTTCAAAACATGATGGAATAAAGCAAAATGGCTCACTAAACTGGCTGCGCTTCTTTGTTATGAAGTAGCGGTCACTCCAAGCAATTTTGGACGCGATGTTCATTATGGGTCATTTGGAAACGATCTCTTTGTACTTTAGTACATGGGTAAGACTACGTACATCCGACTCCCTTTATCCCACTGTAAGTGGGAGCGTCACTGGGGTTATGATGATGATGGAGTGATTTTTATACAGGGCAACATTAATACTCCCTCCGTCCCTGAAAATACTTCCAACTTTCTCTTTTCGTCCGTCCCAAAAAGAACTTTCCTTTCCTTTTTTGGCAAATAATTTGTGGTTCACAGCATTTCTCTCTCCTCTGCACAACTCTACACCACACAATTCTCACTTTCTTAATCCGCGTGCCACTTTATTTTGGAAGTAAATTATGGTATGGAGGTAGTAGTTTTTGTGGCTACTCAGCTTGCATGTGTTTGTACATGGGAATTAGTTGTTAACAGCATCCATCCATGATAGAATCAGGTGCACAGTAAGCAGCATCTCAGCATCTGTAGTCATGAATTCATGATACTGACCCAAGACTCTAACTAATATTCCTTCCGTCCCTTATAACTTTGTCAACTTTCCTTTTTTGGTTGTCCCAAAAACTTTGTCACTTTCCCTTTTAATCAATCAATTTGTGGCTTCTGTTATTTCTCTCTCCTCTGCACAAATCTCTACCACACAGTTTTTACTTTATTATTCTACGTGTCGGTCAAATTTGGCAATCCTTTTAGGGACGGAGGGAGTACGAAGTAAGTATTTATGTTTGTCTTTCTTTCTTTGCCATTCATCATACGCGCATATGGTGTGCAGATTATGAACTGAACTGCTGGTCGGAGTAAATTCTCTCTCCATCCCATAAAACTTGGCTAATGTTGACTTGCACGTAGATTAATAAAGTAAAAAATGTGTGGTTGATATTTGTGCAGAGGAAAAAGAAATAACTTGACCCACATATTTGTTACTTAAATGGAAATGACAAAGTTTTTTGGGACGACGAAAAAAGAAAAGTTGGCCAAGTTTTATGGGACGGAGGTAGTATAATATAATATGCAGAGTTAATTACCCTCTGACCCTTTCGATCATGTGTATAGAAAGAAATCAAGAATTCCCTTAACTTCTCATCCATGATTCATTGTTCCCTTGATTTCACTATTGACACATAACAATACTCGCTAAATATAAAATACTTTTTTCTCAAAAATATTACTAAAATAAAATTAGTTTGCACAAGTATGACTAATAGTTACTACATTGTAATGTCATGATAACTTAATGTTAAAAATTGAACATAAATTACGATGATTTCGTTACTATTCTTTTTTTGAAAGGGATTCCATTACTACTACGTACTACGTATTATATATAGTGACTTGTTACATTTTGTAAACGATCTTTAGTCATAAATATGTATATTTTATACTCCCTCCGTCCTTTAAAACTTTGTCATCTTTACTTTTTGGAACGTCCCAAAAAACTTTGGCACTTTCCCTTTTAATCAATTATTTTGTGATTTCTCTTATTTCTCTCTTCTCTGCACAAACCTAAACTACACAGTTTTTACTTTATTATTCTCCGTGCTGGTCAACTTTGGCAAAGTTTAAGGGACCGAGGTAGTATAAAATTAACCTTATTTGTTATGATGGAACTAATTATGTGTATTTTTCTCTTTCGTTACTAATATATTTAAAAAAAATCTTTAAATTTAAAAGAATGCTTCTTTAGATTACTTTCGTATAGTGTGAAAATATGAAGCTCATAATAATATTGTTCCTTAACCGCTTCATATTTAAAAAAAACTACTCCCTACATCCCATTAGAAGTTTTCACTTTCTTTTTTTGGACGTCCCATATAAAGGTTCTCATTTCTATTTTAGGAAACAATTAACAATCTTAAATGACAAAGTAATCATTAAATATTAAAAATAATACGGAGTACATATATAACATCACAATTATCAATATTAACTACATTATAATATATATCTATTAAAATTATTGCTTAAAATATACTCGTAGTACTTTATTTAGTTATTGTCTAAATAACTGTGCCGTTTTGTTATGAGAACCTTCTAATGGGACGGAGGTAGTATACGTAGCTACTACTATTCAAGTATAGAGAGTGGATTAATGGAAAACTAAGAACTTTATTATATTTTATAAAGTCGAAATAAATACTATCTACGTCCCTCAAGAATTTATCACTTTTTTTATCTGAATGTCCCAAAATAAATTTCTCATTCCAATAAAAAGTATCTTTTCAATGACAAATACCAAAAATTCTAATGGTGACAACTCCGGTCCCATTTAAAAAATGGGGTATCGTACCTATCATTCACTTGATTGGTCTACATCATTATATCATTTTAATTTAGATTTAAAAAATTCAACTGCAACATTCTCATTGGTCCATTTGGACAAAGGTACGGTACTTTATGGGTGCCATAGAATCTACCAATTCCAATACCTACATTTTACTTTCTTTTTACTTAAGTTGACATAAACTAGGGGCATTAGTGAAAAGTCAACTTCTCACTTTAACTTATACTCCGTATAAATGTATGTAAGTCAAAGTGAAAGTTATTTCCGGAACATTTTATTACATTTTTTTAGAATCAAAATTTTGATATACTACGTAATACATTTTTTTAGAATCAAAATTGCCAAAATTTTCATTTTAATCACTTCAAAAAAATCAGTTGTAACATTTTCAAATTAAAAAAACTACTTTCATTAATATATCGAATTCGAACAGCAGTTTCTCACGAAATTTGCATTTTTAATAATTTCAATGTATTGGTTTTGCGAACCCCTGTATTTAGTTATTTACAAGACAAAAAATGCATTTTATTTGTCCCAATAGACAGTTAAAAAGCTTTTCAGGAGCAGTAGGCCATCTCTTGCAACTTGAGTAGGCTTAACAACAAGTTAAAAAGCTACATCCCTGTTGTCACTTGTCAGATCATAATATATGCGAAGTGTATATATATATACTGTCGTATTTCGTAATATAAATAATTGATCATGAGTAGTTGAATATTAATCATTTAATCGCATGTGCGCGTTTTATAATTCTTATTAGGAATTTTATCAATTCGGGACCTGAAAGATAGACGAACTATCAATTCGGGACCTGGAAGATGAAATGTATCAGTGTAGGACCCGAATGATGGAAAACTATCAATCTAGGACCCGAATGATTGAAAACTATCGATTTAAGACCTAATTTTTCATAAATTTTATTTTTATTTTTATTTTAAAAAAATTAAATAATATTTAGTTTTATTAAACTAATAAACTTTTGTGAAGAAAATTTCATCAAATATTAGCAATGGAATTAATAAAAAATTAAATAAATCAAAACTTATGAAATGTTAGGTCCTAGATTGATAGTATTTCATCTTCGGGTCCAATACTGATACATTTCATCTTTGAGGTCTCGAATTGATAATTTATCTATCTTTCAGGTCCGAAATTGATAAAATTCCTTGATATTAATATCCGAAAGGAAAGTTTTTCGATTAGAAACCCAACATTTCTAAAGTCAAGCACTATTCAATATTCATAAACAGAAACTCTGCAAGATAAACGGCGTTAATTGGTTTATGAGAAATAAAATTATAAAGCATATTATAAATGTCTCAGTTTTTCAGCTAAATGTCTTCTTCGGTGCACTATAACGATAGTACGTGGAAGGAACCTTAGATGATTCAGGTAAACATTTTTTTACAACCGGGTAATCGCATGTCAATTGTGTCTTCTACGCAAATGAGACATCATTTTAAACATTTAACTGTACACCTCGAAAGATTCTCATAATCCAGAAAATCATTGATAGTTCAGTACAAAATAGCACGCAGAGTGAAACTTGTTTCGGTGTGCATGTCATATGTTTCAACACATTCATTCCACAAATGTCTGAGATCATCAATTAGAGGTGCGAGGTGACCATCTACATTGTTATCTGGCTATTTTGGTTCAAAGATCTGAAGAGACAACATTATATACTTACATTTCATGCACAACCATGAAGGCAAATTTTAGATCACTAATAACACTAGCCAAGTACTAAAGAGTATGCCATATGGATTCATGTCATCACCGCAGAATCCAAGTCTCAATTTCTGTTTACCAAAGTCAAGATATAAGAAACCACTTTGCTTCCACTGGGCGAATCTGATACATGCCACAAACACTCATCTTTTTTCCTGCCTTGAACATGTCACACCAAATTTTTTGCGTCATTTTCATTCAAAAAACAACCTCTTAAATCTAGGAATGATGGGAAGGTACCACAAAACCTTAGTAGGTATTTTTGTATTAGCAACCTCACTTGCACCATGTATGTTGTTTTTTATTGTAACATGAAGTGTGACGCTTGGGACATTATTCATCGAAATTTTCACACTCATTGCGATAGAGTATGTACGTAATCGGATGGGCATGCATGGATCTTCTTTCACTCTGTTCACATATGACACAACAACTTTCTCACCTTATAGCTCGTAACGAGGAGTGTATTTCTATTAATGCATCATCCATTTTGGTTGTTAGGAAACAAGTATATTCCTGAGATCCTCAATCTTGATAGTATTCTTTCCTTCATTCCCACAACAAATAGAATTCGAGTCCTAATATGTTTCTTCGCTATCAGGAAGAGAGAAGATATATGAGTCATATGAATCTATCTCCCTAAGGGGTTCACAACTATCTCCACAAATTTTGTGGAGTTTGGCCTTTTTTCCTCTCCCATCCATCATTCTTGATCTCTATTTTGATGACATCTGTGTGGATCAACTGACCCCATGCTCTTATATGTTGGTAGTATGCATCGTGGCGGTCCACAAGAAATGACAGGTGTGACCTACTCTCTCCCTCTGTATCCCCCTTTTAACATGACTTAATTAGTTCCCTCAATGCTTCATAACCTTAACAAAAATAGAATATTTCCCCTCTTTAATTAAGGTCTTAGGCGAATCTATGTGAATTGGAAGAAGCAGTGTGTATTTGTAAAGACTAAGACCCCATAAGCTATAGGAATATGTGATCTCCCATCATTCTCTAAGACAAACTAAGCCATATTTTCATTAGCTCTCACAGTAACATACTTGTGTGCAAGTACTCTAATCATAATGCCATTTTCTTGACTGGACTAGTTGTGGATGAACCTTGTAAGCATCCCACCTTGACGGTCTTTTCATACTTCTACTTCTTTTATAGATGTCAATCCCCCTTTCAACGTTTTCTTTGTAGATGGTTCGAACTCTTCCAATGAAGAACTACTTCACCTGCTCCCTTTGCTCTTCTGCTACTCCCCCCCCCCCCCCCCCCCCCCCCCCCCCCATGTCACACAATGGTGAGCACCACTCGAACATCTATGAGTGCACCTCCTCATCCCCATATTTAGTCCTCTCAAAGATCACCATCCAAACGACATTTTCAATGGGCGAATCAAGTCACGTGACTTCTAATTGGTGGTGGCCCATCTCTAGGACTAGGCGGGTATGAAGGATGGGACCCTCAACTTCTTAGAGCACGGGGCTGTAGTCAACATGATCTGGGTAGGTTCTTCCATACTTCTTTTGTTGCATAACTCCAACAAAGCGAGACTAAGAACTTTTTAGTCATCCTCCGACCTTCTGCATATGAGACTCAACTTTCCTATCTTTCCTTCTTCATTATATTGAGTACTTCAGCTACCTTGACGTTATGTCATGCAAGGTAGCTTTCAGTGACCATTACTACATTGTCATCTTACTCATTTAGTGCCACAACAAGAACATTAATTGAAAGCATACGACTTCCCGGCTTCTGTTTTCCTTTGAAGGCTGTTAATGCGGTATCATGTTTTTTCTCCGGCCAAAGCAAGATCCATTGTATTTCCAGATTATATCTCGTTACAAGCTACATCATAAGGGGCATACTAGAAATATTATATTACTGTTTTTTAATTATAAATATTATATATTTATTAATTTATTTATTATATTGTTTTTCTATTTCTTTTCATAATGTGATTATGTAGTTTTCTATCTATAGGCTTATCAAGTACAATAGTTTGTATTCATAAATTAAAACTAATGTAATTGTCGATTAATTTATCACTCAATTGTAATGGAAGTCTCAATAGTCTCAATATGATATTAGAGCTCATTATGTTCAAGGAACATCTCGACAAAACTAAGACTAAAAAAGAAGTTCCGGGATTCGTTAGTCCAACAACCACCATCTTATAAAGACATGATGATGATATGGAACTCTAAATCTAACTCTAGATCAAATTCAATGCCTTTATAGGGACAATACTTTTGTAAAAAAGGAAAATGCTAATGAGTACCATCCTAGCAATATAAAAGGCACACAATAAAATTAAAAAATTGCTCAAAATTTAGTCCTATTAAAAGAGTAACATAATAAAGAAGTTCACAAAACTTCTCAAAATAGAAGTGAATGAATTTTACTCCTATTTTAGTTTATTTATTTGCCTTAAGAAATACATAGTAATATTTAGGGCCCGTTTGGCTCAAGGAATGTCAGAATACCATGAAAATGTCAAAATGCTGGGCATTTTAGATTGATGGGAATGTATTAAATTTGTATCCTATTTGCGTTTGGTTAAGATTAAAGGAATGCGTCATTAATTTGTTTGATTAATTGATATGTTATATTGCACACATGATGAATTGCTTCAATACCTTTCAAAGATTTTCCTTTAACACAATACACTTAGCTTGTACAATCAGACCGCACGTCACTAACAGAATGACCCGATTATTAAAGAACTTAGGGGACAATTACTTAAATTAGGGTAAAAATAATGTTTGATCTGGGAATATTAGAGATTGACTCTTGTATAAGGAAAAGTTGTATGTTATTTTTTACTCCTATTAAAGGCAATTCACTATCTACCACTAGTAGAAAATTAATGTATGATCATTCTAAATCATTCTTACTTTTTTTTTACTCGAGGAGGTGTCTGGGGGATGGGGGTCTGGGGGAGTCTGGAGTAATCTAGGCTGAAACTCACTCCATTGAGTTTCGAACCCGAAACCTCCTGTAAGGAAGAAAGAGTTTCTAAATCATTCTTACTTTATTCTTATTTTATTACGGAGTAATTCACTATCAACCACATAAACTCATTTTTATTAATGACCACACCAATTCCTCATATCCCGATGTTAATGGAACGGAAGTAGTACAATATAGTATCATAATCACTTAAGTTTTACTATTATATTCACTACTCACATTTACTATGAATTCGAACCCAACATGCCCTTATTGTTTACAAAGTTTCTATTTACTAAAAATTTAGACCACATCCGTCGCTTTATAAAATTCACTGCTACGTTGTTCCAAAAGGTGGAATCTTCCACTCAGGAGCCCCCACCCCGACCCGACAGGATGGTGGGGAAGTTAGTCACGGTGACTCAGTCAGCCGAATGGCAGTAGACACATACACCCGTGCGCACCAGAGGCCCAGCCTTATTTCAGGTTCTGTGACCTCCACCCGATCGCTGCGGGGATTCGAACCTTGGTCCATTGTTCCAAATCTCCCACCACTCGACCAACTGAGCTACCAGTGCGGGTAAAACAACAATTCAAGGAGTAATTCGTGACTTCATTTTTGACTTCTTTACAAAATCATATACTCTCTTTTACTGTCCATTTACCATCCATTTTTAAAGTGAAGAGGGAGAGTAATAATAAAACAAATTTAGATGATTTGACAAGATTCGTTGTGTTGATACAATCTATAAAGAAAAGATATTTGATGTTGAATAGATAGCTAGAAATGAATTACGTGTTCATCGAATAAGAAAACAATAATTCTTAATTGATTTGCAATATTCTTATACCTAAAAGGGAGATCTTTTATACTTTAGCATCCGCATTAGTGCTTTGTTTCTGTACGCGGGATTGGTTGGCATTTAACTATTTAAGTATCCGTATTATTATCTATGTAATGTAAAGACAATTGGTAGGGAACATCCATATCAAAGTTTGGAATAGTATTTAGCATTAGTCTTCGATTTGTAATTTTCATTGTTTTTGAATGAGTGCTGTCTGATTTTAGGGAATAGCATATTATAATTATAAAAATTAAAGAGTTGATTCATTAATATTTACCGTAACTAATCATTTTTTAAACAAAATAATTCAATGCATTTCAAAGTTATTGGTTGATTTGGTTCAAATTACATACTTCATACATGAGTGCTGTTATTTCACACCAATATATATGATGTGGATGATTCAAATTCATTATTTAATTGCAATATTCTAATTGATTATATGAACAATTAGTATAGTACCACGTTCCTTGAAGGTACCATAAAATTTGCTTTTTATAAATGACATTTCATTCGTGTTAACTTTTTCAATAAAATATGGAATATTTTATAAAGATTAACATATCAATGCAACATGTTTCGTACAAACAATGATCGAGTTTTTGCCATTTTTAGTCATCCGACTATTATGTCATTGACACTTTTGTAACTCGACTTTGATTTTTTCCACTTTGAATCCTTGACTATTGTGTCAGAGACACTTTTGGTACCTGCCTTCGAAATTTTCCATATTTGATCCTCCGACTTTCATAAAAGTGACACTTTTTATCATTCAACTTTTATAATAATGACCTTTTTTGTCTTTCATTTATTGTGTCAAATTCATAGTGGAAGAACTAAAAATGTCAATTTGATAATACTCAAGAACTAAATGTAAGAAATTTTGAAGTTGAAGACAAAAAATGTCTATAGCACAATAGTCATGGACTAAATTTGGAAAAAAGTTTTTGCCACTTTTAGTCCCTCGATTATTGTGTCAGTGACACTTTTGGTACTCGACTTTTAATTTTTCCATTTTTAGTCCTCGACTATAGTGCGAGAGACACTTTTGGTACCTGACTTTAAAAATTTTCGTATTTAGTCTTTCGACTTTTGTAAAAGTGACACTTTTGATCCTTCAACTATTGCAATAGTGACATTTTTAGTTCTTCACTTATTGTGTCAAAATCATAGTAGAAGGACTAAAATTGTCAATTTGATAATACTCAAAGGACTAAATGTGGGAAAATTGAAAGTCGGGGACTAAAAGTGTCTCTCACACAATAGTCGAGGACTAAAAATGGAAAAATTAAAAGTTGAGTACCAAAAGTGTCACTGATACAATAGTTGAGGGACCAAAAGTGGCAAAAACTCAATTGGAAAAATTAAAAGTTGAGTACCAAAATTGTCAAAGACACAATAGTCGGGTAGCGGAAATGGAAAAAACTCAACAATGATCTATAATTAGATTAGATGCTACAAAAAGCGTAAGGTAGCTCCTAGATGATAAGTTAGATGCTAGGTCGACTATTTTCTTTTGAGTAGAACTGTAAATTTGTCATTGATTAGGATCATATGCATTATAATTATGTCGAGACTCATACTATGCATTTGATGAAGCATAAGTAGCTAGACTCGTACTCGATCTGATGGTGTACGTTTGTGCTGTAATGCCCTAAAGTCGAGGACTCATTACGAGTGAATGTAAATCATAATTCCGGGCACCCTAAATTTACTCAAATCATGTGAATTCTAAAATGAGAACCTTGTAAGTAATTTGGATTTTTTGAAGAATTATTTTAGAATTTCAAAATCCATAAAACACCATTACCACAACACCTAGCTCAATCGGTAGATAGAGATTACCAGGGATAAGTCTCGAATTCTAATCTCGGTAACTCTATAAGAGGTTACTATGTAAAAATGAACATGACCTCTGCAAGTATCTGGGTTAGAGCGTTACTCATTATCCGTCAACTTGTGATTAAAGTTTAATTTATATCCCCTCAATTAAATGAGTGTCATTCTTTTTTTCCTATGTTCCAAAAGGTTGAATCTCCAACCCTAAAGACCCCCATGCCCCATTCAATAAGACATTTGAGAGATGGTAAGTCACGGCGATTTAGTCATCCCAATAATGGTAGACATTGTGCCCGTGTGCATCAGAGGTCCAGTTCAGCACATAGAAGCGGTAGCTCCACATGATCCTTACGGGTTTCGATCTTTGATTAATGTTCCAACTTTCATGATATTCAATTAACTGACAACCCGTACGTGTTCATTCTTTTTTTGGCTATAAATGACAATTGGAACTGCTAGCAATTTATTTGTGGGAAGGATAATATGGGAGGCGAGGACTAGAGTTTCCAAACAAAAAATGGATGGACGTAACTCAACTGGTAGCGAGAAAGTGTCATAAGGGTTAGGTCCCGGGTTCGAATCCCGGCAACTGCGATGAGAGGTTACTATGCTAAAATATGCATAAGACTTCTGTAAATAACGAGGACAGAGCCTCACTCTTTATCTGTCAGATTAGGATTATAATTCAATTTACATGCTTCCAACGTGCCGTGCTATCGGGTTGGGGATCTCAAGGATAGGGTGTCTTCCTCTTTTTTATTTATTGTTTTTTTGTTTTTGTTTTTTACAAACAAAAAATGTACGAAGTACTAGGTAACTTTATTAGTAGTGGACAGGTGTGGGGTAACCCCCACCTTAGTGATCATCTTTTTCAATAAGGATCCTCGATCTTCTTCCATATAAATAAGGATTTGCATTGCACTGCACTGCACTGCATTACATTCATTACAAATGCTTTCCTTTAAAGTCAATACCCTGTTTTTGTTTCTGTCTATACACATCTTTGCCTAACAGCCAGGCCACCATATATTAATCATATTCCTCCAATCTTCATCCTTAGCAAAAGTATATGGCGAACTCTATAATGGTAAAAGAAGCGATTTTGGTCAGCCCATCGGAGCCAACTCCGGTTCACGTTCTTCCCCTGTCTACCTTGGATTCTCAGCCTTTTCTCCGATTCACTATTGAGTACTTGTTGGTGTACAAAACCAGCGCCGCATTTCTGGACAGGACAGCCACCACGGCTCGGCTTAAAACCGCGTTGAGCCGAGCCCTCATCCCCTACTACCCGCTGGCCGGAAGAGTCAGGGTGCAACCCAACGGTTCCGGTCTCGAGGTAGCTTGTAATGGGCAGGGTGCTGTTTTCATTGAGGCCGCCTCCGACCTTCCGTCGACGGAGTTCGAGCGGGCGCCGAGAAGCGTCACGTACTGGCGGAAGCTCTTGTCTTTATGCGTCGAGGATGTTCTTAAAGGGGCCCCACCGTTGGTCGTCCAGCTGACGTGGCTGTCGGACAATGCCGCGGCTTTGGGCGTCGGCTTCAACCATTGCTTGTGCGACGGCGTGGGAAGCGCCGACTTTCTCAACTTTCTAGCAGATTTAGCCGCTGGGAAACGGGTAGCCGCGGCTGAGCATAAACAGAAGCCCGTCTGGGATCGCCACGTCTTCGACCCGGTACCGACTCGGCTGCTTAACTCAGTGGGCCATCCCGAGTTTAACCGAGTCCCCGACGTCAGCAACTTCGTCTCCCGCTTTTCCCGAGAACGGCTCGAGCCAACTTCCGTCATATTCGACGGGAAAAAGCTGAACGAGTTGAAGCAACTCAGTGAGCTCTCTTACACGTCATTCGAAGCCCTGTCGGCTCACGTATGGAGAAGCTGGGCCAGAGCATTGAATCTCCCGCCAAACCAAGTACTGAAACTGCTCTTCAGCGTCAACGTCCGGAGCCGAGTCAAGCCGAATCTCCCAAACGGCTACTACGGAAACGGTTTCGTCCTCGGCTGCGCTCAGACGTCGGCTAAGGAGCTGGAAGAGAACGGCTTGGAGTACGCAGCCGAGCTGATTAAAAGGGCAAAAGAGAGAGTGGACGACGAGTACGTGAAGGAAGTGGTGGAATCGGTGAGTTCAACTCGCGCGTGTCCGGACTCAGTCGGCGTGTTGATAATATCGCAATGGTCAAGACTTGGGCTCGAAAAAGTTGACTTTGGAATGGGGAGGCCATCGGAGGTGGGGCCCGTTTTGTGTGACAGGTACTGTATATTGTTACCGGTCTGTAATTCTACGGAAGCAGTTAAAGTCAACGTCGCAGTTCCGGTCAACGCCGTTGACAAATACTTGTACTTGGTGAGGAACACTACCGCCTGAACAATTGAGCATGACATCTAAAAAATGATCGATTGATGCTAAAATGGGCAGCGATTAGTGTTATAAGAAAGCAAATGTGAAGTACAAAAGTGTGGTTAATAAAATGGGTTGGTAATACTAGTATATATTTTGAGAAATAGCATCAAAATTAGAACAAAAAAACAAAATGTGTTGCGAGTTGTCACAAAACGGAAAGTTGACAAAGTTTTAAGGGATATGGAGAGAGTGTGCTTGTATACTTTTTGCACACTTCTAGTTGTCCGTGTATATAGATAGTCTGCTCATTTTTTAAAAAATCAATCATTAGTTGTTATTGTATATATACATAATGGAGTGCACAAAAATTTTACATTTTTTGTGGATATCCAGTTGGTTTCAAATATCATAGATTTGTTCTACTTGTAGATAGTAGTACTATAATTAGAAATTGTTCTAAATAGGAGTAAAAATGGTTTGAAATTCTAAAATATGATCGTTATGTTTTTATTTCCTAAATAGAAGTATTTTTTGTCAAATTTGAAAAAAAAATTGACATGTTTAAAGGAGGAAGATGAGGAGGAGGAGGAGGAGGAGGGGGAGGAGGAAGAAGAAGAAGAAGAGGAAGAGGAGGAGGAGGAGGAGGAAGAGGAGGAGGAGGAGGAGGAGGAGGAAGAGGAAGAGGAAGAGGAGGAAGAAGTGGAAGAAGAGGAAGATAGTTGGCCAGATGTCTGACTGAAGTGGTTTGTTCAAGTCATGGGGTTGTTTTTAGAAGCTGCCCTATATAATTTAGATTATATTGGAATTATGCATATGTGGGATTAATAACAGAAGAACCTTAATACATGGGATTACTCGGATGAATTTTCTTATTCAATATGAAAACAGTGCATAACATTTCAATAATTAACACATGAATACAACACGTATTCGTTATTGGTGTGGCTGAGAACAATGTTGAATGTTATGTATGAAAATGTATGCGTAGTGTATCATAACTAATGCTTTCTTGTTTCCCGAAGTACAAAATCTTTCGACAATGAAGAAATTATACATAGAAAATGTTGTTTGACATATCCTTGTTGATAACGTAGTGAGTTATCAACAAGAATAGAGAATTGAAGATAAAGAAGATAAAGACAAAGATAACAAATCAGTATTGTACTAGAATGTAGGATTTGTAGAGGATGATGAGATATTTAGATAATTAAGTGTGTGAAAAATGAAAAGAATGATAGATATTTAGAATTTTATAATCCCAACCCTCACCCACAGCCTAACGGTCAAAAGAGCTGTTTGGGGTACTGATTGGCTCGAATTAGCCGTTGGGGAGGGTCTATAAATATGGTAAAAGAAAAAATAGTCAAATTAGGTAGTCGTTGGGACCAGATCAGGCCGGGACTGGCCGGTTGCAGTCCCAATTTTGGACAACTAGCGACCATGTAATACAAGTCGGGGGTACTGGTTCCAATCTATCTTGAGATCGGATTTTCGATCTGCCGATTGGTCAACCGGTCCCAAGACTGACGACCGATCCACCCCTACCTAATGTTTTATACGCAAGCTTTTAACTATTGTCTTTTTGAAATAATTACATATTTCCCGAGCATGAAGACAAATATCATAAGCATGGGACAGCTTATGGAGAAAGGGTATTCAGCCGACCTAAGTGGTCGATACCTACACTTGAAGGATAGACGAGGCCGGGCCGTCGCCCGAGTAGAGATGGCCAAGAACAGAATGTACAAGTTGGACTTGAGAAGCGTAAACCATAAGTGCTTGAAAGTCGACCTGACGGACAAGTCACTATTATGGCACCTACGTTTCGTACATTTGAACTTTGGAGGATTAGCCGAGCTGAGCAAAAAGGGCTTGGTGCATGGACTACCCGAGATGGATTTTCCAAAGCAATTCTGTGAAAGCTGCGTACTTGGGAAACACACCCGGACGAGCTTTCAGAAGACTGCCAAGTACCGAGCCAAGGGAGCATTGGAGACAGTCCATACGGACATTTGTGGTCCGATCACGCCATCATCTTTCAGTGGGCGAAGGTACTTTATCACCTTTATTGATGACTACACCAGGAAGACTTGGGTGTATTTTCTAAAAGAAAAATCGGAGGCCTTTAAAACATTCAAAAATGTCAAAGCCGAGGTGGAGAAGACAATCGGACTGAAGGTGAAAGCGTTGAGGTCAGACCGGGGGGGAGAATACATTTCAGACTCTTTTACAAAGTTTTGTGAAGAGGAAGGAATTAGAAGATTCCTTACCGCCCCGTACTCGCCTCAACAGAACGGGGTGGCCGAGCGAAAAAACCAGAGCATTATGGACATGGTAAGATCCATGCTCAAGAGCAAAAATATGCCAAAGCAATTTTGGGCCAAGGCGGTACGATGTGCGGTGTATGTACAGAACAGGTGTCCGCACTCAAATCTTGAAAATCTAACACCTCAAGAAGCATGGAGTGGTCAAAAGCCGACCGTGTCACACTTGAGGGTGTTTGGGAGTATCTCTTACGCACATGTGCCCGATCAGAGACGGACAAAATTGGAAGACAAAAGCAAGAAGCTTGTCTTCATTGGCTATGATGAGAAGACAAAGGGATACAGACTATATGATCCCGAGGAGAAAAAGATCACAGTGAGCAGAGATGTAGAGATAAATGAAAAAGGAAGCTGGGATTGGAACACAGAGAAGGAGTACGTCCCGGACGGGACCTCAAATAACGAGGACGTCCCGGACGGGACCTCAAATGACGAAGAGACCCCGGGCGGGACCCCAATTCACATCCCGCTCGGGATGACACCAGAACCAATCGGGGCGGGATCTATGACGACCTCGGGGGAAGAGGAAGAAGAAGAAGGGACGAGCCGGCAAAGGTACAGAAACATACATGACATATATGAAGCAGCTCCAGAGGTTCACATGGTATGTCTTCTAGCCGATGGGGAGGATATTACTTTTGAAGAAGCCAAGCACGATGAAAAATGGAGAGATGCCATGAACGAAGAAATAAAAGCGATTGAGAAGAATCAGACCTGGGAACTTACCAATCTCCCAAGAGGTCATAAGCCGATCGGTGTCAAATGGGTGTATAAGAAGAAATGCAATGATGAAGGTATGATCGAGCGATACAAAGCTCGGCTTGTTGCAAAAGGTTACAAGCAAAAGGCTGGAATTGACTATGACGAGGTATTTGCTCCAGTAGCTCGGATGGATACAATTCGACTACTGATTGCATATGCTGCCCAGATGAAGTGGTCGATCGGTCAGATGGATGTAAAGTCGGCATTCCTTAACGAAACTTTGGAAGAAGAAGTTTATGTTGAGCAACCAGCCGGGTACGTCCGAGTCGGGAACGAGAACAAAGTACTGAAACTAAAGAAAGCTCTGTATGGGTTGAAGCAGGCACCAAGGGCATGGAACACTAGAATTGATACATATTTCAAGCAGAGTGGCTTTCTACAATGTCCATATGAGCACGCACTCTACGTGAAGAAGAATGAGAATGGAGTCTTGTTTGTCGCCCTGTATGTGGACGACCTAATCTTTGTGGGAGACAACGGAAAAATGGTTAAAGATTTCAAGGAAGCGATGAAGAATGAATTTGAAATGACAGACTTGGGACTATTAAAATACTTCCTAGGCCTTGAGGTGAAGCAAGCCGAAGACGGAATATTTATTTCCCAAGAAGCCTATGCTAAGGAGATTCTGAAAAGGTTCAAAATGGAGGAATGCAAGCCGGTCAGGACTCCAATGGAGACTGGAACCAAACTTTCTAAGTTTGGGGGAGGAAATCAAGCTGACGCAGGCTTATATAGAAGTCTGGTCGGGTGTCTTAGGTACTTAACCTGTACGAGACCGGACCTGGCTTTCAGCGTTGGGGTTATCAGTCGGTTCATGGAGGACCCGAGGGAATCTCACTGGAAGGCGATAAAGAGGATCCTGAGATACATCCAAGGGACGAAGACGCACGGGCTATTGTACGGGAGGTCGGCCGAGCCCAAAATGATAGGGTATTCTGACAGCGATTGGTGTGGAGATGTAGACGATCGAAAGAGTACCACCGGTTATGTTTTCAATCTGGGAAACACAGCTTTCACTTGGTTATCAAAGAAGCAACTGATTGTAACTTTGTCAACATGTGAAGCAGAGTATGTCGCAGCATCATACTGTGTAAGACACGCAGTTTGGGTGAGAAAGATGATGACCGAGCTGGAGCTCGGGAAGACGGAGCCGACTACGATTTGTGTTGACAACAAATCAGCAATAGAGCTTGCAAGTAATCCAGTCCACCATGAGAGGAGCAAGCATATTGATGTTCGATTCCACTTCATCCGAGAGCAAGTGAAGAACAAAGAGGTCAGTCTAATTCACGTAGCGAGCCGGGATCAAGCAGCAGACATCTTCACAAAGGCATTGCCAATCGCAACCTTTGAGCATTGCAAGTTGGGGCTCGGAATGAGAGACCGAAGAGAATTAAGATTAGGGGAGGAATTTGTTGGGATTAATTAATTAATCTTAATTAGTTTACTTCCTAGGGAACATAAATTATCTTTCCCTACTTTTATTGGAAAGATGAAATGTCTTCTTGGAAAGGTAAATTGTATTTCCTAGGGATTATTTTACTCCACTTGTAATGCCTATATAAGGCCACCAATTGTAATGTTTTATCAAGTGGAATATAATACATTCTCCTCCATTCCTTTGAGTTGTAAGTTAGCCAAACACTTAGAATATTTTCGGATATTTGGGGCCTTCATTTTTCTTGATTGATAACCTGTCATTTGGATGAACCCTAGTTTTGACTAAATTTTTCAGTTTTTTTTGTTATTGAAGTTATTTGTGAAGATAATTTCAATAGTATCCAAAATTAAGTGAATTGGCTGCTTCGCCTTCCATCCTATTCATCTTATTCTGAAACCCTCAACACCAAGTGGTATTATTAACATGTTGAAATGTTGTCTTGCTATTATTAACATGTTGAACATTGTGTGGGAAGGGCAATTTTTCTTCACGAAATACGCAGTATGTTACTTTCCAATATGCACTTTTGGTATTTTCAAATCATTTTCAAAATAGGTTAATTCACAAAATGCAGTTTTCCTATCACATGATTGATTGACTTTTTTTTATGTAATATAACCTGGACAAAATAGAACCTGTGTTTGACTACACGGAGAAAATATAACCTCTTTTCATTGATAGTTTATTGATGTAATTGCAGACACATGATGTGAGATTGTTTTTTAAAATCTCTTCATTCTGCTTTTACACTCTCAATATCTATCATTATATAAAAGCAAAATGTTTTTTGTACTGTTTTTTCAATAGGATTCCCGCTTAGAAAAGTCACCATCAACAAATAGTGCAAACTAACAAGGAAAAATGATATCAATCTCAAAACAATAAATTAAAGAAAAAAGAATTCAGTTCAAAAAGTATCTAAAAAGAAATATATCTCGGTACACGTGATAATGAATAAAGTTAGCTGTGAAAGAAGTGTAAAAAGTATCCAAAAACATGTGCACAGTAAAAAGTTAAAAAGTAAAAAGTGTAATAAATGGTGATTGGACATTATGAAGCTTTAGCTACTGTAGCACTTTAGAAATATGCAAAGAAGCCTCGATCATATCTTGACAGCCTGTTTGAGTTTGGGCATGCGTATCAACATCTATAAAAAAATAAAAAATATCCAGCCCATCAAATCTTGCCAGCTTATCCTAGGGAGTCGGGACATGTGAATCGCCCTTACTCAAACAGGCTTTACCTATAAGTACCAGGGACTCATTTCAAATGAACACACCACTCAATACTTCTACCTCTTCTCTTTTGCTTGAATTGTTGAGCCCGATTCAAGAAAATCATCCCTATATATAAATATACATACACTTACCTAAATATTCAAGAATAATATTCAGTTGAAGCTATTCTTTAGTCAATGAGAACTGGAATGTATAGCAATGGAAAGTACTAAAAGGAGAAAAGCAAGCGAGGCAGTACAACTCTAGAAGAATAGGAAAAAAGGAGCCCAAACTTCTTGAGAAGAAGCAATCATCTACACTAAAGGAGTGTTTGGAGCTTTGGTTCAATTCATTCATGTATTCAATGTTATGTAATTCGAATCATAATAGAAACACAAAATCAAACCCAAATACATATATACATCACAATATGTGAGATACAAACATAAGCACATATGTGAATGAAAATACATATAATTTGTTTGGTGTAAACAACATTGGCAGTTAAGTTTAAAGCTGTTAGTGTTTACACTTGCTTACCAATGTCATTTGAATGCATACATATAGTTGAAAGCAAACATCCAGTATTTTTGTAATAGCACCTTCGAGAAGGTAGTGTTGTGGTTTTAAAAACATGTTTTCCCCTTCTGAAAAATGCATATTTTGGTTACAATGAAAAATGTTTTTTTTAAAATAGTGTCTCAGAAAGTGTATTTTGAGATATAGAATACAAAAAACAACATTTCTAAACATAATTTAAGTGTGCTGAATTATCACAAAAAATTACAGCATTACTTCATTGCTGCTTTCACTAATAGATGATTCATGTGTGACAGGATAAAAAAAATTAGTTAGTTAATTTCCCACTTCAAGTATAGGAAAACATTAAAGTTACTTATGTTTGTTGAAATGTATTAACATTTAAGTCTATTTGCTTTAAGGGAATTGGAATTAAACAACTAGCATATGTTTGGAATATAGTTTATTAATTAAAAACAGTTTCTAGATGTCTATCTTACAAACTAGCAAGTACCTGTCCGGAATGGGTCTCCCCAATCTCCGCAGCTAATCCTTGCTGAAAGTTTGTCACCTATTAAAACCAAATAGAAGGCTTCTGTCCAAAAGTAAAAGTCATTTTTTCTGTAGATCAATGAAGGCATTTTACTTCAGTCCCATTTACACAACCAAAATTATGATAAAGAGGTCATCAACATTATACAAAATAAATGATTATTTTAGGCTTAGATCTATTCATGTATTAAATGTTTTGTAAATGCAATCATAAAAGAAATCTCAACAAAAAGTTTAAACATGCAGGGATGTGTCTATACATATAGACACAAAATAGACATACATTTCACAAGTACATACATAAATGAGTTTCAATTATCAGCTCTAATAAAATATGCCAATTGAGTTACAAGCTTTCATTATTTACAATAACCAACATCATTTGAATCTATGTTTCCTGATTAGAAGGTGAAAATATTAGTATAGACTTCCAATATTTGAGTTCTCTTTAAATTTTGAATAAGGAAAATGAGGCAGAGCTTGATTTTGCACCTGACTCGAAACTTCAAGGTTTTTTTCTTTCCAATATAGGTTACACAAATATCTGCATTACTGGATTGCTCCAAGCTGCAACCACCATGAAACATTGATCAAACTAGAAGATACAAAAATATCTATATAAATCAAGAGGTAGTGATTTCTATTTACAACTACTCTGTGAAGTATAGAAGCTGATTAAGTTCAGTATAAGATAAGTACACAATGACAATTTTATATGAGTGATTAAAAAAGACTTGACTTAAGATGACCTAAAGAGATGCATTTGATTCAATTTCACATCTATCAGAATTGTCATAGATATACTCAGTGTATTAGCTCCTAAAAGCTAACTCACCACTAACAAAAAAAGGTGACTTTAGCCAGTAATTCAGATTATGAAGACAAGTTAGGCAGATTAGGCAGGGTTTACCCATTTCACTAAGATATGTTTAAGATGATATAGGTGTCATTTTAGAAAGATAATCACTAAGTTAGTTAGTGTTAGGAAATTCAAAAAAGTTTTCTAGAGCATAAACCACCTATATTTTTTAATACTCGAGTATATGCAGAGTAGTATAGAGAAGAAAAACTAGGCAAACTGAGGAATTTAGCAAATACCAACAATTCCTTGGTTTCATTTCAGGAGATTAATTTATAAGATTTTAAGTTATACAGCTTGGGCAGATTTTAGTTATGCTCTAGAAATCATTGCTTTCATTTTCGGGAAACTATATTATAAGAGAAAAACAGGGAGAATAGCTAGAGTTTAGCTAATCCTTGAAAATTATTTATTTGAAATCATGAGTTTATAATTTATATGTAATGATTATGTAGTAGTAATGATTAAAAAATGTGGAGGTTATTTGTTTGTAATTTCATACTAGAGATTTTAATTATTGGTGAATACGCCAATAATTAAGATTATGATGATTAGGCAGGTTAGGCAGATTAGGTAGAGTTTAGCCATTTCAAACAAATCATTGATTTTGAGTCAACACTTTAGCTTTTGAACATTAAGGAGTACTCCGTATAATATAGTCAGATTAGGATGCGTTTTATCCAAATCGCAGCATTCCAGTTTTTGTTCTCCAAGCATCTGTTTAAACTATGCATAAGAACCCATCAATGGAATATGAAAAAATAGTAAAACGATGAGCATTAAAAAAGTAAAATATCATCAATTGCATAAATTACAATGGATTTACAGAACTTCTAAAGTACGAGGAATAATTTTGAGAAGCATTTGTCTGTCAGCGGTGCCTTGATTAGGCCGTTTCTAAATTTCAGCGGAATCTCTGTCCACATCTTCGAAAAAATCAATTCCCAGTTTGAAATTCAAATCAATGAACTTAAAACTGTAGGAAGCACACCTTTAACAGATCTCTTATGTCCGGTCTTTGAGAACCTTCGATGTCATACTTCATTTTTTATTTCGAAAGCAGCAATCTCTAATAATGACTTTTAATGCACCGATCATTAAATGATCATTAATAAAAGTCACATTCAATGTCAAACTATGAAAAATTATACAAGATTTCAAATTGTGAGGTTCTCATAATACTTTGTCATAACGATTATTACAAAATGTGAGATGAGACCTTGAAAGTTGTCTTCGTTCAAAGACATTTTCATAACATGTAATCTTGATTTTACTCTATGTGTTATGATTTGCATTTAACTTTAATTTGTCAACAACAACAAAAAGCATATCATAATTTTGCATAGGCATTAAATAGTTCTTATACCCATAATCAAATTATAGGTATAATAACCATATTTTACTCTGACATAGCCATATCATGTACCATTTTAACTTTGACATGCACTCTTAAGATGTAAAAACATCCATATTAGGCTTTAAAACAACATTCACCCACCGTGCATCGCACAGGTGCTATACTAGAAATATTTTAACTGGGAGATTGGAAAAGTACATATATCAAAAATATTATTTATGTTTAGATCTTTTCTATTGAAAGTCGAGATGGAATGGGTAGATGTAAGAGAAAAGTGATAAGCGAAGGGGTGGGTTATAGGGTTTGGTGAGATAGCAGAGGCGGTGATGTAGGCGATGCAAAGTGGAATGTCAAACCCTACTTGGACGGGAAAGTGTATATTGGCGATCCATTGCCTTTACCGGGTAATATGGTGGGATGGGATATTAATGGGTTAGAAATGTGTATGTAATGGCCCCTATGAATATATTCGAATTCAATGGCTACAATGGTTGCTTATTCTAAAATATTTGGATAACTCTGGAATTATTAATTGTTGTTGGTCCCATTTATAATGGGAACAGTCTAGGGGGGGTGAATAGACTGTTCAGGAATTTAAACTTTTCTCTAAGTCAAGTCTGACTTATCAGAGATGGTCGAAATCTGGTGACAGAGATGGTCAAGTTCTGATGGCAGAACTAGACCAGGCAGCGGATAAGTTTCTGTCTGGGTAGCCTCTAGAAGAAAACTAAGGCAAAGTGCCTTTCTGATAACTCTGAAGGAAGATCTGCTGGACACAGAGTCCAACTTTAAGAGTTAGTCAGTAGAATCTTAAGTGCAGGAATTAAAAGCTTAAAGTAAATGACACCGGGGTTTTTATAGTGGTTCAAGGAACAACTTGTTCCTCTAATCCACTGTTCCACTAAGCTTGCAAAAACAACAGTTTACAACGCCTTAGTCCCTAGATCTTAAGAAGCACTCCTCGTCTTCTTCAAGTCTAGTTGCCACCCGGGATGCAGTCTTGCTTCCTGATAGCTGGTCTCGTTTCACTGAGTCTCTTGAAGTATCCCCACTTCACTTACTCCAGCTAGTTTGAGACGTCCCTTCTTTTTCAAGAAGTGTTTGATATAAAATCAGTTTTCTCCAACGTTGCTTCTTCACAAAGGATGAGTATATGAAGCTTTCGAAGTGTTGAAGAACTGAGTAACTTTGCAGTTTTCTAGTTGGATGAAGGATAGGAAAGTATATCTTCCAACTGGAGCCTTTTCTTGTCTAAGAATGAAGTTGAATCTCAAGAAGGTTGTTTTTACGCAAAGTTATCCTCTTAGTTCTTCAGAGTGTATCTTATATACTGGGAGCAGTCTTCCCGTTAGAGTGTAGAAGACAGCTTCATTAATTGCATGTACTGTTGACTTGACCGGTTGGACCTTCGACTTGCTATTTTGGGGGCGTAAAGATACTCGCATGGTCAATCATCAGCTTTAAATATCTCTTCGTACGTACAACATTAAATGTGCATTTAATGCGTGTACAGTGCCATGTTTCCGTTGAAAGGTTCGTAACCGTTAGGGGATTTCCCGTTAGTTTAACGACCGTTGGAAAGACTTCCGGAATCTGGTGGATTTAGCAGAGTTTAAAGAGGTTCTCTGGTCCAATCTCTGAAGTCCGTCTCTGTTGCCAACTCTGGTATCTTTCTGATGACCAGTTTCTGATGGCTTCTCTGGTGAGCAACTCTGGGAGCAACTCTGGTAGAGGCAGGATGGAACTCTGGCAGACAGACTAAGCTAAAACTTACAAAAGAAATTCTAATACACAATTTCTAATGGGGTACTTTCAAATTCTAATTAACCTAGCATCATCAAAATCTAAATACATTTATTCCTTACAATTTCCCCCTTTTTGATGATGCCAAAACCCTTTAACTATTTCCATAGAAGTGCCTTTCACCATAAAAGAAAATAGAGTTTAAAACTTTTCATTAGAGTCTTGGTGGGAAACTTAGCATAGGAGAATAGTAAGAGTACGATACAATCAGATAGCAATAAAATCAAATACAATAACAGAATATACACAAGAAAGTAAATAAGAACAGATATTTGAATAACCCAAGCAAAAAGAGAGGCAGAGTTGGTATCTTATTAATCTGATAGAGAAAGTAAAGCATTACAGAGTCAGAGATAGAGAGTTAGAGATCTTCTTCATCTACTTGTGGTCCTGCTCTGTCAATCCTCTCTAGTTCAGCATTAACCTTTGCTCTGATTGAGGCTAGATCCCTCGGATTCTGATAATCAGCCCAATGGGGTGCAAGTTTGCAGTCCAAGTAGTTTCTGACAGCTTCTGCAGAATTCTTGCCATTGAGAATCTTCATACCATACCACATCTCAGCTTCTTGGATTGAACCACCATGGTTGATCTGGACAAGTCCATCACTGTCCATGAACAGATTCTCTCTTTGAAGAGGAGTCATCAGTTTCCTCATCTGTTCAAATTGGACTCTGTCTGGCCTTGACATACCACTCTTCATCCAATCATTGAGTGAAGGATGAACTAGATGAGGAAACTGATGACTTCTCTGATGGAAGGATCTCTGATGGAAAGGGCTCTTGTGTTGGGTCCTTCTTCTTCTCTAGTAACTTCCCCCTTTTTGGCATCACAAAGATCACCAAGGAGAAGTTCAATCTTTGAGAACTCAGAGGCTTGTGCATCTCTGATTTCATCAAGGGTCTCTGGCAGAGTCTGGGTGACAGAGGCAAGTCCTTCAATCAGGCTCTGTTGCTTGTCTACTGCAGATTGAAGGTCCCTAGTGCTGACTTGTAACACCCCGACCCTGTAGGCCCCGAGGTAGTTACTTCTGACCTCTAGTACTGTCCTCACAAACCACCACGAGCCTTTACCGCACACTTTGTCCTCACTCATGCGCGCCCTGAGAAACTTCCCAGGGGGTCACCCATCCCAAGACTACTCTCGTGCAAGCACGCTTAACTTTGTAGTTCTTGGGTAATGAGCTCCCTTAAAAGGAGATGCACCTCTGTTGGTATGAGTAGTACTATTAATCCTTTTAAATTAAATCTCAAGTGTTACAATCACCCCCACTTAGGAACGCAACGTCCTTGTTGCGCCCATAAACCAATCTCAATCATATCCCAGAATCTTTTCCCCTGCTAAGTGCCCGCCCGATATCCAACGGATCAGCACACTGTCGCAGGGTTGCTCTGATACCATTTGTAACACCCCGACCCTGTAGGCCCCGAGGTAGTTACTTCTGACCTCTAGTACTGTCCTCACAAACCACCACGAGCCTTTACCGCACACTTTGTCCTCACTCATGCGCGCCCTGAGAAACTTCCCAGGGGGTCACCCAACCCAAGACTACTCTCGTGCAAGCACGCTTAACTTTGGAGTTCTTGGGTAATGAGCTCCCTTAAAAGGAGATGCACCTCTGTTGGTATGAGTAGTACTATTAATCCTTTTAAATTAAATCTCAAGTGTTACATGACTTCTAGGAGCACCATCTTCTGGTACCTTTCCTTGTCAGACTTGAGGAGAGCCAGGCCTTGCTCTTGATGTTCCTTGCAGAGGGAGTGTAAGATATTGAGCTTCTGGGAGGAGTTATCAGCAGATTTTTGGAGATTGTGAACAGAATCTGAGATCTTGTTGATTGTCTGGTTCTGGGCAAGCAGAGCTTGAGAGTGAGAGTGGAGAACAGAGTTGAGGCCACTAACATCTCTGGAAACAGAATCAATCCTTAAAGTAGAAGAATGCATGAAGTTGTGCAGATTTTCTGTCAGTGCAGCAACTTTGTCTGTCAGATGTTGAAACCCTATCGTAATTTGCAGGTTGGTATGGGTAAGCTCTTCATGTTGCTTGTCATTCAATTCAATGATCTTGCTCAGATCATGAACCAATATACCACCAAATGCTTCAGCAGATTTCACAAACTGGCTGAAGGGGATCTGGGATTCTTCTGAAGTAAATCCAGGCATCTCCAAACCTCTGCCTTTGGGTAATGGAGGAGCTCTGTTGGATGGTGGAGGGGAAGGAACTATGGGAGGTGTCCTTCTCCTTTTAGAGGTTTCATCAGCAGCAATGGAGGAGGTGAGAAATCCATCATTGTCACTAGAAGAAGAGGGGACCCTGAAGATAGGTTTCTTCTTTGGTGTGAAGGCTGCTGAGTGATGTGAGGATCTCTGAGGTGAGGCAGATTTGGATGGTGGTAAGGATTTCTGAGGAGGTGAGTTCTGGGGAAAAGGGATTATGGGTTGAGGAGTAGGTTGGTGTGAGGGAGATGGTGGAGGTGAAGGTGATCGATTTCTGGTATAAGAGGGTTGTTTGCAGGGTGATGTGGGTCTGGAGTTGGGTTTCTGGTGAGAAGGAGTTCTGGTGGAGGTTGAGGTTTTCTGGTTTGGTGAATGGGTTTTCTGTTGAGGTGAGGGGGTTTTCTGGTGAGGTGGGGATGAAGGTTTAGATGGAGATTTGGAAGGTGAAGGTTGAGAAATGGGAGATTTGGGAGGGGAAGGAGGAGGTGAAGGAATTACCTCAAGCACAATCTCAGAGAACATGGATCCTCTCCATTCCTTGATTAGCTTCTCCATGGTAAGGGCAATGTCATTAGCTGTGGAGGGTTCTCCTTCCTCAAGAGCACTATGAAGAAATTTGATCATGGATTCTTTTCTTTTCTTCTCCATCAGCCAAGCATCGAACTCTTCCACTTCTTCTTCTTCCAAGGCTTTGACATGCCTTTCTGGAGATAGGTCAGATGTTAGAACTTTACCTTGATATCTGTCTTTCTTCTTTTGTAGGACAGATATCAGGAAGGTAAGGTTGAAGCATTTTGTCACATCATCTGTGCCTACCCAGTGAAGAACAACAGCTTCTTCTTCTTCATAGGCATCAAAGTACTGAATGATTTGTTGGAGAGGTCCCATTTTCCATCTTCTCCAAGCTAGGACTCTATCAAACTGCTTCTGCAGAATGATTCTGAAGTCAGTTTCTTGGTCCATCTCTGGTGTGGCTTCACGCTCTGGTGAGAGAGCAGAGTTTGGCAACTCTGGTGCAGATTCTGGGTCAGCCTCTGGTAGAGTCCCAGATTCTGGTGCAGGTTCCCCCTGAACTGCTGATTCCTTGGCAGGTGAGATTACTTTAGTCTTCCTCTTCTTCTGCCTTGGTTGGGTGCTTGAGTTGTCAGAGTCACCATTCTGCACAACCATCTTTCTTGTTCTCTTCTGCTTCTGTTTTCTGGCAGGAGATTTCCTAGTTGCCTTTGGGGAGGGCAACTCTGGTGCAACCTCTTCTGTTGCTTCCTTCTCTGGTAGTGACAGATTGTCACTTTTCTTCTTCTGTCTGACTTCCCTTACAACCTGTGACTGCTCAGGTTGTTTGGGCTTTTTGGTAGCTTTCTTAGGAGCATGTTTGGCCTTAGCAGCCTGTTCTTCCCTATTCTTCTCCAGCCTTTCCTCTCTCTTAAGCTCAGAGGAGATGGCTATGTTGAACTTTGGGGAGGCTGTGAGGAAGATTGTCTTGGAGTGATCAACTGGGATGGGATCCCTGAGTTGAACTCCTTTGGCAGCAAGAATGGCAGAGATGAGAAGCCCATGTCCCATCTTGGTTGAGAAAAGACCTGTTTCAGAGTCTTTCTTCTTGATGAACTCAGTTAGGGAGCCAAAAATTACCTTGCCCCAATTGATGTTCATGCCATGGTGAACTGCAAAGATTGCCTTTGCATTGTTTTTGTTCATCTCATCTGTTGAAGCAGTTTTGCACCACAAGCATCGGTGCAGAATGCTGACAAGCTTCTCAAAGTCCTTCTTCAGCAGGAATTTCTTCATGTACAGCTGGTCCAGTCCGGCAGCCTCCGGACGACAGTATGTCTGAACAAATCCTTCAGTGGAGACTTCCACTGAGTCAAGAGCAATAAGGTTGTTGGCTTCCGGGTCTTGGGAGTCAAGTTGTACTCCAAGAACTCATTGAGTGTGTCTGCATTCAGAAAAATGCGTTGACCTTGCACTGAAGAATGAACTCTGGTCTTGGAGATGGTGGCGTTGAGGTAGAACTCAGCCACGTCCTTGATGCTGAAGTGCTCATAGGGATGAGCAACAACTTTTGAAAGTTGTGAGTCAGTCATTCCTTGGATGATCTTGGTCATCCTCTTCTGGTTTTCTGCCAGTAGTGGTAGGGACGACATGTCAACCTTCATGCCGGAGACAACGTTGGCAATGAGGGTCTTAGCTTCTTCCTTAGAGAGATCGTTGATGCTAAGGAAGTTCATTCTGAGTGACGGTTAAGAAAAGTTCTGGGGATTGAAAAGTTTTAGGATCTGAAGGCTTTGAATGCTAGAGCTGTTTAAGAGAGATGAAGTTGCAGTAGGGATTTAGGTTGAAGACGGTGGATATAAAGGGGTTAGGAATAGTGGACGTTTGGTATATTGGCAGTTTCGAGGTAGCATTTAATGGAATGCGGGCGGAAAACGTTTCCGTTAGAAGAGTAACGATCAGGGGTATTTTGGTAAAAGACCGTTTCAGTTAATTAGGTCTTGCCTGTACCTCGAAATATTGCTAAGTCCACATCCGTATCTGCTGTCTCTCTGATAGGGATCTCTGGTTAGAGAAGGGGAGGTTCTCTGATGTGAGATTTTGATGATCAGAGATAGGGGTTCTCTGATCTGAGTTTCTGGTGCAGAAGAAAGCAGTTCTGGTTCAGTGAATCTCTGGTTCAGGCATCTCTGGGAAGGTCATCCATCATTCCCAGTTCTTTCCTTAGCTTGTTAAACCTTGCCTCAGGTAAAGGCTTGGTTAGAATGTCTGCAAGCTGGTCTTCTGTAGGAACATGCTCCATACAGATATGCTTCTTCTCAACATGATCTCTGATGAAGTGATGTCTGATTTCAATGTGCTTTGTCCTGGAGTGAAGAACTGGATTCTGAGAAATAGCAATGGCACTAGTGTTGTCACACAACAGCTTGATCTCCTTTGCTTGAATTCCATAGTCCTTCAGTTGTTGCTTCATCCAGAGTAACTGAACACAGCAACTCCCAGCTGCAATGTACTCAGCTTCAGTTGTACTTGTTGAGATGGAGTTCTGCTTCTTGCTAAACCAGGAAACAAGCCTTCCTCCTAGCAATTGGCAGTGACCAGAGGTGCTCTTTCTGTCTAGTCTGCAACCTGCAAAATCTGAGTCAGAGTAACCAATTAGTTCAAAGTTACCTCCCTTGGGATACCATAGGCCTGCATTTGGATTTCCTTTGATGTATCTGATGATTCTCTTTGCAGCGCTTAGATGGCTTTCCTTGGGCTTTGATTGGTATCTGGCACAGATTCCAACAGAGGATGAGATATCTGGTCTGCTTGCAGTTAGATACAACAGAGATCCTATGATTCCTCTATATGTTGTTGCATCTACATCCTTTCCTTCATCATCTGGACCAATTCCTTGTGATGTGTTCATGGGAATCTTTACAGAAGATTTGCCTTCCACTCCAAACTTCTTGATCAGATCTCTGGTGTACTTCCCTTGATTGATGAAGATTCCTTCTGGAATTTGTTTCACTTGAAGACCTAGGAAGTAACTGAGTTCTCCCATCATACTCATTTCAAATTGACTCTGCATCACTTGAGAAAATTTCTTGCACAGTTCTGGATTAGTACTACCAAATATAATATCATCAACATATATTTGTACTAACAGAATATGATTAGCAACAGAGATTTGAAATAGAGTTTTGTCAACCTTTCCTTTAGTAAACCCATGGTTCACCAGGAAAAGGGACAATGTGTCATACCATGCTCTGGGAGCTTGCTTAAGACCATAGATGGCCTTTTTAAGCTTGTAGACACAAGAAGATTGAGTAGGAATGACAAAACCTGGTGGTTGTTCCACATAAACTTCCTCTTCAAGACCTCCATTCAGAAATGCACTCTTGACATCCATCTGGTAGACCTTGATGTTGTTGTAAGCAACATAGGCTAAAAAGATTCTGATGGCTTCCATTCTGGCAACTGGTGCAAAAGTCTCATCGAAATCAATTCCTTCTTCTTGGCAGTATCCCTTGGCTACCAGCCTAGCTTTATTCCTTACAATGTTGCCATCTTCATCTGCTTTATTCTTGAATACCCATTTGGTTCCAATGACGTTCTGGTGCTTTGGTCTAGGAACAAGTTCCCATACTTTGTTCCTTTCAAACTGAGTAAGCTCTTCTTGCATGGCATTGATCCAGTCTGAGTCTGCAAGAGCTTCCTCCACAGTCATAGGTTCCATTTGAGATATGTAGCAGGTAAGCATTGCTTCTCTCCTTGATGTAGCAGATCTGGTCTGGACTCCACTTCTGATTTGTCCAATTACTTGATTAGGAGGATGATCTCTTAACCAAGTTAGATCAGGTTCAGATAAGGGTTGTCTTGGATTCTCTTGTTCTCCTTCTGATTCTTCATCACTATCTTTGCCTTGTAGGATGGGATTCTGATGGTGCATTGGTATGGCAGAGTTAGTTAGCAACTCTGGTATATTCGTCTCTGGTGGATCCAGTTCTGGTGATTCTTCTAGATTCGCTTTCTCCAAGTTTTCAGTTATGCTCTCAACAGAGTTGAGATTATCAAACTTGACATGAATAGATTCTTCAACAAGTAGAGTTCTTTTGTTGAGTATTCTGTAGGCTTTACTGGTGCTAGAGTAGCCTAAGAATGTTCCTTCATCAGCTTTTTCTTGAGACACCTTGAGGTGAGCCTTCCCATTGTTGAGTATATAGCATTTGCATCCAAATGCATGAAAGTAGCTGATGTTGGGTTTTCGTCCTTTCCATAATTCATAGGGAGTTTTCTGATGAGTTTTGTGAATCATGCTCCTGTTCTGGGTGTAGCATGCAGTATTGATTGCTTCAGCCCAGTATCTGTAAGGTAGACCTGATTCAGCAATCATGGTCTTTGCAGCTTCCTTTAAGGTTCTATTTCTTCTTTCTGCAACTCCATTCTGTTGAGGAGTTCTGGCTGCAGAGAGTTGATGCATTGTACCATTCTGATCACAAAATTCCTGTATGACCTTGTTGACGAACTCTGTTCCTCTGTCTGATCTGATGGCTTTGACTTTCTGATTTTGCTCATTCTGTAATAGCTTTAACAGAGATGGCAGTTTCTGCAGAGTTTCATTTTTCTTGGTCAGAAAGATAGTCCATGTGAATCTGGAGTAGTCATCCTTCATGACTAAAGTGTATCTCTTGCCACCAACACTTGGAGTTTCCACTGGTCCAAATAAATCCATGTGGATTAGATTCAAAGGACCAGTAGAAAGGTTTCCAGCAATGGGTTTGAATGAGTTCTTCACTTGTTTTCCTTTCTGGCATGCACTGCATAAGTTTTCCTTTTTGTATACAAGGTTGGGTAGACCTTCAACAATGTGATCCTTTGCTAGTTTGTTGATTGTTTTGAAATTCAAGTGACTCAGTTTCTTGTGCCATTCCCAGCTGAGTTTTGAATCTCCTTTTGCTATCAGGCAAATTCCATCTTTTGCAGTTGACCAATCAACTACATAGATGTTTTTCTTCCTTGTTGCTGTTAGAACCACTTCTTTAGTTGTCTCATGCTTGACAGAACATCCTTCCTTGGAGAATTCAACTGTGTAGCCTTTGTCACAGAATTGGCTAGCACTCAGCAGGTTGAATTTCAATCCTTTGACATAAGAGACATCATCAATGATTATATGGTTCTTTATCAGCTTCCCTCTTCCTTTTGTTTGGCCATCTTTATCATTACCTCCAAAGGTAACTCTAGGCCCTTTGACTTTCTGGAACTCTGTTAGGCAACTCTTGTCACCTGTCATGTGCCTGGGCATCCACTATCAATGTACCAATCTTGCTCAGAGATGGCTCCAGCACACAGTTCCTACAAAATTAAAAGAAAGATTTAGGTACCCAAGCAATGTTGGGTCCTAGGGGGTCATGCAGTCTTGGCAGCCGGTACCACTTTGGTCTCATCAAGTGAAACCTTGGTGGGTGGTACCCATTGTCCACCTGGTAGTCATAGTAAACGGAAGTGTGATTCACTTTGGGCAGATGCTTGTGAGGATCATGCTTCCGGTTTACATACTTCTGTATAGCCTTTTTAGTTGGGTAGAAGTCCCATATACTATCAAGATCAGAGGGGCGATTAACTTTGGGCTTCTTAAGTTGACCAGCCAACCTCTTCTGCCTAAAGTTAACTTTCTCTTGATATCTGCCTTTCTGGTGATCATCTCTGACACGATTATCATGAGTTTGTCTGTTATGGGTTTGTCTTTGATTTTTGGTATTCTGAAAACCTTTTCTGTTGTCAGGTTTTCTGCCAGGTTCATTAATTTTTAAAATGGGTTTCTGTTGAACCTTTATCTTTTCCTTTTCTGGTCTGACATTCTCATGAATAACCTTGGTGCCAGATACACCAGCCTGACAAATGGGGCTAGAAATCAGTGGCACTATGACCTTGTCTGCCTTAGCAACTCTGGTTCTAGGCATTACAGAAGGCTCACCTGATTCTGTTGAGCCATAACCAAGACCAAAACCAGTGCCAATTTGTTGATCAAGTACAATCTTTTCCATGGAAGACTGGGCCTTCTGGTAAGCTTTGTACTTAATCTCAAGAGGCTCTATCTCTCTTATTCTCTTTAGAAGAGAAACATTTTCAGCTTCCAGCTGATCTCTTTCCTTAATTAGAAGATTGATTTTGATCTCAACCTCCTTTCTTAAGTCAAGAATTTCAACCTTAAGCTTACTGTTTTCTTCTTTAACCGAAGAATAAGTGGTTTGAATGGCTTGAAACTCTTCCCAAAATTCTGACATTGAATCAGAATCAAAGGCTCTGCCTACCGAGGAAAACCTAGAGTTGGAAGTAGAAGATACCTCATCATCAGATTGACCCATAAGGCATAGGTCTTCAGTCTCTGTATCCAGGCAACAGAATGCTTCATCAGATTCTGATTCCGAACTGGACTCTGTCTCAGAGAGGGGGTCCTTCTCTGGTTGTTCAGTGATGAGTGCCTTCCTTCTTCGATGCTCATATTTCTTTTCTCCTTCATGGCCTTGCCTTTTGGAGACAATGGGGTGTGGACAGTTGACTTTGAAGTGCCCTAGTTGTCTGCAGTTGTAGCAGAGAAGCTCTCCACTGCTTTCTGATGGTTTGGACTTCTGGTGTGGCTTTCTGCGAGAGAGTGGACTTCTGCTATCCTTCGGCTTCAAGAATTTCCTGAACTTCCTAGCAAAAGCCGCCATATACTCGTCAGTTAAAAGAATAGAAGGGTCAAAATTATTTACCTGAGAAGTGCTGGCAGTGAGGGCAGTAGTTGTTCTGTCCTCAACTTCTTCTTTCTCTTCTTCATTCATCTCAAACTCATAAGACTTGAGATCAGAGATGAGTTTCTCAGTGCTGTAGGTTCTGAGATCCTTGCTATCTCTCATGGCAGTGACCTTCATCTTCCATGGTGAAGGTAGACCTCTGAGAACCTTCAAGTTGATCTCCTTGGGAGTAAGTTCCTTCCCAAGTTCTGATATCTCAGCAGTGAGGGTGAGCAAGGTGCATACATCTCAGTTATGCATTCTTTGGGTAGAAGTTTGAAATCTTCAAACTTCTTCATGGCAATAGTAAGTTTGTTGTCCTGTTCTTGCTCATCTCCAGCTCCTATCAGGGTAAGAGTATCCCAGATTTCCTTGGCAGATTTGCACTTCTTGATCCTTGTGAAATACTTGTCATCAATGGCTTTGTAGAGGATATCCTTGGCAATGTTGTCAAGGTTGTACTTCCTCCTCTCTTCATTGGACCATTCATGGCGCAGTTTGGTGATCATCTGGGGTTGACCACTACGAGTGATGTATTCAGGGTTGACCTTGGTGAACTCTGTGAAAGGTCCTGCATCAAGAACTTCCCACATTTCGTCATGGAGTGCGCAGAGGTGAGCTTTCATGCGGATCCTCCAGTCATCAAACTTTGTCACTGAGAACATAAGATTCTTTGAAAGAGTGTTATCCATAATATGAGATTAAAGAGGCTAAAACAAGTGGATCTCTTGTTTAGTAAGTAACCTAAAAGATTACAAGAACAAGGAGGCTCTGATACCACTTGTTGGTCCCGTTTATAATGGGAACAGTCTTAGGGGGGGTGAATAGACTGTTCAGGAATTTAAACTTTTCTCTAAGTCAAGTCTGACTTATCAGAGATGGTCGAAATCTGGTGACAGAGATGGTCAAGTTCTGATAAAAGAACTAGACCAGGCAGCGGATAAGTTTCTGTCTGGGTAGCCTCTAGAAGAAAACTAAGGCAAAGTGCCTTTCTGATAACTCTGAAGGAAGATCTGCTGGACACAGAGTCCAACCTTAAGAGTTAGTCAGTAGAATCTTAAGTGCAGGAATTAAAAGCTTAAAGTAAATGACACCGGGGTTTTTATAGTGGTTCTAGGAATCTCTTGTTCCTCTAATCCACTGTTCCACTAAGCTTGCAAAAAAAACAGTTTACAACGCCTTAGTCCCTAGATCTTAAGAAGCACTCCTCGTCTTCTTCAAGTCTAGTTGCCACCCGGGATGCAGTCTTGCTTCCTGATGGCTGGTCTCGTTTCACTGAGTCTCTTGAAGTATCCCCACTTCACTTACTCCAGCTAGTTTGAGACGTCCCTTCTTTTTCAAGAAGTGTTTGATATAAAATCAGTTTTCTCCAACGTTGCTTCTTCACAAAGGATGAGTATATGAAGCTTTCGAAGTGTTGAAGAACTGAGTAACTTTGCAGTTTTCTAGTTGGATGAAGGATAGGAAAGTATATCTTCCAACTGGAGCCTTTTCTTGTCTAAGAATGAAGTTTGAATCTCAAGAAGGTTGTTTTTACGCAAAGTTAACCTCTTAGTTCTTCAGAGTGTATCTTATATACTGGGAGCAGTCTTCCCGTTGGAGTGTAGAAGACAGCTTCATTAATTGCATGTACTGTTGACTTGACCGGTTGGACCTTCGACTTGCTATTTTGGGGGCGTAAAGATACCCGCATGGTCAATCATCAGCTTTAAATATCTCTTCGTACGTACAACATTAAATGTGCATTTAATGCGTGTACAGTGCCATGTTTCCGTTGAAAGGTTCGTAACCGTTAGGGGATTTCCCGTTAGTTTAACGACCGTTGGAAAGACTTCCGGAATCTGGTGGATTTAGCAGAGTTTAAAGAGGTTCTCTGGTCCAATCTCTCAAATCCGTCTCTGTTGCCAACTCTGGTATCTTTCTGATGACCAGTTTCTGATGGCTTCTCTGGTGAGCAACTCTGGGAGCAACTCTGGTAGAGGCAGGATGGAACTCTGGCAGACAGACTAAGCTAAAACTTACAAAAGAAATTCTAATACACAATTTCTAATGGGGTACTTTCAAATTCTAATTAACCTAGCATCATCAAAATCTAAATACATTTATTCCTTACAATTTCCCCATTTTTATTTAAGCATTCGTTCATGCCATGTGAAGTAAGAACAATTCAGTAGTTATTTAATATTACTCCTTAGTTACAAATAAAACAGTTTTAGTAATCAAATAAAACAGTTATTACACGGGTGTAAATTAAGAATAAAATGTGCAGACATAAGAGTTTATTTCAATATGGGAGTTGAGATCAAACACAATAAAAGTGTGAATATTTTTGAATGTATAAAAACATTACAATTACAATTTCATCTTCTCTTGAAAACATACATTCAATATTCAACATCTCTTGATTATTTAAGCAAACAAGATTACTTCATCACCGAACCAAATTAAAACTAAAAGATGAGTACTTATCTCTATCCCTTTGAGAAAAAAAGTCCTGGAATGATATGCAATTCAAACTACCACAGATGCACATTCAAATTCCACTATGTATAACAAAACTGAAGTAAGAGATTTACATCAGTTTCTGTAAATATTAGTGAGTCTGAATTGGTCTTATTATAAATCTCAAGTAAGAGATTGCATAAAAATGAAGCAAGAGATTTACATCAAATTACCCTATATTAGTGAGTTTGAATTGGTCTTATTATAGATCTGAAAACATATATTTCGGTTAACTTGTGTGTAGGCAAAGCTTCAAACTGTTCAGATGTGGTCAGTCAAAAAATGATTCACGTTATTCACTAATAATCATGCATGCATGCAAAAAGCATATCGAAAACAATATATGTGACTACAGAATACATTTGTGAAAAAATAGCCCAACTTACCGACCTCAAAATATCTGTCTGAGGCATCCCAAGATAATAGGGGTGCGACTGTTGCCGGAGAAGAGATAAAAGGGATGTGATTGTCGACAACTTATCATCGAGCAGTGAGTCCGGATCCGAGTACGAGCCTAAGGAACAACAGTTTGACAGCAGATCCAAACCCATGAATTTCAAATCTCCGAAGGACGAACCCATCAAACGGTTACTTGCAACGACAAAATTTCAATCGGTCAGATTCATTCAAGAAAGACAAACAGTAAGTCAGTGGAATTGGAAAGCTCACCTGATACACATGACTCTCTACCATTGAACGACATCGTAACAATGACCATGAGCAACTCCGACGGGGATCGAATGGAAGCTCTCATCAATGAAGGCCTCCTCCAGTGAATCCTAGACCAGGCACTTCCCTAGATCGACATCACCCGTCTCGCTTCTACGACCGATCTTGATCTTCACTGCATCCGCACCATCCATTTCCGGGATGCGGGTTAAACGCCGGAGAAACCAAGAAGCTCCTAGAATCTCCCACACCCTCTATCTCTAAACCATTTGGCGTAACATTCCTAGGGTTGGCCGACATTCTATTTATGTAGGCCTTATTTCTCACCCGGCGAAATCCTTTGGACTGGACTGAGTGCACACATGGCCCATTTTGTATAGTTTAGCCTTTTCCCAATTTCTTTTTAAATAAGGCTTGGCTTTAGTCCTCCCTGTACACAATCATTTTTACTTCGTAATAATTAAGGTAAGTGTTTTCCGACACTTACCGCACCTAAACAAGTGTCTTTCGGGTTTAAAAAGGTGGGATTATCATCAGAGAAGAAAGAGGGTTTTTTATTGTCAAATGAGAAACCTGGAGAGAATAGAGGGGATTGTCGGCAGAAGATAAATGAAAAGAACGGGATGCGTTGCCAGCCACAGAGCCACTCGGTTGTTGTATTCGAGAAGATAAATCGATGCTCCCAACTCTAGATATATTATGTCTATATACATAAGTATTTGGAGCGTGGGTTAGTTGTTAGAACGAAAGAAAGGATTTCTAGATTGGGTTACTTTGAGAAGAAATACGGAGTAACTCATTTTAAACTGTACTACCTTTGTCCCCCTAATATTGGAACAAAGGAGAGTGGAGTGGTTTTATAATAAAAGTAGAGTTGTGTGATTGATAATGAATTGATAAATTAAGAATGAATTAGAGCGACACAAATCTTACCAAATATGATATGGGACAATTTTAGTGGGATCGACGAGAAAGGAAAAATGAGATAATTATAGTGGGACGAAGGGAGTAAACTTATCAAAAGAATTACTCCTCCTTTATTTTTTTATTTTTGATAAACGGATTGCTACTCCTTTATTATCCATCTATAAAGAAATACTTCTACAGGTTTCTTTATGTATTAATGATCTAATTTTTAATGATTGAAAAAATCTAATAAAATAGATTATAACTGCTTGCTAAAAAGATATGCGTTTGATTTACTTCTATTTGATATAACAAGTTGTTGTTATAAATTAATGTTAAAAGATATAGACTTCTTTGAGAAACTACTCAATGTAGCTTCTTAAAAAAGATGTTTTATTTAAAAAAAAATCTTAATTATTGTCGTACCAGACATACATCTAGAATTTTTAGACACTTTTAAATATAGTACTACGTATCTAAATTAGAAGGTGAATTTATGCATACAAAACAAGTACTAAAACGACTAAATATGCAATTTGATAATTTACCACGGGCCTCTTTAAAACCTCAACATTAAGCTTCCTTTTTAGATTTCAAATGTTAGAATTTCAAATGAGGCATTACCAAACTTTAAACATGGCAGTATTTTCCAAACTTGCCAGTAATTACTCCTATTTTGGAATAAAAACATGACAGTCCTATTTTGGAATTTTCAATTTTTTTACTCCTATTTCGGGAATTTTCTCTTCAAATTAACAGTGTGTGTGTGTGTGTGTGTGTGTGTATATATATATGTGTGTGTGGGGGGGGGGGGGGGGGGGTTAAAACACTCAAATTAAAGTACATTTGGTAACATTGAATTGAATCAGTGAGATAAGCATGTTAAAATTGATGAAATTATGACTTATATAGTTGATTTTGGCTGAATCTGCTAAATTAGGACAAAAATTTATTTCAGTTATAATTTAGTAATAAAAAAATTATATGAAAAAATAACTAAAATGATCTTTCATGATAACTACAAACAGAAACACAATGGCGACCTACTTATTTGGATTATAACTTAATACAATGCGTGAAATTAAAATTTATGTGTTTTGTAAAAAAATGATTGGTAAGCTGAAAAATAAGTTATTTGTGGTTATCAACAATTATCAATGTCCGTTATTGTGTTATAAGTTATATTAGTCTTTCATTGAAGAAATTGTTGCTTAGCCATATATAATTATATATTGTGGTTTCGGAGTTACAAATCGTACTGGTCTCAAAATACTAATTCCAAGTGAAGATTAGACTTTTAATGTTGTTAATAAATAAGTACAGGGTATTTATAATCTACAATTTTGATTATATGGAAATTAATTTCGTAAATTATACATTTTCTAGGTTTCAAATTATGAAATTTCATTTACGTGTTGTGATTTTAACAATTTTATGTGACTTGCATTTTCATTATAAATCCTGGCATGGGTGTTTTAAGAGATTGTAGGTTCTGAAAAAGTCTGGTCGAAAATTATACTACTTCTGTCTCAATAACATTGAGACATGGGGAGAGGCGAAGTAATTAAGAAAAGTGAGTTATATAGTTGATATTAAATTGATAAAGTAAGAATAAAATTAGAATGATTTTGACTCACATAAATTTTAACAAATTTGGTATATATGAGACAATCTTAGTGGGTAAGTACGATTCGTTTTGCCTATGTACGAATCAAGTTTCTTCACAGTTCACACATCCAAACTAGACATCCCACAAAGATATAAAGGTAGTTACAAAAGTTGATAATCAAGGGTGTCTCTTCATATAAAAAAGTTCGTGCATACTAAAGGCATACATGCAAGAATAATCACATTACATATTACAACAAACTTACATATTTTACTTTCTGTTCTTAATTGCGTAATGTATGATAATTAACTTTATAACCAATTAAAATTTATGGAACACGGTGTTTTTATCCATCCACAAACTCACACACCGTGCATCGCACGGGTGCACTACTAGTTTGGATAAAATGAGATTGTTATCAACAAAACAATTGTTTGTGTAGTTCTCTATAAGTAACCCTCATCAGTTTATTACTTATGACTGTGAACACCTCTTTAAGTTATAGTTGGTTCTACATATTTTGACAGTTTGATACTCCCTCCGTCCTATTAGAAGGTTCCCACTTTCCTTTTTTAGACGTCTCATATATATATAAAGGTTCCTATTTCCAGTTTAGGAAACAATTAACAATTTTAGGTGACAAATTCATCATTAAATATTAAAAATAATATATTTATAATATCACAGTTATCAATACTAACTACATTATAATATATACCTATTAAAATTATTTCTCAAAATATACTCGAAGTACTTTATTTAATTATTGTCTAAGGATGTTTTTACTTGGACTGTAATTCGTCCCAGACCAGACCAGTTCAGACCAGATCAGACCAGACTTTGATAGTCATAAAAATACAAAGAAACCAGAGCAGACCAGACTAGACCAGTTGAGACCAGACTAGACTAGATCAGACCACACCAGACCAGCAAATTACAGTCCAAGTAAAAACATCCTAAATCACCGTGCCATTTTGCTATGAGAACCTTCCAACGGGACTAGTACTTTTTTCCAGAGGTTTGTTATCCTTAGTATGCTTCATGTGGTGAAGCATTCTTTAGTTCTAAAAAAGTCAAATGTGAAGCACATTTTAAAATTGCAGTTTTATATGTTGTTTAAGCATGATAGTTTAGTGTAAGTGTAACAACAAAGACCGTCTGAAAGTACAGTGATAAGTCCATATTTCAACACGCATTTGATGCGTGTTGTGATCGTTTTTTGATAGTTTTCCTAACTTAAATGTGTCACAAGGCTCATAATTATCTCAAGTCATAGTTCACCGGAGTTTGGTCTTTGTTTGGTGTTTTTAGAGTTAAAATAACGGAATTAAGTCTGGCACCGGCAATAGAGAATTAATCGGGATGATTTGAGGCACATTGGAGAGTTATTGAGAAGCGTTGAAGGTCCAATTGTCATTAAATGAATGATTTTGAAGTCAAAGGAGCTGAAGGATCAAGTACGAGACCAAACTGGGATGAATAGAGCTTGAACACGGTGATCAGGATGACGTTCTGTCAATCATTCAAGCATATCTTTTTGTAGAAACAAAGTATACAATTCAAGTTTCAAATGAATAACTTCAAGGGCTACAAATCATATAAAGACACCATGACGACAATCTGAGAGGAGCAAGGTGAAAACATACGAGGAAGTCAGATACTCGCTGTTGAGAGTTCAGGATGCGACCTTCCACCATTGTATTAATATCTTCTCATTAGATGATCCAATCTCAGTTTCTCAAGTTGTGGTGGATAGAGGACTTCATTAGCTACAACTTTTATTAAGGAAGCATTGTCAGAAGGTTGTGGTGGATAGAGGAAGTGTGTACGCCGAGCATGGCTGGGACGCACGCCGAGCGTGCGTGGCAGAAGGTTCGAAGGCGAGAGGTAAAATCACGCACGCCGAGCGTGGCAGGGACGCTCGTCGTGCGTGGTCCCGAGACGCGGGATTTGCTCTGGATGCTCAGCCGCCCGCACGCTAGTCACCCCGCACACCGAGCGTGGACGCCAAGCGTGCCCCTAGATTTCTTAATTTGATCCGAATTCCTCCGTTTTCTAAAAATAAAGCCCCTAAACCCCTGTTTTCGGGGGACGGAGCGTAGAGAGAGGCCTAGGACGAGTTTATTTGTATTTTTCCGCTTTGTTCTTCAAGACCCTGAGATTATTTGTAAGTTTCAACTTTTTAATTAATGACAATCAATTCTTTTCATCCAATTCTATTGTTGATTCAATTATGAATTGTGATTAGTTTTAATTAGTGATTTGGGATTGATGAAGGGGTTAATTATGATCTAGAGCTATTCTCAAGATGGATTAATTGCATGAATTTTATTTAATTTGTGTTTGAATGATTTAATTGATTTCTCTTGTAACCTAGAACTACAGCTAGGATTATAATTGCATATAGAATAAATTAAGAGAGATCAAATTTATTCTAGGACACTTTCACACACACTTAATCGTTCGCTAAGAAATTAGTAACAGTTAAGGGGTCGTACGTTCGCCCGTTTTGACAATAATTTAGAAATATGTCGCATGAGAGCTCAGCTTGGTTTTCTAAACTATTGTACTTTACGTCGCGAGAGCGGTAAGAACTTAGTTTTGATTAGCGTTGCTCAATTAAATAATTTTCATGTGATTAAGCCTGATTAGCCAGAAATCTTATTATTCGGAATCAATCCATGTTCCCTTCTTTCATTAATTAGAAATGAACAAGATATTTTAATCGTTTAGTCGCATTTTAATTTTCCAACCAATCAAATCTCGCACAATTGGTTTTTATTTTTATTTCTTTTAATCGCTGAATGTTGTTAATTCCTTATTCCCTTTTTCTCTCCATGTGGAGAACATACTTGTACTTTTACTCTTCACTACTACATATTTTAAGTACGAGAAACTCACATCATACAGTTTTCCATTGCTTCTTAGAGCTTTTAACTAAAGAGGTTGTATATATGTGCAATGTTACACTTCCAGTTTTCTGCATTGATTCTCAGATAAACCAACCAAATATTATATCGAACTGCTTCTTGAAAAGAAGGCTGCCATTTTCGATTTGATATATGCTCACCGCTCACTGTTTTTAGCATCTTGGGGCTGTTTGTAGATTAAGCTCTCCACTCCCTGTTTTAAAAACCGATCTAAAATACTTCATTTCTTTCATTTAGGTTCTGCATTTTTACAATTTGTGTTTTGGTTGAGGTCCCTCAAGTTGTTGACAATTAGCGCTCAACTCATCTTCTTATAGCTTGGAAATTAATTACTTTGTGTGAATAGGAACATTTATTTTAGAAGCAAGAATAAATGTTTATATTCACTCAAATGTTTATATTAGAAGCAAGAATAAATGTTTATATTCACTCAAATGTTTATATTAGAAGCAAGAATAAATGTTTATATTCACTCATCAACTCAAATGTTTATATGAACTATAGTTTATATTCACCAGAAAGGCACCAGGGGAAACTATATTCAAGTATATGAGTATATCCATTGAATCTGCTATAGTTTATAAGAATGAGAGTCTTCATATGCAATGGTCATGTTTTCTAAAGAATGAGAATCTGCTATTGTTTATAAAACTGAGAATTTGCTATTGTTCCCCCTGGTGCCAGGGGAAACTATATTCAAGTATATCCATTAAATTCTTGCATCCCACTCTTGAGTTTTTTCATTTTTGAAATATTAGCTTTGGATTTTTAGTGTAATTAGTAATCGGTTTAAAAGAACAGGTATGAAATGTATCAGTATGGGACTCGAAAGATGAAAAACTATCAATTTAGGACCTAACATTTCATAGGTTTTGATTTATTTAATTTTTTATTAATTCCATTGCTAATATTTGGTGAAATATTCTGCACAAAAGTTTATTAGTTTAATAAAACTAAATATTATTTAAATTTTTTAAAATAAAAATAATAATAAAATATATGAAAACTTAGGTCCTAAATTGATACTTTTCAATCATTCGGGTCCTAGATTGATAGTTTTTCATCATTCGGGTCCTATACCGATACATTTCATCTTTCAGGTCCCAAATTGACAATTCGTCTATCTTTCAGGTCCCGGATTGATAAAATTCCTTGGAAACTGACTTTAATTTAGTAATATTAAGGGGAAAACCCCTTAATCTAGCTAGGACCGACTGTTTATGGACATAAGAAAGGAGAAGGAAATCAAAGATTGCCGATGACGAGGGTGGTGACCACGAAGTTGAAGGTGACGACGATTCAAGTGCAGACAACGATGGCGATATAGGTGGAGATGACAGTGGCGACGATACATGTGGAGATGGCGGCGTCCATACAGATGGAGATGGAGACAGCAATAGTGATGCGAGAGACGAAGACGGAAGAGCTGATCGAATAATGAAGAGAAAAGAGATGTCGGTCGCAGAAGGGTTAGGTCACTTTATAGTAATCTCTAAAATAGTCATATTTTTGTCCTTTCAAACCTTGTGGGTAATATTTTTGCCATTCTTTCTTTATTTAAAGTATGACTGATTATTGTATATATATAAACTACCTGAATTTCAATAAGTAATAGTGAGATGCTAAAATTTAGTTACCCAGTAAAACTAAAATTCCTCATTCTTGATGATAATTATTTATTAGTATGAAAGTTAGTGACCCAATTTTACTAAAATTGCTCTTTAATGATCAATTTATGTTAATCACTTTTTGTGATTTATTGGATTAAAGTCATAAATCCAAGGAATTATATATACTTTTCAAATAAAACTATTACATATACTTTTCAAATAATCTTAAAATAATCCGGATTCATATTTTGATCCCAGATTATTGTAGCAAATAATTCTATTAAATAATCTATGTCACTCATTGATAATTCTCTAAAAAATCTGCCATGTCACTAATTTAATCTCGTAATAATCCTCCCAATGAGGATGCCCTAACAAGATCATATATTTGGAAAAAATGATGTCACTGTAAAAATTTTATGTCGCTGCGATTTTTTCATGTCACTAACAGATATGACTATCAATTTTTCATGTCACTTACGAATGTCACTGCCGCCGTCTCATTGTGAAACATGTCACTCGGATCATCAGAAAATATTCCGATGACTTTTTCCGGCAACTTTTCAAATGACACCACGACGGTACCCCTCCTCAACCCCAACCACGTGCACCTAAGATTGACATTTAGACATATCTCCCACCCCCGGGCCAACCTGCCGCCTCAATCACACAAACTCCGGCCGCCACCGTCGCCAAAAAAGCATACCCTACAAAAAAAATTAAGAAAATACTCATGTCCCAAATGAACCGAGAGTACCAATATTTTTTAATCGATAGATCTTTTTAAACTTAAAAATATACTATACTAAACAAAATAATATTCTCATATTGGGCATCAATATTTTCCGGCCACATTTTGTCTCAAGTGTAATGCAACTTGTTTGAGTCAAGAAACTGTGGACAAATTTTTCATTTTTTGCTACAGAAGACAAAACTTTTGGTTTCTCCCGAGTTACTCTATAGGATAGATAGTATTATGATGACAGTTTACTTAAAATTCTGCAAGTGATTTGGTGAAAAATAATCAATTGTTATGTAGTCAAAGTGTATACAGAAAATGAAGAAATTGTTACATTTCAATTAGGAATGGAAAAATAAATTAGATTTGAAGAAAATGCAGATGTTTTGATTGGAAAAAGCCATTGAAGTATATGGCACAGAAAAATAATTGTAACCTTTTCATCCATGGAAATCATTTCAACATATTTGATTGGTGGATTTTTTGATCCAAACTTGTCATTCCATTTTCTGATGACCATCACCATAATAGCAACACTCGCTGGTAAGTTCGGAATAACATCTTTCAGATGCTTCTTTGTAGGTGACATTTTTCCTATAAATGTAGTGGATGAGACAGATAAAGTGCTTTTACACACAAATCATGTATAAATAGAATTGTTATGTCAACCCCTATCAGAATGTAGGTATGTAGGTCGATCTAACTTCTTTTGGTATTTAATTTTTTTCAAGTAACTTCTATCTATATAATCTAATCTGGAGGATAAGTTTGAATTCTTAACCCTCCAAACCTAAATTGCAGTATTACTTCAAAATCTGAAAGTAATACTTTGTGAAAAGTTTTTTTAATAGCACCAGTTCCGATATTTTAATGATCAAATATGCATATGTGATACTATGCAAAAATTATGCACTTCACATTTAAAGAGACGATTTAAACGATTCTATATGATACCGGAATCAGGGAGGTGATTTATCTTTTCAAATCAAGATGTTCTATAATAATAAATATTAGAATTTAATAGTTTTTTTATTATCCATTAAAATAAATGTCATCATTATTGATGATAGGTCATCATTAATCAGTAACTCATAAATAAATCACAAAAAGTGATTAACATAAATTGATCATTAAAGAGCAATTTTAGTAAAATTGGGTCACTAACATTCATACTAATAAATAATTATCATCAAGAATGAGGAATTTTAGTTTTACTGGGTAACTAAATTTTAGCATCTCGCTATTACTTATTGAAATTCAGGTAGTTTATATATATACAATAATCAGTCATACTTTAAATAAAGAAAGAATGGCAAAAATATTACCCACAATGTTTGAAAGGAAAAGAATATGACTATTTTAGAGATTACTAAAAAGTGACCTAACCCTTCTGCGATCGACATCTCTTTTCTCTTCATTATTCGATCAGCTCTTCCGTCTTCGTCTCTCGCATCACTATTGCTGTCTCCATCTCCATCTGTATGGACGCCGCCATCTCCACATGTATCGTCGCCACTGTCATCTCCACCTATATCGCCATCGCTGTCTGCACTTGAATCGTCGTCACCTTCAACTTCGTGGTCACCGCCCTCGTCATCGGCAATCTTTGATTTCCTTCTCCTTTCTTATGTCCATAAACAGTCGGTCCTAGCTAGATGTGGAGCTCCTATATCATTTTCTTCGCATCAGCTTCTATGGTTTCATATTGGGGGTCGGCGGCGGTGAAAAAATGATTGGGAAGGGTGGGGAAGGGGTCGGGTGGTTCGGGAATCGAGACTAATAAGGGCGGTGCCGGATTGGTGAGGATGGATGTCCATATTGGGGGCAGCGCGACCTGGCTGTGTTGCTAGCAGATTTGGCCGTTTTTTGGGCAGGGGAGGGTGCTGAATCAGGGCTGGACTGGTGGGGGGCTATTGTTGGCTAGGTGAACTGGGGAGGGACAGGGGAGTGGCGGTGGCCGAAAGGTGCGGCGGCAGTGGTCAATTGATATAGCATGATAGCCCGATCATTTATTGGAGGCGGTTACCGCAGAGGCTGGGCGTTGGTGGAGTCACCGATCAGAATCACTATGTCACCGGGCTAACCTCTATGTCACTTTGGTCGGAATGACCGCTCGCGGTGTCACTGAGGCGGTTCACCGGTGGTGGTGTCCCTATAGCGGTTCACCGGTGGTGATGTCCCTATAGCGGTGTCACTGAGCCGGTGTCAATGGTGTCTAAAGTCTTAGAGTTACAATTTGTAGTGACATGAAGAAAACGCGCTAACATAACAAATATACAGTGACATCATGTTTTTTTCAAGAATATGATTTTGTTAATCGCATTTTTGTCAATATTGAAAAGTAGTCACATTTTTTTAAATTGACCTCGATTTAATAATATTTAGAGAAACCCCCAATTTCACACACGCAAATCAATAAGAAAATTTGTTTGATTGGACAGATAGATTAAAATGGAGAGTATATATTTATGGAATCAAAGAGTCAAGAAATATTTGTATGATACTTTACATATCATTTTGGTACGGGATAGAATATGGAAAGTTCCGTTTTATTTTCTTATTTATGGATTATTATTTATTATTATTGTTATAAGTTGATGATAAAACTGCCTAATACTGCTGCTATTCTATACCTCCCTCCATATGTCTTCCTTTGATGAACCGCCGGCCGCCCCCGCCGATCACCAGGACTCTTTCCACTGGCACTACGCTGCGTTCGACGACAACTACCGCATCAGCCGCCAGTCCCTCTTCTTCTTCGTTGCCGTCTTCGCCCTCCTCCTCGTGCTATTCGTCTTCGCCTTATACCTGCGCTGGGTCTGCCGGTTCCGGGCGGAGCGTGATCCCCACGCGCCGCCGCACATGGCGTCGGAGGCTCAACTTGGGCTCCAACCCACCGTGATCGATAGCTATCCCATAGTTCTGCACGCAGTTGGAAGCGGCGGAGACGCCGAGTGTTGCATCTGCCTTTCGGGTTTTCAGGAAGGGGAGAAGGTGAAGGTGTTGCCGGAGTGCCGGCACCGGTTCCACGCCGACTGCGTCGATAAGTGGCTGAGAACTCATTCCAGTTGCCCTCTCTGCCGGGTTTCTCTCCGATTTGACTCAGCCGTATGAATTGTTATCGCAGCAGCCGCTGGCTTCAATGTGCTCTGTTTTTGCTTTGGCTCTGTGCAGGTGGCTGTTTTGTTTTGTCTTAGTTTTGTTTTATTCATCAGTTCATATTTTCATCAGCCATTTTTTTTAATACTACCTCTTTTATAAATACATAATATTATTATGCTCTATGACTATTTTATTTACTACGAGTATTATATAGGAATTTAATTTTGAAAAGTTATAGGTAGTATTAAATTTTTCTCATTTTAAACATTCAAAAAATGTTTTTTATTTTTTTACTATTAGAATGAAATACTCCCTTCGTTCCTAAATAAACTTCCAACTTTCCTTTTTCGTCAGTTCCTATTAAAACTTCCATTTCTCTTTTTTGGTAAAGAATTTGTGATTCACAATATTTCTTACACATTTCTCTCTCCTCTGCACAACTCTCTACCACACAATATTCATTATCTTAAACTTTGTGCCAAATCCATTTGGAAGTTAAGATGGGAACGGAGCCAGTATCACTTTAGTTGTTCCTGTTTCCTTTTTGGCAGGTATCAAATTAATTGTCTCATTTTCATTTTTGAAAAAAAACTCCCAAGAAACAGGTACAATATTGTTATACTCCGTGGTATTGTTATACTTCGTATATAGTACCGTTTCTTTTTTGAGATGTATCAAATTAATTGTTTCATTTCCATTTTTGAAAAATAAACCATCCAAGAAGCAGGTACAATATTGTTATTGTACCGTTACAGGTACCAAAAACTTCTCACTTTTCATAAAGTCTATAGTAACACTATTTAAACTACGTGAAAAGGTAAACGAGACAACTAAAATGGTACGGAGGGAGTATGACTATAATGTTCAAAGTTGAGAATTGACAAATATAAAAATGGAAACATCTTAATTAGAAAAGAAGCTAAGGCCCTGTATTATAATAATACTGTTAGCACAATATATATTAACGAATTGTTTGCTAGGATTATGTTTGTATTTTCCAATGAATTGAACTGGATTATGTTAATATTGTATATTATTCTCTTTGTCCCGTTTCAATTATTGCGGTTAGTATTCTAGTAGGTCTTATGGACTATTTTAATGTCAAATTTTATAATTTTATATGTAACAACTTTTATCATATTTGGATTATGTATATGTGATTTTCTATAATTTCTGAATTGTGCTTATGTCATTTAATAGAATCTATAATGTAGTCTATTAGTATGTAAATTGTAATTATGAAAATTAATCTAAAACTTGTTCGGGATGTCGCAAATTATACCGTGGGATCGGCCCACCGTGAGCACGTTGTGCCAATCCCAAAACGGCATCACTTTATTAATTAAAAACAAGAACAATGTCTTCCAAGAGTATAGAGTATCCAGGGGCGGATCTGACATAGGGCCAGGGAGGGCCTAGGCCCCACCTCAATAAAAAAAAAGAAATTATTAGTATATATATATTATATATGTACTGGGAAGAAATGGTATAATTAGAACAAACGTCCTATTGTAAACAAAAGTTACGTTGGTGTGATGGTAGATGCGTGATTGACAGTGTAGAGGTTATGTGTTTGATTCCTAGCTGGAGCATCATTTTTTTTTGTATTTTCCATCCAAGTCCAGGAACATGCTATCTTACACAAATCAAGTTTGAATTTTAACTTTTGAATACTAGGATGCAAAAATTAAGTAGTCCAACTAATTGGGCTTTATTAGTCTGAAAAACCAATTAGTTCAATTGATTGAGCTTTTTGAATATTGTCCTAAAAATTAATTAGTTTAATTCATTGGGCTTTTGAATATTGACCGAAAAATTAATTAGTTGAATACATTGGATTTCGTAGGTGAAAATAAGTTTTCTTTACATAGAGTATAAATTTTAGAGTAAAAAAATCGGTTTATCTTGTTTCCGAGAAACTAACCTAAAAATTGGCACTAAACATTTGGGTAACCGATAAAACTTCGGTTCGATATCTATGACTTTTAAGATAATCGTATTGTCGGTTCTGTAATATTCAATTTATTCTTTGACATTTCTATAATTTACATTTTGACTTCTAAGATATTATTATACTATACTACATTTTGACATATTTTTATAATATACGTTATTTAATTAAATTTTGGCCCCACCTGAACGTAAATGCTAGATCCGTCCCTGAGAGTATCGATCGATCTTCAGCACCAGCGTTTAGAGTCCACCCACCAATTCACCAATTCACCAATTCTCCGGTCCAGCGGCAGAAGTCATCGCCGATAAGTATCTTCATAGCATCCCCCGCGGAGGGATGGTCGGCCATATGTGTTTGTGCTCTGTGTTTTGAATGTTGTAGACTTGCAGATCTTCAAAATTTGAATGCTATGGTACGGGAAGAGCATTAAACATAGATTTCTCCGTTTTAATAGTTGCCTATTAATGGAATTCAGATTAATATAAATTTCTAGATTCTGTTGATATTGATCGATGGAGCAAATGGTTTATATATATACTTGTATTAATTAATACATGGAGTTACATCTCTGTAAAGGCGTTTTACATTTCAATAAGTTAAAGTTACATTTCTCAGGTTACATCTGATTGGTTTCCAAGTTACATATCAATTATAACAGTTTACATTAGTGACATTTGAATGAGTGCAATTTACATTTGGATTAACCTGAAGTTACATGTTGATCCACACGATTTACATTTCATATAACTCTGGGAGCAGGATGTTCACCATGCACCGCTCTCACGGTATAACAACTCTCGGAATGTAGTTATTAACATGTAAATAGCCTCAATTTTTTCCAAGTAGGTATACTACTTACTCTAATTTTTTAACATATGTTTTAGTATTATTATCTTTATATACTATGGCTCTTCAATTCCAAAATCTTGTTCCCACCATTGCACTCGCAACTAATTTTGCAATTTATAATTTATGATGATTGACTAATGGATAAATGATATTTAACACTAATATATAACATTTAAATTAAATAAGTTATCCTTAATTTGAGTAAGGCTGCAGAGTTTTCCTAAACAGGAATAAAATTGGTTTGTCCCTGAATAGAGAGTATAATTTTTCTGAAATATGAGTAAATAAATGTTATCATATCGAAATCATATTGTTGTTATACTATAACATTAGTATTGTGATGTTGTCATATGAATGTATGCAAATGTCACAATATAAATTATGATAGATAGTTGATTTAAAACAGATGCAATTAATAATTTTCGTATTCTCTGAAATATCACAGATAGCATTTAATTTAAGAAATCACCGCGCTTGTAGTTTTCTTTATCATTATATTTAAAGAGGTTTTTTAAAGAATTGGCATAAAATTTATTTATTAAAATATGATTAAAGTCCAAAGTTACTATGAGTAGCAGTGACATAGTCATTTAAATGTAAACATGGCCATACATAGTTACTAGGACTATATTTACTACTCCGTATTAATTATAGTCACTACACTTTTGTGATGTCACAATATCACATTTTTGTAAATATCATTTATTTGTTTTTATTTTTTGAATGAAAACATCATTTATTTTATTCACTAAAATGTAATTATTTAATATTGGAAATTAAAAAACAACCAGAAGTGTAAAAACTAAATTTGGACTGCATAACAATTTATATGTAACAATTAAAAGAAGAAATAATTACAAAAATAAAGATTGTTTACAAAAATGTGACTAGTGACTAGAGTATTAATGAAATCATAGTAAATTATGTTCATTTTTTAAACCTAAATTACTATAACACTACATTGTACTCCCTCCGTTCTCTAATAGATGAGAGTATAGCCTTTGGCACAAGATTTAAGAAGGAATTAATATGGGTAAAATAAAAGGTGTAGTAGTGGGTTGTGTGTAAAGGTAAAAGTAGGAAAGAGAATGAAAAAGTAGGAAAAAGAATGAGGGTAAATGAATATATTTATTTAAAAAACTTACCAAAAGTGGAAAGAGAGACAACTAATAGAGAACATCCCAAAATGGAAAGAGGGCCAAGTATTAGAGAACGGAGGGAGTAGTATTTTTGTACTTCCTCAGTCCCAGAAAATTCTTCCCACTTTGACTTAGCACGGAGATTAAGAAAATGGAATAAAGTGGAAATGTGTGGTTGTAGTTGTGTAAGAAAAAGGTGAAATGAGTGTGAACCACATAAATTGTCCAAAAATGGTAAGTGAAAAGAATTTTTTTGGAACGACCCAAAAAAGAAAGTGAGAAGAATTTTATGAGACGGAGAGAGTAATATTTTTGAATAATGTAAACTAACATCTACGAGCAGTACGAGACAACCTTTTATTTTTGCAGGCTATATTTGAGTACAACGTGTAAATTAGGTATGGAGGTTGAATTCAAATTTTGGAGTTGTGAAGATTAGCATAGAGTCATATTCGTTGTATGTAATGACTACGTTAGCATATCATGTTTACTTGTTTCAGGTTTCTTAGATTTCTTTTTCCCGTGCAACATAAGTTAAGGGCACTGTTTGCTTTTTAAACGTTTTGACTAAAGCCTGTGGTTTGTGTCAATTATAGAGTGCAATTTTGTTCACCCCTCTAAGATCATTTCTAGTGGTTTGGAATTAGAAATCAAAAGATTAAAAATGGAGAGTTTAGATTCTTATTTGTGTGTAGTGGAAGATTAAAAAGGGAGTAAAAGTGGAAAGGGAAGCGGAGGAGTGTAAAAATGGAGGGAGAGGTCGATAGCAAAAAATAAATGTAAAAGAAAAAAGGGAGATGAGTTGGTTCGTACGAAGGATGTGCAGCCAAACCATGTGTTCGCTGACATCATGGTGACATCATTTTACCCTAAATTGTTTTAAACTTTTGTAACTTTTTATTTTTTCTTCAAATTTTTCAAAATTCATAAAATTTTTCTTCACTCAACAAAACGATGAAATACAAATTTTTAGTTCATGGATTTTTCACAAATAACTGAATACTCCATATTTCATAATCGAACTTTACTTGAACTAAGTTCATTTTTGTTAATTGAAAACATTAAAAAAAATTAATGAAATTTATTTATTTTTACATCGAAATGTGTATTTTTTATTTCACAATTATTTAGGGAAAATATTAAATGGAAAACATTACTTATAATAAATTAATTAATGTTTTACTAAATTGATATGTAAAAAAAATATGTTGAGTGTATTTTATTGACGGTGCACGGATACAGGGAAAAAACTGTATTGACGGAGTCGAAACATTGTTTTCATATGGATGGAGTCCAAATTTAACAATTTGGACTCCCAAACACTGCAAATGGTCTAAGGAGGGTGAACATCACCCCCTGCCCTCGTTTGTTGCCATGTGTCTTTCCATTCCCTCTTTTTCTTTAAATTAATTTAATTTTTTATTAATTGTTAAAATTTTGTAGAAAAAATATACGGAGTATCAGATTTAATAACTTTTTAAGATCTTTCCAATGGTATCAATATTGTACATAAAAAGTTGGACAAAAAAATCATATTTTTATAAATATTCATTTCTATGTGATTTTTTTTTAATTTATTATATGCAATATTGGTACCATACGAAAGATCTTAAAAAATGAAAATTTTGATATTTTTTTTCAAAAATTGGATTAAAAATAAAAAGTTAAAACAATTGCCAAATAAGTAAGAATTGCCTTGCCACATGGCAAGCAATTAGGGTTGGGGTGAACATCAAAATTGAAAGCAATATTTTAGGTGCAAAAAATTCATTAAGTTAAGGAAATTTGTTAGAAATACCAATTTCAAGCAACTATAATCCAAAAAGAGGAGTGTTTTGTAAATTTTCCCACATATAAGAGTGTATTACTCATACCTACAAATCAAAAAACTAGAAAGTAGTAAAATCAGGGATTACAAAATTATCAAAACGTGTTTATCAATGACAAACACATTTATCGCAAAATTATGAAATCAAAAGCGATGACCATAACACTTGCAGTATAAAGAAGACAAAATGCAGTTAATTCATTTATTCCTCACATTTTCTTCTCTTTAGTGATGTTCTTTACATTCTTATTTTCCCAAATTCTAATGCGCCCTTATCAAGCTTTTATGAGACACATACCATAATAACATTCAAACAGTAGTTTCAAAAAGATTTTGATATCAGTTAACATGAATCGATCCATGATATCAAATTAAAAAACAGAAGAAAGATAAGAAGAACAAAAAGATCGATAAAGTAAGATAAAATGCATAAAATAAAAGAGAAGTATAAAATACAAATAACATAAAAACATAAAAAAGATAGAAGATGAAATGATAGAAGAACATAAGAAAGATAAAGATAAAAATAACATAAGAACATAGAAAAATAAATAAAATAAAAAATAAAATAAATTGAGGTAGAACAAAGAGAAAAGAGAGATCAATTGTTCACAAGAATATGTGTCTTCCACTTTGCTATCTACAAATTCATACTTTCATCCAACCCAAAAAGAAAAATATCAGTTCTAGTTGCTCTAATCTTAGTCTATTTGGGTCTTTATCTTCCTCCCTCTTCTCCGCCTCCTCTCACAACCCCACCCCTCAAGTCGTCTAACAGGTAAATCATTCGATCTTCTGCGCACATGATGAAACCACCGCAATCAAGACTCTTGCATCTTATATTTTTTAGATGCTACTTCAACCTTTTGTCTGATTATCTCATTCCTCAATTTGTCTTTTCTAATATGTTCTCATTCTTATCTTGCTTTATTCTCTCTTCCTCTTGAACACAATAAGAAATGAGCTCATTGAGAGACCATTTCTCCTTAATGCAGTTGTAACTGACTTTAAATTGATTAAATTGAAAAGGAAGAGAGATCAAAACTAAATACACAAGCAATTCCTCAGGTAAAACAAGCTTTAATGCACTTAGTTTTGAAGCAATGTGAGACATTTCCAAAATGTACTCCCTTATGTTCCCTTTGCCTTTATACTTCATGGAAACAAGAGTGCTCAAAAGAGTACTAGTTTCCGCCTTTTCGTTTTTAGAAAAATGCTTTTCAAGTTCGGCAAGGAACGATTTGGCATCAGTCTCATCAGACATTGTGCCCCTGAATGATTCTGAAATTGCACGTTTCATGATCATTAGACTCATGCGGTTTGAGCGTTCCCACCTCTCCATCTCCCTCTTTTCATCAATGGTAGATGTGTCCTTAAGAGCGGCGGGTTTCTCAGTCCGAAGTGCAAGGTCTAGATCAATGCAACCGAGAACAATCATAACGTTTTCTTTCCATTCCTTAAAATTCATGCCGTTAAGCACTGAGATGCTATTAATATTAACAGATATTGTAGCAACAGAATTGCTGACTGAACGAGAACAAAAAATAATATAAATGATATGCTCTAGGAACTGAAATTAATTTGATATTTAATTTTAAATTTAAATATTAGCAATCCCATCACAAGATACCTAGCGCAACATCTAATCTTGTTTTTGGACATAAATTAGTCTTGAAAGTGGCACTCTTGGTGTGATAATAAAATTTTGATAATAAAATCATGTCAAATATTAACCCTTTCTTTGGATCGACTTAATATTCACACGAAAAACTTCATAATCTTCACAAATTTTATTATCACAAATGTACTTAAATTTCGGCCAAATAATAACCTTCCTTTGGGTCGATTATTATCCGCATGAAATAAGAAAGTACACAATCATCTTAATATATGAGTTAATTAATTTCAATAAGAGAGGCTACTTTGGCAGTATGTTGTATCAATTAACTAACTCAAATATTAGACATGCTAATATTAACTCGAAAGTCTGAAAAATAAAATTGGGCAAATTTTTCTGAATCACATGCAAATGTATTATGTATAACGATCATTTGTAAAACCCGTACCCAATCGCTGTGCGATCACAAAATGAGGTTTATACATTCCATAACACACAATACATATTTTTCAAGCCGCAAATCATGATCACCAACAAAAGTAATTTATTTCCAAATATGCAATTCTAATAGAACTGACTTTGACCGTAATCACATATAAGTATTTAATTACCAAAACCGTTAACAATCACATATATGTACTTAATTACCAAAACCATAGGAAATTCCAAAACTGAATCACCATAAAAGAAACATATCAAAAATTTAATTTGATACTCATGTGATTCGGTTGATTCGAAATTGGAACTAATATAAATCAAATAATAAAAGTGTATGAATCAAAAACAAACACCCACCGTACGTGGTCAGTTCCTTGAAGGAACTCAGAAATTGTGAATCAATTTCATTCACATCAGCCACACCCGATCAACATAATAAATTAATAAATAATAATACTTCCTAAAGTGATAAGAAAAATCATCTGTTTCCCGATTAATAACAAGAAGAAAAATAAACATTCAAACATAATCGATCGATCCTCACGATGTATTGAAAATTAAACAAAATTGTTGATTCCACAGTTCCACTCATTCAATATTGTATTGCAATTGCGATTTGAATTGAGCAGAAGCACCGAATTTTAATGTCAAAACGTTTGATCTCAAACAGATTTGACTCCAACAGATTTCAATCGTAAATAATTGGCATGATTGAAAATAAGAAGAAACATTCGATTAAAACTCAATTGTTTCGTTTAAAATTGAAACAAAAAAAGGTATACTCCAAATAATTCAATATGAAGGAGGCTCTGATACCAATTGTTGGAATGAATCCATGAATACTTTAATCTTCATATTGGAATTATCTGGAGAATTAACTGAGCAGAAGCGTACCTGACTCCATTAGAGATGACCTTTAGAGATCCGGGAGACGGAAGCTAGGGTTTGCGTCTTCTAGTTGATACACAATTACACACCCTCGGGATTATCTCTCTAGCGATGGGATGCAGAAAGACGGAATGGCGTGTTCAACTAGGGACCATAACCCCTTATTTATAGAGAGTGCTTAACCCTAATCAGCCCATCATTGATTAGGTCAAGCCCATGGGTCTCTACACATTTGGGCCCTATACCTTATTAGATAACTTATTAGCACACTTAAATTAATATCCATAGGACCACTAATTTTTGGGCCTAAATATAAGATAGCATACAACATACAATTAAACTCAATAAATAATATATTGTGAATATTACATGTAGTATAAGTCCAATAATCTAACAAGACTGCGTACATCTGATATGCACTAATTAGTAGTGCATAAATGTATATTTTTATGATTGATTTGTGTGTATTGTTTACCGTTTTATTTAGTTTGTAAACATTTGTGTGATTTTAGTTGTAATCGTATTTTAATTCTCATTTATAAGTTGTAAAGTATAGTTAGGATTTGTGGTGTTGGAAAGGAAGACTTTGAAGAGAAGAAAACAAGAAATTTGACTGCCCAGGAGTGAAACCCGACCGGGTAGAAACCCCCACCCGGTCGGGTATGATTTAACAGACGAAATTGCCAAGAAAGTAACTGGACCCGGTCGGGTCCCCTACTTGACCCGGTCGGGTCAGATGTGACCCGGGACAAAACGACGTGCGAAGATCACCAGAACGTGGCGAATTATCTGATTTTGACCGGACCCGGTCGGGTATGTACTTGACCCGGTCGGGTACCCGGCCAAAGGTGTTGAAAAACACCTATAAATAGCACACTTTTTCTTCACAAAAAATCATCCCTTCTTCCATACTCTTTAGCTCAGTTTAGAATAGCATTTCTTTATATTTTTCTAGCTATGTTTAGTCTCCAAATGAGGAGCTAAACTTCCAATCTTGGTGTTGCTCTTGAAGCTTGTTGATTATTAAAGTTGTGAGTTATTTTCTTAACTTCTTTCCTTGAATATTAATTAATAGTTCTTTCCTTAATACCATCTCTATATTAATGTTGGGGAGTGTTGCTAAGATGACAATTAGTTAACATCTCGACATTAGTTAGAATGGTATTTTCTTCCTCTATATTAATGTTGGGGAGTGTTGTTAAGATGACAATTAGTTAACATCTTGATATTAATTATAGTAGGATTCATCTTCTTTAATAATATTCTTCCTTGAAAATTAATTAATTCCTACTCTTATTTCATATTAATATTTTGAACATTACTTAAAGGATCAATTAGTTTTGTTTCATATATTAATTATTACTAGAAACGATCAACGAACCGATTGTTAATCGTCGATGGTTTCACAAGTAAGTAACTTCGGTTTATTAATGCACGGTCGTGGTTAATAAACTTAAGAGGGATTAATTTTGTTGGTTAAACCGAAACCGCTTGTGTTGAGGTTATCAATCTCAATTGATTTCATCAAGGAGTTAGAAAGATTAAATGCTACTATTAAATCGGTATACGGCGTTGTTCTATATTTGATTAATAGTAAGGGTTATTAATGAACGGTCGTTGTTAATAACTACCCTCGATGAAGTGGATATACTCCCCGATTGAGTATTCGAGAGGGAATAAGTTATAGATATAACGATGATCGACTAAAGTATATCAACGAGTGGAAAGTAGCAATGCCAAGTCTTTTTTATCTTTGAATTAGATCTCATATAGGTTGTTCATCTTAGTTCTTAATTAAATTAAATCACTCAATCCAAATCCCCCCTTTTTATTTACTAAGTATCATAAAAAGAGAATTATTCCTTTCCCTGTGGATACGAACTCTACTACGCTATACTACGTATAAGTGTTTAGTATTGAATTTACTTTGACGCACCGTGACAAAGTGAACGTCAAATTTGGCGCCGTTGCCGGGAAAAGGCAATTATTTTTCTTTTTATTTTATCTCATAAAAATCAAAACAAAAAAAAATATTAAAAAAATTTATTAAAAAAAATCTCTTGCTCTTCTATTTTCTGAGCTTATATGAGTAAATGGATACCAACACATCATCGCTAGAGAGTCAAATTTCTAGCTTAACATTTTTAGTAAAGGAGTTTCTCTTATGCTCAAACGTTCAAGATACCAAGGCCTGCAACAGTTGCATGTCACAAAGGCATCTTACGGATTTTTTCCCCAAGCTGCAAGAAGAATACTTTGAACAGAGTGATGATGTTGTTTTCCAAGAGAGGTATGATTCATTCTCCAACACATATAATCCATACTCAAGTTATTATTCCAGCATGTCCACTGAAGACATGATCCGAGCTCTCACTATCAATGTGACACAAATGCAACAAGATATGTCGCAATACCAGCAAGAAACAGTGCTCAAAGAACTGAACTTGGAGAATCAATTGAAACAAGTGCCAAACATTGTGAACCACATTGGCGAGGAGGAAGAAGAAGAGGAGCTTACGGAGGAAGCTCAACCAGAGGAGGAGAAACTTCAAAACTCAACTCCATCACCGGCCATTCCTGAGAACATGCCACCATTTCCTGAGGCTCTAAGGGAAACAGAAAGGGTAGAGAAGAACAAAGATGAAATCCTCAGCAAATTTGAGGATAATTCAAATGTACTTTTCGCGGTTGAAAATAAACCGAGAAAATATCATTTGGATTTCTTTTCATTCACCAATATGCAGGAAATGACAGTGGAGTTAAGTAAACATTTGATACCCCCTCTCATGCCACCAAGATCAAAACACTTTTCATTGACCATCCTAAATGATAATTTCTTTCCCTCACTCTCACCACATGAATCCATGAAAAACTGGATATTTGATCCTGGAGGGATTTTCAAAGTGAAGGGTCAGAGAAACAAGCATTCCTATGGAAGCCCTAGGAGTGAAAATGTGGCGAAGCTAAACTATCACGATCCAAGTTTAAATGATTGAACACAATGATGGCGTCGTGCCGCGACGTTAAATAAGGCGCTTCTTGAGAGGCAACCCAAGCAAGGTACGTTTACTTGTTTTAGTTTATTTTTACACATTTCAAAAAAAAATGGACTGGGATTGGACCCGGCCGGGTATAAACCCTAACCCGGTCGGGTTACTTCTAAAAACAAAACACCCGGGCAATCACCCGGGCGTGGAATGAGCAAAACAAGAATAATTTTTTCGCTCGACCGGGTAGACCCCCATACCCGGCCGGGCAACCCAGCAAAAGCTTTCTGCCTCGGGTGAACAGTTTACACCCGACCGGGTAGACCCCTATACCTGGTCGGGCAACCCAACAAAAAAACATTCTGCCTCGGGTGAACAAAGTACGCCCAACCGGGTACACTACCTCACCCGGCCGGGTATCTCGATTTTTTTGAAAACCAGACCATTTCTCATAAAAAAAAAATCACCCCCTTTGTCTTCCCTTTCGAACCACACCCCAAATTCCCTCCATTTCCAAAAGTCAAAAGCTTCATATCTTCTACATCCATCCGCCAATTAAACCCATTTCATTCATCACCTCTTCACCCTTTTCATCTCCACACCCACGAATCACCAAAAAAAAACCTCCCAAAAAGTATCCAAAAAAAAACATTCATCTTAGACACAAGCACTAGGGACAGTGCTTTGATTAGCTTGGGGGGAGAGTTTTATAAAATACTCACATTCATACTCTTTATTCTTGTAAAAAAAATTATAAAAGCTTGTTAAGTTGAACACCTGAAAGGGCAACTTAAGCAAAAATAAAGCAAAAATAAGAGTGAGTTGTGAGGATTAAAACAGAAAAATGTGGGAAGCTAGGATGAAAACCCGAAAGGACACCTAGGCAAAATGAGAGAACGAGAGAAAGTATTTTCTTTTATTTCTGCAGGATCCTAAGGGTAACGGAAAAAAAAAGGTTGAGGTTGATAAAGAAATATGGAGTTGAAGACCCTCTTTACTATTATATTTTTGGGGATTTACTTTATGTGTTTCTAAAAACACTCGTGGATGTGTGTGTTGACATTCTTGTCATTTTAAGGACTTCTTGGATCGGATTTGATTTACTCGAGACGAGTAAAGGTTTAAGTGTGGGGGTATTTGATATGCACTAATTAGTAGTGCATAAATGTATATTTTTATGATTGATTTGTGTGTATTGTTTACCGTTTTATTTAGTTTGTAAACATTTGTGTGATTTTAGTTGTAATCGTATTTTAATTCTCATTTATAAGTTGTAAAGTATAGTTAGGATTTGTGGTGTTGGAAAGGAAGACTTTGAAGAGAAGAAAACAAGAAATTTGACTGCCCAGGAGTGAAACCCGACCGGGTAGAAACCCCCACCCGGTCGGGTATGATTTAACAGACGAAATTGCCAAGAAAGTCACTGGACAGTCAAATTTGACGTTCACTTTGTCACGGTGCGTCAAAGTAAATTCAATACTAAACACTTATACGTAGTATAGCGTAGTAGAGTTCGTATCCACAGGGAAAGGAATAATTCTCTTTTTATGATACTTAGTAAATAAAAAGGGGGGATTTGGATTGAGTGATTTAATTTAATTAAGAACTAAGATGAACAACCTATATGAGATCTAATTCAAAGATAAAAAGGACTTGGCATTGCTACTTTCCACTTGTTGATATACTTTAGTCGATCATCGTTATATCTTTAACTTATTCCCTCTTGAATACTCAATCGGGGAGTATATCCACTTCATCGAGGGTAGTTATTAACAACGACCGTTCATTAATAACCCTTACTATTAATCAAATATAGAACAACGCCGTATACCGATTTAATAGTAGCATTTAATCTTTCTAACTCCTTGATGAAATCAATTGAGATTGATAACCTCAACACAAGCGGTTTCGGTTTAACCAACAAAATTAATCCCTCTTAAGTTTATTAACCACGACCGTGCATTAATAAACCGAAGTTACTTACTTGTGAAACCATCGACGATTAACCATCGGTTTGTTGATCGTTTCTAGTAATAATTAATATATGAAACAAAACTAATTGATCCTTTAAGTAATGTTCAAAATATTAATATGAAATAAGAGTAGGAATTAATTAATTTTCAAGGAAGAATATTATTAAAGAAGATGAATTCTACTATAATTAATATCAAGATGTTAACTAATTGTCATCTTAACAACACTCCCCAACATTAATATAGAGGAAGAAAATACCATTCTAACTAATGTCGAGATGTTAACTAATTGTCATCTTAGCAACACTCCCCAACATTAATATAGAGATGGTATTAAGGAAAGAACTATTAATTAATATTCAAGGAAAGAAGTTAAGAAAATAACTCACAACTTTAATAATCAACAAGCTTCAAGAGCAACACCAAGAATGGAAGTTTAGCTCCTCATTTGGAGACTAAACATAGCTAGAAAAATATAAAGAAATGCTATTCTAAACTGAGCTAAAGAGTATGGAAGAAGGGATGATTTTTTGTGAAGAAAAAGTGTGCTATTTATAGGTGTTTTTCAACACCTTTGGCCGGGTACCCGACCGGGTCAAGTACTTACCCGACCGGGTCCGGTCAAAATCAGATAATTCGCCACGTTCTGGTGATCTTCGCACGTCGTTTTGTCCCGGGTCACATCTGACCCGACCGGGTCAAGTAGGGGACCCGACCGGGTCCAGTGACTTTCTTGGCAATCTCGTCTGTTAAATCATACCCGACCGGGTGGGGGTTTCTACCCGGTCGGGTTTCACTCCTAGGCAGTCAAATTTCTTGTTTTCTTCTCTTCAAAGTCTTCCTTTCCAACACCACAAATCCTAACTATACTTTACAACTTATAAATGAGAATTAAAATACGATTACAACTAAAATCACACAAATGTTTACAAACTAAATAAAACGGTAAACAATACACACAAATCAATCATAAAAATATACATTTATGCACTACTAATTGGTGCATATCAACATCCGACCCCCTCTTACCCCACCGTAGGTGGGAGCCTTTGCGGCACTGGGTAAATGAAAATGAAAATGGATGTTTTCGTTGCACCAATTGCGTTTTACCAGGGCTACAAAAATGAAGTTGTTATTATGAAATGGAAGGAAATAAGTAGAAGATCTGGGATAGAAAATATAGTAGAGATATTTACCCTCTTTATGACTAAAAGAAGATGTGTTTCCCAATTTATGGCTCTCAACTGTTTGTTTCTTATTATGATACTTAATACGTGATGGTCATTCCCATTTTTCAATTCTAATAAGCAAAGTAATTAATTCATTCTAATGAAACGGAAGTGACTTCCACGACCATTGAGGCAGTTAAGTCATACAATGGTCATAAAACATGTTTAGTAATATGAGAATTGATATGAGTTTTAGTAATATATAGGTCAATTTCCCAATATAGTATGAAGACTTATGTTATCGAGAGTATTAAAGAGTGTGATAATAGTGTAATCAAAGTGTATTTACAATGACGCAAAGAGCCTCTATTTATAGGCTAAACAAGTGATTAGCTCAAGATGATGGATTAATATTAGCCACATAATCATTATCTAGAAATCATAATTTTGATTTCTAGATTATCTTGATAATGATAATAATGACTTATTAATCATGAATAGTTAGGAGATGACTAATTCATTATATTTCAACACTCCCCCTTGAATGATCATCTTCCAATTATTCATGGGTATTAGTTTCATAGTATTATAATGTACTGTCTCGTTAAAAACCTTTGTCAGGAAAAACCCAGTGGGATAAAAACTCGACGAAGGGAAAAAGAATGCAGTGCATTATATTACTCCCCCTCAATTTAACATATATCTCGAAGACGACACATTCCAATTTTGTGGACCAGTTCTTCAAATTTCTTCGGTGCCAATGACTTTGTGAATAAATCAGCAGGGTTGTCGCAGGACTTGATTTGTTTGACATCAACTGTTCCTTCTTTCTCAAGATCATGTGTGGAGAAAAGTTTTGGTGCTATATGCTTTGTTCTATCCCCTTTGATGTAACCTCCTTTGATCTGAACTATACATGTTGTGTTATCTTCATAAATCACAGTAGGATTACAAGTAAAAGATTTTATACCGCATTCATTTTGTATGTGCTGGATCATTGATCTCAACCAGACACATTCTTGACCTGCTTCATAAAGAGCAATTAATTCTGCATGATTTGATGATGTGGCAGTTAATGTTTGCTTCATCGATCTCCATGAGATAGCGGTATCACCATAGGTGAATACATATCCTGTTTGTGATTTTGCCTTTTGTGGATCAGACAAGTATCCCGCATCGGCATAGCCAATTAAAGTGGCATTTGCACCATTCTTGAAATACAATCCAAGATCGATTGTACCATTGAGATAGCGGAATATATGTTTGACGCCATTCCAATGTCTTCTTGTCGGAGAAGAACTGTACCTGGCTAATAAATTTACAGAAAAAGCAATATCTGGTCGTATATTATTAGCCAAATACATTAACGCTCCAATAGCACTCAAATATGGTATTTCGGGACCAAGGATTTCTTCATCATCTTCACAAGGTCGAAAAGGATCATCATGCACATTGAGAGATCGAACCACCATCGGGGAATTGAGTGGGTGAGCTTTTTCCACGTAAAACCACTTCAAAAGTTTCTCGGTATAATTTGATTGGTGGATAAAAATACCATTTCTCAAATGTTCAATTTGAATGCCGAGACAAAATTTTGTTCTCCCAAGGTCTTTCATTTCAAATTCTTTCATGAGATATTTAGCTGAATTTTCAATTTCATTGGGAGTTCCGATTATATTCAAATCATCAACATATACTACAATTATGGTGAATCTTGATTCAGATCGCTGAATGAAAACACATGGACTGATAGGATCATTTTTGTATCCTTCTTTGATCAAATATTCACTTAGACGGTTATACCACATGCGTCCAGATTGTTTTAATCCATATAATGACTTTTGTAATTTTATGGAAAATAAATCTCGAGATTTCGAGCTATAAGCATCAGGTATTTTAAAGCCTCCAGGAATTCTCATATATATGTCTGTATCAAGTGAACCATATAAATATGTGGTCACTACATCCATTAGCCGCATTTGCAGCCTTTCAAAAACAGACATGCCAATTAAAAATCGTAAAGTAGTAGCATCAACTACTGGAGAATACGTCTCATCATAATCGATTCCTGGCATTTGAGAAAAACCTTGGGCAACAAGTCAGGCTTTATATCTAACGATTTCATTCTTCTCATTGCGTTTACGCACAAACACCCATTTAAAACCTACAGGTTTTACGCCTTTTGGCGTGTGGACAATTGGTCCAAAAACATTACGCTTTTCTAGCGATTTTAGTTCTACCTGAATCGCTTCTTCCATTTTGGCCAATCATTTCTACGACGACATTCGTCAATAGATTTAGGCTCATTGTCACCGTGTTTATTCATTATATCTGTGGCGATGGCATATGAAAATATATCGTTAACATCAATATCTTTTCTATTCCATTGCATTCCATTAGAAACGTAATTGATTGAAATTTCAAAATTATCAATGTTTCTATCTTTATCTGGAATATTTACCTCTTCAAAGGTGATTGGATCCTCTTTTGAGGTATCCTTATTATTGATGTTATCTTCAATGCCGATATTATCATAATGTTCATTTTCTTCTTGAGAAGGTTGAACTTCTTTGGCATCACAAACTACATCTTGCTTTTTAAATTTTCTTGGTTTCAAATCTCTTGAACCAAGTGGTCTACCACGTTTTTTACGTATCATAGATTCATTAGCAAGAGTTCTTTCGCTAATCTCCACAGGAATTTCTATTCGAGAAGGAGTATTCATAACTGGAATATGTGACTTTGTCACTTTCTTTGAGTCTATGAAAGCATCAGGCAATTGGTTTGCAACACTTTGTAAATGAATGATCTTTTGAATTTCTTGTTCACAAGCATTTGTGCGAGAATCAAGAAAAGATAAATCTGTTGCATTCCAAGTAATATCTTTCGTACGTGGGTCCATTTCTTTATTATCTCCCCCTAAGGCTAGGAATACCGTTTCATCAAAATGACAGTCATCGAACCGTGCGGTGAATAAGTCACCAGTCATAGGTTCTAGATAATTAATAATTGAGGGAGATTTAAAACCAACATAAATTCTCAGCCTTCTTTGAGAACCCATTTTAGTACGTTAAGGTGGAGCAATTGGTACATACACAGAACAACCAAATATTTTTATGTGTGATATATTTGGTTCTTTATTAGATATTAATTGCAATGGGGAAAATTTATGATATGCAGTTGGCCTGAGCCTAATTAAATTTGCAGCATGCATTATAGCATATCCCCATGCAGATGATGGTAATCTGGATTTCATCAATAATGGTCTAGCAATTAATTGTAATCGCTTAATTAAGGATTCAACAAGATCATTTTGTGTATGCACATGTGTAACTGGATGTTCCACATCAATCCCAATTGACATGCAATAGTCATTAAAAGATTGGGATGTAAATTCCCCTGCATTATCAAGTCGGATTTTCTTTATTGAAAAATCCGGAAATTGTGATCTCAAACGAATAATTTGAGCAAGGAGATTTGCAAATGCAAAATTTCTAGTCGATAAAAGACTGACGTGTGACCAACGTGTTGATGCATCAATGAGCACCATAAAGTATCGAAAGGGTCCACACGGAGGGGCAACTGGTCCACAAATATCTCCTTGAATTCTTTCTAAAAATGCAGGAGATTCAACTCCAATTTTGTATAAAGATGGCCTGATAATTAATTTGCCAAGAGAACAGGCAGTGCATGAGAAATCACTTGATTGTGGAATTTTGACATTATTTAATGAATGTCCAAGTGAATTTTGAATAATTTTGTGCATCATAGTGCTGCCTGAATGACCTAAACGGTCATGCCACAAGATAAAGGAACTGTGGTCATTAATTTTAGATACCACATTTATCTTAATTGGACTGATATATGTATAATATAGTCCAGAGGAATATGCTGGCATTTTTTCTGAAATGTATTTATTGCCAGATCTATTTGTCGTTAGACATAAATATTCCTTTTGATTTTCAGACATGGTTTCAATGTGAAAACCATTTAGACGCATATCTTTGAAACTCAAAAGATTTCTCCGTGATTTACTGGAGTATAAAGCGTCTTTAATTATTAATTTTGTCCCTTTTGGGAGAATTACACAGGCAATTCCAGAACCTTCAATGAGTTTAGCAACACCTGAGATTGTATTGACATTAGCATCAACTAATGTCATATGAGAAAAATAATCTCTATGTCTCAAAATGGTGTGCGTTGTGGCACTGTCTATTAAACATTCGTTCAAAGCCATTTGGAGAAATATCAGTTAACTCCATATCTTTAAAAAGATAAAAATGAACAAATATTAGTTCAATATTGCAATATAAACAAGAATTTATTCATTAAAATGTACATAACTTTTACAACCAAAACAAGCACACCAAATAAAAATTACAATACAACAAACTTTTATTGTAGAATATATTACATAACAAAATAATTTCATTTTTATTATTATTATTTTTCACCCATGACGATGTCAGTGTTCATCTCATTATTATCCATATAGAAATCAGACATGTTAAATGTGGGCATTGGTGGAACGTTTTCGTTGACGTAATTAGTTTCCACATTCTTTCCTTTTAGAGATGATTTATATAAGTCAACCAAATGTGTAGGTGTGCGACACTTATTTGCCCAATGTCCCGACGTGCCACATTTAAAACAAGTGACTTTAGCCTTTTCTGAAGATTTCGTCGGGCCTCTTGTTTGATGGGGATTTTGCTTTCCCTTGTCTTTGTAAGAGCTACTACTCTGTTTGTTTCCCCGGCTAGGTCCATTATAACGACCAATACCACGACCACGTTTGAAATGTCCACGAGCACCACTATGGGTTGCATTTGATTCATGTTTTGAACCATGATTTTGTGGACCAAAACTAAAAGGGCTACAACCCGTGGGTCTCATATTGTGGTTTCTCATCAAAATGTCATTATTCGTCTCAGCAAGTAGTAATAATGATATTAAATCAGAATACTTTTGAAAGTGCTTTTGTCTATATTGCTCTTGTAAAAGCATATTTGAAAGATGCATAGTGGATAGAGTTTGAACCATGATTTTGTGGACCAAAACTAAAAGGGCTACAACCCGTGGGTCTCATATTGTGGTTTCTCATCAAAATGTCATTATTCGTCTCAGCAAGTAGTAATAATGATATTAAATCAGAATACTTTTGAAAGTGCTTTTGTCTATATTGCTCTTGTAAAAGCATATTTGAAAGATGCATAGTGGATAGAGTTTTTTCCAACATTTCGGCATCAATGACTTTTTGTCCGCATACCTTCAATTTTGATGTTATTTGGAACAAGGCAGAATTGTAGTCACTTATAGATTTGTAATCCTGGAATCGTAAATTGATCCAGTCATATTGAGCTTTTGGTAAAAGGACCTTTTGTTGATGGCCATACCTTTCTTGGAGATTATCCCACAATTCTTTAGGGTCATCCACCAATAAATACTCAGACTTCAAACTTTCGTGAAGATGGTGACGAAGAAAGATAATGGCTTTTGCCTTGTTTTGGGGAGTAGCTGAATTATTTTCAGCAATTGTGTTTTCGAGGGCATTTGCTTTTAAATGTGCCAAAACGTCAAGTTTCCATTCCAAGTACTTTTGACCAGATAAATCGAGGACGTCGAACTCTCTTTTGCTAATATTAGCCATGGATGAACTACACCATAATTAAATCAAAATTAATTAGTTAATGGTTTGTATAGATCATACGATTAGATATACATAATGTTTATGTAATAAATACTATATTAATAACTACTACGTATGATAACAATAATTATATACATCACTTTTATTACGTAGTTGGTATGAATAGATGTAGTAATCTATACTCAGTATTAAATCTCTTTCATTAATAACTACTAATATAGGTATGTACGTATATTAGTATATATCTGTACTGAAGTAGTGAAAAATGTCACATGTATTTCTTATTATAATAATCCAGCACATATTAATTACTTTGTAAAATTCTTGGGCAGTTAAACAAAAAAAAATAATTGCTGCTAATGATTTAGTGATAATATTTACTCCGTATGAAATACTACCAATTTAGTTATAAATAGTACCAAATACTACGTATTAGATAATGTTTACAAACATTATTGTTTATAAAATGTTTGCTTAAGAGCCTCACGGAAATTAAACATTATTCTCTTTTAATTAATATTTAATATTATAATAATAAAATAAACTCACTCACTAAGTATGTAGTGGCATGAGTGAGGTATGTATGGGTTTTTTTTATGTATGGACATATACACCGTATGTAGTAAATTTATATTATTATTGATTTGAATTGATGTGTCAGAATTATCTTGATAGTATTATTGAAGATAAAAAAATGCATTGTCAAAAACAAAATATGACCACTGCACAATAAGGCATGCATTAAGACAAAAAAAACAAGTGATAATGTCTAGGAGAGATCATTCATCTGCCCGTGAGTGTGACATGTCTTTACTTCATACATCAATTATATATGAAGTAGCTGGTATGCAATTTAAATATATGTCCTTTCTCTTATTCTATGTTACTATAGTTCTTTAGTTTATTGATAGAGATAATATCCGCATGAAGATAACTATGTTCGGTCTCCAATTCACTTTATTTGGAAGAAAAACAAGAACGAGTGAGATATATTGTCTACAATATGGAGTAGTTCATTTCAAGAGCAGATTCGATTCCTATAAAGGTTTGTTTTTCTTCTTTGATTTTTTTTACTTAAAATATAGCTATAATTTTCTGATATGGAGGATCCCAATGGTTGGGCAACCATAGAGCATACTTCTTATAGTTTTGAATATATCTATACATGTTTATACTTCTCAACCTCTGATTTTTTTTTCAGATGAATTGATAAATTCATGGAAATATATACCTGTTGGGAAGATGATGATTTCAGGGATTTGGAGCAAATTCGTGCTGATAACGTATTATGAAATGGAAGGAAATAAGTAGAAGATCAGGGAGAGAAAATATAGTATGAAGACTTATGTTATTGAGAGTATTAGAGAGTGTGATAATAGTGTAATCAAAGTGTATTTACAATGAAGCAAAGAACCTCTATTTATAGGCTAAACAAGTGATTAGCTCAAGATGAGAGATTAATATTAGCCACATAATCATTATCTAGAAATCATAATTGTGATTTCTAGATTATCTTGATAATGATAATAATGACTTATTAATCATGAATAGTTAGGAGATGACTAATTCATTATATTTCAACAGTTGTGAACTTGTGATAGTTAAAACGTGATTCATTATATTTAATCAACGTGATTTAACGGGAAAATTTTACGGTTTTTTTAAAAGGGAAAAACGGTACGTGATTGATAATTTTCTAGAAGATTGGAATGTCCATTATGATCCATGTTTATCAACATATATTTAGCATTAGGGGGTGTTTGGAACTAATTCTGATTCTGCTTCTTTTTTAAAGTAGAAGCAGAATCAGAATCAGTTTTCAGAAGCTGGTCAGCCCTCAGCTTCTAAAAAAACTGATTCTAGGAGTAAATTAGAGCACCAGAATCACTTCTGCACTTTTACCCAAACACTCCAACTTCTGCTTCTGCTCCCTAAAGGAGCAGAAGCAGTTTTAAGAATCAAATCCAAACACCCCCTTAAACCTTTACTTGGAGATATTTATTCTAATAAATGATGACACGAAAGAAAGTTGAATTTGTTGGACTCTTTATCTTTTGAAAAAAAGAAATGAACAAAGAAATTACTCCATTAAGAAAGTAGTATACTTTATGTTTCTCTTACAAATTACAAATTCCACCCGTATATACTCCCTCCCTTCCTAATATATCTTTCAACTTTCCTTTTTCATTCGTTCCAACTAAACTTCCATTTTCCCTTTTTGGTAAAGAATTTATGGTTCACAACATTTCTTACATATTTCTCTCTCCTCTGCACAACTCTCCATCACACATACCCACTTTTCTTAATTTGTGTGTCAAAGTGAAATGGAAGATATAATAGGAACAAAGAGAGTAGTACTTAGTACTTAAAATAATCCGTTTTCCTATATATAGGATTTTTTTTTGAAGACATGTTTGTGGACAAATCATTTGATGATAAACCTGACTTCACCCATTTTCATTTGATGATATACCTGACTTCACTTTGTTTGAAGACTGCATGCTATTTAGGAGTAATTTTGATAGCATGCAATCTAATGCTTTTTAATTCCTTTGTACATTTCATTAGCCTAAATAGTATCTACTCTAATTATGATTTTTTATTGAATGAAAATAATTAATTAATTATTCCAGAGTGTGGGTAGCTAACTGAATGATAGAATATTGTGTATGTAGCGATAATTTCGATCAATTATTTACATGTACCTTTCTCGTGACACATTAAATATTTAATGAACTATACAAAACTACATATGTATTTTTTTATACATAAGAGAGGAGCAATGTATACATTCAGTGGCGGAGCCAAAAAAACGATTCAAGGGGATCGAAACTCAACCTATATACAGAATGAAAACGGTGGATCGTTTTTAAACAATGTCTGAGTTGAATATTTTATATGCTGTTTAGATAAATAAGCGCTCATAACAATAAGATAAATTGTCTTTGCTCTTTTTTTGAGTCGTGTCACGTAAGTATTGAGTGAATTATACCTTATATTTAAAATTTGGAAAAATAATCTATATTTTGCGTCAAATTTTGTTGATTCTAGGTTTAGATAGTGCTGATTTTCCAGAAGTCATAACTTTTTACTCGTAATGAGTTACAAGGGCCATAATATATCAAATCGAAGATATTTCAGAGCTTTATACTCTCAAACTTTCAGCGGGATCGGCTGACCACCCTGACCCCTGGCTCCGCCCCGGTATACATTTGATTGTATGTGTGTATCACTTATATATGTATCATAAATGTGGCTGTTTTATCATATAGGTAAAACCCGATTCAAGAATGTGCTTTGTGATGCATTTGATTACTTATCCTTTCAATGAATTAAAAGCAAGTATTGAAGATAAGAAAATACAATATTCGATTGAGTCTAATAGGAAGAATGTGTCTATTGCTCTCTAATTCTTAATGTTACACACTAGCTTAAGTACTTTAGGTTTTAGGAAAAAATGATTCCCTACATACTAGTTTTAGGAATTTTTTATGGTGCTTACTCATTTTGCGGAAATAATATTGTGGAATCATTATATCATGCACATAGTATACCTGTCGTAATACACTACAAAAAAACAGGTTTTCTAGCGTCGGTTTTGTAAACCGACACTAAATACAGTAATGGCAACGGTTTATGCAAACGTTGATCAGCACTATTTTATTCAACAACGGAAAGCATTTAACTACGGTTTCTTAAAATCCCTGCGTCGGGTAAAACCGACATAGGTACTAAAAAAATTCCGTGAAGATTTGCGCGCTCATTTTGGTAGGGTTGGCATCACTTAAAACAACCTCCAGTTTGACCGATGCTAAAATGTATTTAAAAAAAAAACTTGATTCCAAAAATTCACATATGCAATGCAACAAAAATAACGTACACGATGCAACAAAATGAAACAAAAAATAACATGTACTCCCTCCGGTTCTGAAAGATCTTTACACTTTGATTTCACAAATATTAAGGAGTTTGACACTGTTTGGCACTGTTTGGCACTGTTTGGTGTAGATTTGTAAGGTAAATAAGAAGTGTAAAGATAATTGTGGTGTTTCCAAAAATGGAAAGTGTTAGATTCAAAACCGAAGGGAGTAAAAGCATTAGAATAAATACATAGAAAATAGAAGAAAAGAAAAGCAAGGAAAGCAGCGAAGAGTAGAGCCAGCTTTTCATTGCAGAATTTATAAGAACGTCATTCAAACTTTCAGTTCTATTCTCTGCCAAAAGAAATAAGTGGATGTAAAGAACCTCATATATTACACAACAATAAGCAAACGTTTATACTCAGTATAAGATAATTATGTAATGCCCCAAAGTACCATGTCATCTTATATGGTATGAATGAGAAATTTAAATCCTTTTGTTTTTCTTTTTAAGAACTTAGCGAGCAACGGTACACTCTAGATACTAGGGAGTAACATTTAGCAAAATGAGTGTGAAATGGCATCCATCATTAAGGTGCAATCCATTAATCATTTCCTTGTTTATAGCTTGGACGGTTTTGGAAAAATATCTGGAGTGAATTTTTGAGCTCCACTGATACTCCAGTTGATGCTGATAGCACCCCTGACAAAAAGCTCAGATTTTTATCAGGATGACTTATTCCACAACCACAAGTGCTCTCATAAGCATTCGTTTTCTTCAAAAAGTACCAATATCATATTTTCTGAACTACGCACTAGAAGTGTTTTTATACCGTTGAAAGCACTCGTTTTTTATAAATTTTCTTGCCAAACACTTCCTAGCTAATGAATTAAAATTACTCCGTATTTTTCGTCCTGCACAAAGTAAAAAACACTGATTACTTCAAAATGCAATGCAAACCACCAAAACTAGGCGCACCTCATAAAAGCAATTTGCAGATTCATCTTCAAACTTCCCAAATTCATCCATTTTTCACTCATAATGTTCAATTATCTATTACATCTAGCAGGAAATCAGAAACCATGTGACGTGCACTTGTCGTTAGGTGCACTCAAAATAAATACAATACAACACTAATACGTAGTATAGTGTAGTAAGGTTCGTATCCACAGGGAAATGAATACTTTTCTTTTAAATAAATAGTAACAAAAGGGGGTTTAGATTTGTTTGCTTTAAAAACACTAAGATAAACAACCTATATGAGTTTAATTCAATGAGATGAAGACTTGGTTTTGCTTTTATCCACTTAATGAAATGTTCGTCGATCCCGGTTATATCTTTAACTATCTTCCTCTCGAATACTCAATCGAGGAGTATATCCAGTTCATCGAGGGTAATTATTAATAACGAGATGCGTTCATTAATAAAACTTACTATCGAGTTAATATAGAACAAGCGCTGTATATTAACTTGATAGTAGCAATAAACTTAAGATGAAAACGATTGAGATTGATAACCTCAACACAAGCGGTTTATTGGTTTAATCAATATAATTAATTCCCCTTGGCATATTAACCATGAGATGCATGCATTAATATTCCAAGTTTACTACCGTTGAAAGAACCGGATTAATAACAAGCGTATTAACCGATCGATTCTAGTAATAATTAATATGAGACACAATACTAGTTGATACTTTAAGTAATGTTTAAGATATCAACATGAAATATGAATGAGAATCAATTAATACTCAAGGAAGAATATTAAAGAAAATGAATCCTACTATGATTAATATCAAGATGTTAACTAATTGTCATCTTAGTAACACTCCCCAATATTATCATAGAGGGAGAAATAGCTATTACTATAACCAATGTCAAGATGTTAACTAATTGTCATCTTAGTAACACTCCCCAACTTTGATATAGAGATAGTATTTTGAAAGAAAGAATTAATATTCAAGGAAGAAGATTAAAGAAAATAACTCACAACTTACAAATTCATTAAGCTTCAAAGTAGCAAAACCAAGATGGAAGAGTTTAGCTCCTCATTTGGAGACTAAACATGATGAAAAATATAAAGAAAGAGCTATTCTATACTGAGCTTAGATGTACAAAGGAATCAGATCTCCTTTTGTGAAGGAAAGGAGGTGTATTTATAGGTTTTTGGGATGGGATTCGGGTACTCGATCGGGTATATACATGGTACCCGATCGAGTACGTGTGTAACACTCGATCCGAGGCATACTCGACCGGTTTCAGGCTATTTTCTAAGAGTATACCCGATCGAGTATATATGAATACCTGGTCGAGTATGTTTAGAAAATGGTATTCGGACCATACTCGACCGATCTTCGTTTGAAATTCAAAGGCATACCCGATCGGGTATGTCGGTCTACCCGATCGGGTATAGACATAAAATCGTGGCCGAAATCTTCCCTGCATGTTCCCTTGTCTTCGGATCTGATCCGATTTGAAGTTCCAACCTAATACCCGATCGAGTATAGCTAATACTCGACCGAGTATAGACCAAAATTCAGGATCTTCTTTTGTCTTTGAACTTTTGCACCTTCTTTCCACTTTTTGGGTTCACCAACTGTACTATCAAGTTAATATACGGCGCTCGTTATTATTTAACTCGATAGTAAGTTTTATTATTGAACGCATCTCGTTATTAATAACTACCCTCGATGAACTAGATATACTCCTCGATTGAGTATTCGAGAGGAAGATAGTTAAAGATATAACCGGGATCGACGAACATTTCATTAAGTGGATAAAAGCAAAACCAAGTCTTCATCTCATTGAATTAAACTCATATAGGTTGTTTATCTTAGTGTTTTTAAAGTAAACAAATCTAAACCCTCCTTTTGTTACTATTTATTTAAAAGAAAAGTATTCCTTTCCCTGTGGATACGAACCTTACTACACTATACTACGTATTAGTGTTGTATTGTATTTATTTTGAGTGCACCTAACGACAAGTGCACGTCAAATTTGGCGCCGTTGCCGGGGAAAGGCAATTAATTTTTCTTTTATTTCATATCAAGAAAAAAAAAATATTAAATAAAAATATAAAGAGTTCTTATTTCTTCTATTTCTGAGCTTAGTGGAGTTTATGGTTAAACATCGTTCCATAAACGAAATCACATATCACAAAAACCCAGAAATAGAACAAACTTTCGAGCGGTTGAAAAGTAAATTTTCTAACACCGACTCGGAAGAATCATCTTCCAGAGATTCATACACCGCTAGCTCTAGTTCTACCGACACCGAAGAGCCAACCACAATGGCTCTTGAAACAAGAACGCTGAGGGAGCTCACTGCTCCAAATCTCAATCAACAACCATTATGTATTACCTTCCCTACACTCGATGAAGGTAATACATTTGAGCTAAAATCTGGGCTCATACATCTACTGCCATCCTTCCATGACCTAAGGGGCGAGGACCCAAACAAACATCTCTCGGAATTCCATATTGTCTGCACAAGCATGTGCCCAAATGGAGTCACCGAGGAACAAATCAAGTTGAGAGCTTTTCCATTCTCCCTCAAAGATACGGCGAAGGATTGGTTATTCTATCTCCCGTCAGGGAGTATAGATACATGGGCATCAATGAAAAAGTGCTTCCTAGAAAGGTACTACCCTGCATCCGTCTCATCATCTTTGAAAAAACAAATAAGCAACATCGAACAAAAAGATGATGAGACATTATATGAGTATTGGGAGCGTTTTAAAAAATTGTGCGCTAGCTGCCCATATCATGGTTACACAGAGCAAGACCTCATCCTCTACTTCTATGACGGTCTTGCGGAGCAAGATAGACGCCTGGTGAACGCAGCATCTGGAGGAGGAATTGTCAACAAAACCCCTTCCCAAGCTAGGAACCTCATCTCGGAGTTGGCCGAGAATTCTAGACACTACAATGGGAGGTCATCATCAAAACGGGTCATGGCAGCAGAGTCCAACATCTCGTTGGAAAGTCAAGTAGCCGGCTTGACTTCTTTGGTAAAGGATTTCCTTTTAAATCCAAAACACCAAGAAGTCAAGGTCTGCGGCATATGCTCGACACAGGGGTACCCCACCGATTCCTGCCCAACACTACAAGAGGAGAATTCCGAGCAAGTCAATGCTTTGGGATTTCAAGGCCAAAAGAGGTATGATCCACACTCTAACTCCTACAATCCTGGGTGGAGAGATCACCCGAATTTGAGGTATGGGAATCCTCAAAATCAGCCCTTGCCACCAACTTTCCCAAAGCACCAAGGCCAGACGTCAAGCTCAAGTATGTCCACCGAGGACATGATCCGAGCACTCACCTCAAATGTCTCAACCATGCAACAAAACATGGTTCAATTTCAACATGAGACCAAATCCAGCATTCAGAATTTGGAAAGTCAAGTCAGTCAAATTGCAAATGTCGTGAACCGACTTGAAACAAAAGACTCGGGTAAACTCCCATCTCAAACGGAGCAAAATCCGAGACAACATGTGAATGCTATAACGTTGAGAAGAGGAGCAACGTTGAAAGAGGTAGAAGAGAACGATGAAGAGACTGAGGGTGTGGACCCTGAAAAAGTAGTCCCACCGGAGGAGGGGCTCACAGAAACCAAGCTTCCCCCACCCTCATCATACGAACAAGAAATCCCATTTCCTGAGGCGCTAAAGGAGACGAAGAAGCTGGAAAAAGATGCCGACATCTATGAAACCTTCGCAAAGTGTGAGGTAAACATTCCGCTTCTTAACTTAATGAAAAATGTCCCTCGTTTTGCTAAATTCTTAAAAGAATTATGCAAAACAAAAAGGAAAGATAAATTGAAAGGGAAACAAGAGGTTAGAGTTAGTGAACACGTCTCGACCATTTTTCAGAGAAAACTCCCCGAAAAATGTAACGACCCAGGCATGTTCACTATCCCTTGCAAAATAGGAAACACCACATTTCCTAAGGCCTTGTTGGATTTAGGGGCATCAATAAATGTCATCCCCTATTCTGTTTATAAAACTCTACAACTTGGCCCATTACATCAAACAGGTGTAGTGATTCAACTGGCAGATCATTCTAGTACTTACCCGAAGGGTGTAGTAGAAGATGTGTTAGTAGAAGTAGAAAATATGGTCTTTCATGTTGACTTCTATGTCCTTGAAATGGGAACTAATGACCAAACAACACCCATCCTTTTGGGTAGACCCTTCATGAAGACCGCAAAAACGAAAATTGACGTTTCTAATGGTTCACTAACTTTAGAGTTCGATGATCAAAAAGTAGAGTTCAACATCTTGGACTCTACGAAAAAACAAATGCAAAATCCAACTCTGTGTTCTTTACATGTTGTTGAACCACAAGAACCGCTGTTTTTCAAAGAAGCGGATAAAATCAGATTTCTTCAAGAAGAGAAAGATAAACGAGAGAAGTCATCCTTGACAGGAAGGAATATAATAAAATGTGAAACAAATCCACCTATGATGGAGTTGACAATGAGAAAGAAACCCCGGCCTTACTGGAGAAGGCCGAAAAATAAATTTGAAAAATGGCTAAATAAGGCCACAAAAAATGAATCAAGGGATGTTCACGATCCCACTTAAAAAAAATGAATAACGTCGTGCCACGACGTTAACTAAGACGCTTCTTGGGAGGCAACCCAAGTTTAGTTTTTTTTTTAATTCAAGTGTGTATAATTCATTTTTGTTGTCTAATTATTTGAGAGATCAGTGAGAGAGGGCACTAATCACGGGTTTTGGAGGAAAAGAAATAAAAAATGCAGGTTTTGGAGCATCTGGGGACATACCCGATCGAGTACAACCTGATACTCGGTCGGGTATGACCAAAAGAAAAGGGAACCGGGCACTACTCGATCGAGGAAGCATTCAAAAATTGAAAAACAAGGGATACCCGATCGGGTATCACTATACACCCGGTCGAGTATGTATAGAAATGCTAAAGTTCAAGGAGACTGACTCCCACACTCGACCGAGTACACGCCTCAAAAGTAGAAAAGAGCACATACCCGATCGGGTATGGAAGAATACTCGACCGGGTACCGGAGGCAGGCTGCTCACAAAGTTCAATTTCCAGAAATACTCGACCGAGTAACGTTACATTACCCGATCGAGTACAGGAGGCAGACTGCTCAAAAAGGCCACTTTCCAGACATACCCGACCGAGTATCAGCACATACTCGATCGGGTATACGGGTATTATAACCCCAAATCAGCCCCAAACACTTCATCTTCCCCAAAATCCCCAACCCCAATTCGAACAAAACGCCCCCAACCTCCATTTTTACACCTTCTCTCTACCATATCTCCCTCATTTCTTCACCAAATCATCCCATTTCAACACCAAAACACTCCCCTCATCCTCCTCTACACACTCATACTCACCAATCCCATTCTCCCCCAATTTTCAGAGGTCCGAAAAAACCCTACCCCCCACCTTCAAATTTCGGATTTCAAGGCCAAATTCACTCCAAAATGGCTCCAAGGAAAGAGAAAGGACAAAGCTCAAACACTAGGGCATCCATCCCGGGCTACGAGGACATCCTCTTCATGGACAACGAACACCGCACTCGCTTCATGTCCACAATTGAAAGGCAAGTTAAACCTTCTCGCTTTTTATGTCATGATGCCCTAAAGGAATTAGGAGTGTACAAAATGATGAAGAAATTTTTTCATGAGTTGAGCATGGATAAGATTTTCAAAATGCAACATCACTCAAATGAAAAAATTATCTATGAATTCCTAAGCTCTGTGCAATTTGAGAACAATGAGGAGGATTTTAGGGATGATAAACTCAGGTTTCGATTGTTTAACCACAACCACACCATCACGAAACTTGAGTTCGCCGAACACTTTGGTATTCCGGTCCCGTACCAAAAATCTATATCCGACAATACCGCCTTCGGCCATACCCTATGGACAAAGATGACCGGGGAGACTAAATTTAACTCCTCCCAACTCTATATTAGTCATGTCCAACATCCCGTCCTCCGCCTATTTTTGAAATTCCTCGCCAACTCCTTGCTTGGACGTCCCAACAACCATCACACTAGGATGGGGGATGTGTGCCTGATATCGGTAGCCCTATTCCGTGTCCACGTAGATTTCAACCTATGTAATCTTATGTGGGCACATCTCAAAAAAGAAAGTGTGGCAAAGGGTGCTATTGTAGTGGGCGGGGTGATTATGCACTTGGCCACAAAGTTCGGGTATACGGATAACTCTCCTATACCCGACTACTGTTTGATGAACATTGCTTGGTTGGGACACTCGGGCTGCACATCTTTTTCACACACCGTTTATGGTGAAGAAAGGCCCAGAAATATGTACAACTGGCACATCCACCCCAAACCCCTCAAATACTTCCTCCTGCCCAACCCAGAACTCCCCCAACTCCACTACAAAACAGGAAGAGCGGAGCAACATTACCTCTTCCCACACGCCCTTCCACCACATCTCCAGGAACCCGAACAAGAACCTCCCCAACACCAACCCGATTACGAGCCCTATGCTCAACTCCATAGCCATCACAACATGGGCCAGGACCTCCCAGAACAGAGCCAAAACCCTCCACCACCCGACTTCTTTCAACAACTTCTGGAGGGTCAACAACAACTGCTTACGGGAATAGCCCAAATGGACAACCGGCTCAACCGATTAGAGGAGGAGCAAAGAGCCGGTTTTCAACGATTGGAGGATGAGCAAAGAGCCGGCTTTCAACGATTGGAGGAGCTCAGGGAGGCCGATAGACATCGGTATGAGGAAGACCAACATAGGTTCTACGGACCTATGTACTCTTATATGGCACAACAGGGATCCTTCCATACCATGGCGAACCCCCCTCCACCACCCTCATGGTATGACCACACTCATTGGGGTAACTTTAGAGGATCTGGCTCCGGGGGTGGAGGGTACGACGGCGGAGATGGCGGGGGCACCTACATGGGAGATGGTGGCCAAGGGAGCGGCTTTGGAGGGAGCTACTACGGAGGAGAAGGCGGGCACTAGGGACAATGCTTGATTCAAGTGCGGGGGAGACACTCATGATGGTATGTAATTTTCATTTCTACCTAGCACTATGCATGTAATTCTTTTGAACTTTTACACAAAAAAATAAATAAATAAATAAACAAAAGAAAATAAATGCTAGTTAGGTTGAAAACCAGACAAAATGGGCAATCTAAGCAAAAAGGCTTATAAAAAAATGAGTGAGTTGGAGAGAATGGAAAATGAAAAGAGGTGCTAGGATGAAAACCTGAAAAGGCTCCTAGGCAAAATGAGAGATATGAGAGAAATGTTTGTTCTTGCAGGCACTCATTGTATCCTTATGAAGAATAAGAAGATTCAAGATAAAGAAGAAGAGAGGAGGAGAAGAGAAGATAACACTAGGAGGCCATTAAACCCAAGATGCTCTTTTGTAATTTGAGTTTAAAACTCATTTTTCTTTGTCATCCTTGGTGGTCTTTGTGTTTGTATTGTGTTTTTGTTGAACTGTGGAACTTTCGGACAAACATTGACACTTGTAAACATTTGATCTTACTCGAGACGAGTAAAGGTTTAAGTGTGGGGGAGTTGATACGTTCGTAATTTCCATATTTATGTTTATGTTTTTAATTAGTTTTGCTTGACTTTTACTTTGGAAATTACACACTTTTGGTGTAATAGATTAGATTGTTAAATTCTTGTAAATAGGTTAGATTAGATATATTCTGAGCTCAAGCAGGTATTGATCACTCGAAGTACAGTTGGTGAACCCAAAAAGTGGAAAGAAGGTGCAAAAGTTCAAAGACAAAAGAAGATCCTGAATTTTGGTCTATACTCGGTCGAGTATTAGCTATACTCGATCGGGTATTAGGTTGGAACTTCAAATCAGATCAGATCCGAAGACAAGGGAACATGCAGGAAAGATTTCGGCCACGATTTTATGTCTATACCCGATCGGGTATACCGACATACCCGATCGGGTATGCCTTTGAATTTCAAACGAAGATCGGTCGAGTATGGTCCGAATACCATTTTCTAAGCATACTCGACCGGGTATTCATATATACTCGATCGGGTATACTCTTAGAAAATAGCCTGAAACCGGTCGAGTATGCCTCGGATCGAGTGTTACACACGTACTCGATCGGGTACCATGTATATACCCGATCGAGTACCCGAATCCCATCCCAAAAACCTATAAATACACCTCCTTTCCTTCACAAAAGGAGATCTGATTCCTTTGTACATCTAAGGTCAGTATAGAATAGCTCTTTCTTTATATTTTTCATCATGTTTAGTCTCCAAATGAGGAGCTAAACTCTTCCATCTTGGTTTTGCTACTTTGAAGCTTAATGAATTTGTAAGTTGTGAGTTATTTTCTTTAATCTTCTTCCTTGAATATTAATTCTTTCTTTCAAAATACTATCTCTATATCAAAGTTGGGGAGTGTTACTAAGATGACAATTAGTTAACATCTTGACATTGGTTATAGTAATAGCTATTTCTCCCTCTATGATAATATTGGGGAGTGTTACTAAGATGACAATTAGTTAACATCTTGATATTAATCATAGTAGGATTCATTTTCTTTAATATTCTTCCTTGAGTATTAATTGATTCTCATTCATATTTCATGTTGATATCTTAAACATTACTTAAAGTATCAACTAGTATTGTTTCTCATATTAATTATTACTAGAATCGATCGGTTAATACGCTTGTTATTAATCCGGTTCTTTCAACGGTAGTAAACTTGGAATATTAATGCATGCATCTCATGGTTAATATGCCAAGGGGAATTAATTATATTGATTAAACCAATAAACCGCTTGTGTTGAGGTTATCAATCTCAATCGTTTTCATCTTAAGTTTATTGCTACTATCAAGTTAATATATAGCGCTTGTTCTATATTAACTCGATAGTAAGTTTTATTAATGAACGCATCTCGTTATTAATAACTACCCTCGATGAACTGGATATACTTCTCGATTGAGTATTCGAGAGGAAGATAGTTAAAGATATAACCGGGATCGACGAACATTTCATTAAGTGGATAAAAGCAAAACCAAGTCTTCATCTCATTGAATTAAACTCATATAGGTTGTTTATCTTAGTGTTTTTAAAGCAAACAAATCTAAACCCCCTTTTGTTACTATTTATTTAAAAGAAAAGTATTCATTTCCCTGTGGATACGAACCTTACTACACTATACTACGTATTAGTGTTGTATTGTATTTATTTTGAGTGCACCTAACGACAAGTGCACGTCACCCTGACCTTCTTTGACCTCCCCTTTCTTCAGATCAACGACATAAATCTTTTCGTTCAATCCAAGTCTCTGTCAAAGTGAAACCAACAGACATCAAAATCGAGATTTCTTTTTGTAAAACCAAAAAATAGCACAAACAAAAGAAAAAATTACACAGATTTTACAACGAAAGAACCTTAGGGGCGATATTGAGCTGGTAAAGGGGGCCAATTTCCCCGATCAATTTTTTTCCAGCATTAGAGGCTAGAGGCGAGGTGATGCTTCATCTGCTCCATAAGAGTGTCGGATTTGAGTTGACTGGAGTCGACCATGGCTGCTGCATTTCTAGAACGCCCTCATGTTTGCCCCGAAACCGCCCCATTACCCGTTCGGGTAATTTTTATTAAAAATGTACCCGCCCCAACGGAGAATCGATTTATACACGGGTAACTGTTTGCTCAAATGATATCAAATAACCAATTTCTAATCCTGCTTGTTAATGTAAACATCGTTCGTAACAAATTATAAATTATATATTCAAAGCACCATAAAACATACAAAAGTAAATATTCAAGCAATCAGGCAATTTTAATCCTAAATTAATTAGTATGACAAGCACCCAATGTCTCTTGTATTATAATAAAAAAGTAGTAATCATCCGAGAATCTAAATTCAAAAACAAATTTAGGCCTAAATTTAGTTTGAGCCCTAAAAAGTAGTAATCCGTCGCAAAAAATAGTTTTATGCCTAAATTCATTACGCCATTAAATTAACTATGAGTTAGGGATGTTAGGGGTTTGAAGTGGACCTCTGGTGTATTATTCTTTATATACTTATATGGTATATACGATTTAGTGTACATGATTTAACATATATACTTATTATTATTATATATAAAGAGTTACAATTTATTAATAATGTTACGGATGGGTAACTGTACGGGTACCCGCAGCATTAGTGAACGGGGCGGTTTCGGGGCGGATAACGGGGCGGATTAGTATAGAACTATAACCGCACCATTATCCATTTAAAAAAGTCGGGTATTCCCCGCCCCGTACTCGTTCCCCAGTCAAACTGATTTTTCCCATTTGACCAAATCGGTTCGGTGCGGGTATCCAACGGGTCGGTCGAAATTGCCTCTCTAGTTGATGTGCGTCGCGATGTGAGCAGAGCCGGTCCTGGGGCACGGGCAAAGGGGCATGCGCCCAGGGCCCATAAATTTTACAGTTATATATGAGGAATATTTTGGTCAGCTCGAACAGACCAGAACCACGGTAAGGCAAATCCCGTTTGAGAGCCTTTTGGATTGACTTTTTGATGAAATTTTGTGAGCACGTTCTTCATTAAATGTAAAACATTCACATAAAACTTCATCAAAATATTCAATTGGGAGTCAGTTAAATAAATTATTCATAAACACTGCGCAAACATATGCATAAAAATCGAAGTGTTTTTCAACAATTTATTTAACTGATTTTCAAATTGAATTTTAAGCTAAAATTTTGAGCGAATGTGCCACACTTCATAACGAACATGTTCACAAAATTTCATAAAAAATGTAACTTGGAAAGCCCTCAAACGGGCTTAGCCGCAAAGCGGTTCTGGTCAATCTGAACTGACTAGAAATTTATTATATACATATGTTTGTACTTTAATATATAAAAATTTAAAAATAAAATCAAACTTATAATTTTTTCATTACGTTCAATTTTTTATTCAACATCTACAAACTATAATTCTAAAATTTTGAAACATCTATACCATAATTGTTTGTGAACAAATTTTACATTCTTTTGATTCATTAAGTGTACGTTAGCACATAAATGTCAATATTTTCATCTACTTCTCTCATGTAAACTCATGATTCATTGATAGTATTTTGCTAATTTTTCTGTTCTCTCATGTAAGTGAAAGATTAAATTAGCGTACCCATGATTTAGAAACTTGCAATTTGTTTTAGTCTAGTGAAAATGTGAATCAAAATATGAAAAATTTTACTCCATAAACGATATAACTTTCGCGTCTTTCCCCAATTTAAAATTATGTACTATTAAAAATCGTTCTACTTTTCCATTGAGCCATTTTGGTACATGGTATTCTCGAATGTCAATTATCAAATACTTCAATATAATATCTCTAACCGTTCTTTATTAATTTCTTTGATACGTTATACTCGTATTTGAATGAAAAAAAATTCTTAAATATATTTAATTTTAATTTTTTATAAACAAATATAAAAATTCACACGTTGTCCTTAAGGCCTACTCTATATGTATCGCCCCGGATCCATAAAATGTCAGGACCGAGCCTGGATGTGAGAAGGGGAGATTTCACTTTGCTTGTCTCCTCAATTTGGATTTGGCTATGGAGATTCTAGATTTAAAACTGACAAGAAGATTCACCGTCAAAAGAATATATTTTTGAAATAAAAATATTCAAGTGAAAAGATAAAAGTTATACGGAGTAATTGAAAAGAAAATATTGTCTTGCCATAAATGAAATATGACTGACAAAATTGGTTCAGTCGGTAATTTCCACAAAACAAAAATGTTTGCAAGTACCGTAGATGACCGCTAGGGATTTCATATCGGCTACATTAGCTTTTCGTCCGGTGACCAATCCGCCGGAGAGCCTCTGCCGAATTTGGAAGTCGGCTCGTACTGTAAGTTGTTGACGTGAAAGCTCAATGGTATTCCGTTTATTTGTGCAGACTGTCATCTCATTTGCTCCAAAATTTAGAACCTCGTTTTCGGAATTAAATTTCTGAAAATCTTATTTTACTTTCCGGCAATTAGCCAGAATTTTGTCAGCGGGAGATTTGATAAAATGACTATAAAAGTTGGAAGGAGTTAGAGAAGAACATATCTTGGATTCTTGGAGACATACAGAATTTTACAAATCGAAAAAAGATGGATTTTTCTTCTTCCAAATTTCGACTTCCAATAGGGGGTGCGGATTTCCGCCCCAAATTTCAACGGCAGCCAACCACAGAAAACAAGTTCTCCAAGTTTTTTGCTGGGAGCAAATTCAACTTTTGCTTTTCTTCTTGAACTTCGCCATAAAAACGAAGAAAGAACTAAAAAATGATAAAGGGGAATTGAAGAAGAAGAAGGGGAATTGACTAAAAATGGAAATATGAAATACTCCATATAAAAGTGTGGTCACAATGCAAATAAGAGGACTAAATTCTTAAACAGGTGACATGTTAAGTTGTTAACCTTGCTACGTACCAAAACATCATGCAATGAGGATGTACCCCATTCAGCGACCCCTAGTTTTATTATCTCGACCCAATTAAATCTCAAAACCATTGGTAGTTTGTTCACACATATAAGGTATACCCCCCTGCAAATGTTTGTTTTAGAGATATTGTTCTTTACTTCTATTTTGAGTTTTTTTAGTACTTCTGTATGTGTTTCTTTTTTGAGATTTCGTTCTATGCGTGTGGGAAAAAAGGTCACAAAGAAGAGAAGATTGATGTTTGGGGTGTATTAAGTGAAGATGTATTTGTTGTTTTCAATGTGAGTCTTTGCTTTCTTTCAGGTGAAACCTTTACGTGGGTATCTCTTATCTTGAAGAGAAGATTTTAAAAAATATGCCTTGAAGGTTCTTGTCCAAAGTCTTGAAAGGTAACTTTTCTGTGTTTTCATTAATTTTTTCTAGCTTTATTGATTTATTTTCCCACTTAGTTAGATTACAATTACAAAAGCTGCAAGGGTAAATTTTCAGGTGTGTGTATGTTGTTGTGGTCAAGTACTTGATGGTGGAATGTTCTTCGATACTTTCAAAAAGATATTCAAGATATAATATATGGTTTAGTTCCTATTATTGCTTGTCACGTAAATTAAAATTCATCTAGAGTATATGATTTTCAAATTTATGTATATTGTACTCCTCCGTCCCATTAAAAGGTTCTCACTTTTCTTTTTTAATCGTCTCAGCTAAAGGTTCCCATTTTCTATTTCATGAAACAATTAACACTCTTAAATAACAATTTAATCATCAAATATTAAAAATAATATATCTATATCATCACAGTTATCATCAATAACACATTATATTTATATCCATCAAAACTATTTCTCGAAGTATACTCAACTTAGCATATTTAATTATTGTCTAAATAATCATGCCATTTTGCAATGAGTATCTTTGAACGGGACGAAGCCAGTAATAGAAATTTATCTCTCTCGTTAGATATAAGGCTGATTGTAAGTTTTAGGAATAAAACTTCCTTGATTGAATGAGCCATTCGGCCAGAGTATAAATACAGTTTGTACAGATAACTACAATCTGGTACAGATCCTAAAAATTAGGATCTAGATAACTATGACCTTATCTACAACTAACTAAGTCTATCCGACCCACTTATGTACATCAATCTAATCAGGAAAAATAATGTAACATTTTTCTAATAATGTAACATTTTTCTACACTCACCCTCAAGTTGGTGAATATATATCATACATTCCCAACTTGCTTATAAGTAGCTCGAATATAGGTCTAAATAACCCTTTGATGAAGATATCAGCTGTTTGATCTTTAGTGGATACAAATGGTGTGCAAATTATTCCAGCTTCAATCTTCTCCTTAATGAAATGTCTGTCCACTTCAATATGCTTAGTTCTATCATGTAGCACAGGGTTATGAGCAATACTTATAGCAGCTTTATTATCACAATATAACTTCATAGGCAGCTCAATCTCCATCTTTAGTTCTGTGATTACTCGTTTGATCCAGAGTAACTCACATATTCCATTAGCCATAGCTCTGAATTCTGATTCTGCACTACTTCTAGCAACCACATTTTGTTTCTTACTTCTCCAGGTTACTAGATTTCCCCATACATAGGTGCAGTATCCAGAAGTAGATCTCCTATCAGATATTGAGCCAGCATAATCTGCATCAGTAAAAGCTTATATTTTCCTATTGTTTCCCTTTTTGAAAAACAATCCTTTCCCTGGACAGCTCTTCAGGTATCTCAGAATCCTGTATGTAGCATCAAGATGTTCTTGGAAAGGATGATGCATAAACTGACTTATTTGTTGATCCTTTTCAATTGGTTCAGTTGGATTTACTTCATTATTTTTTATTCCTTGATCATTTTGAGGTGTACTGATATTTCTAAAGAAATTATCATCCAGATTAATATCAAGAAAATTAAGATTTTCATGAATATTTGGCATTATTGGAACATCTTCACTTAATTTCTCCCCCTGAAGATGAGAATCAAAAAAAGGTTGTTCTTCCATAAAAATAATATCCATAGTAACAACCATTGTTTTGGTTGTAGGATCAAAACATTTATACCCTTTTTGAGTGGCAGAAACACCTAGAAAAACACATTTTTTTCCTCTAGGATCAAACTTACTTGCAGATCTATCAGGATTTTTGATAAACACTGTGCAACCAAAGATTTTTAAAGGAAGGGTGTTTACCAATCTATTTGTAGGAAAGAAGTGTTGTAGTGAACTAATAGGACTTTTAAATCCTAAAGTTTTGGATGGCATGCGATTAATTAAATAAGTTGCATGTAACACTGCTTCTCCCCACAAATATTTTGGTATGTTTGTTGAAAACATGATTGCACGAGTGACTTCAAGCAAATGTCTATTTTTCCTTTCTGCAATTCCATTTTGAGCTGGTGTATTGACATAAGAGCTTTGATGAATAATGCCTTTTTCAGTAAAAAAGTTGTTTAACGTTTGAGAAAAATATTCACGGCCATTATCACTTCTTACCATTTTAATTTTGGTATTGAATTGAGTTTGGACCATAGCATAAAATGTTCTAAATATTTTCTCAACTTCAGATTTTTCTTTGATTAAAAATACCCATGTGACACGAGTATGATCATCAATAATAGTTACAAACCATCTCTTTCCCTTTAAAGTTGGTATTCTAGATGGACCCCAAATGTCACTATGTACCAAAGTAAAAGGGCTAGTAGGTTTATAACTGTGGGGTAAATAAGTGTTTTTGTGATGTTTTGCAAGTGCACACATATCACAATTAAACAAAGAAGCATCTTTATTCAGAAATAATTGAGCAAACATCTTTTTTAAATAATAGAAACTAGGGTGTCCTAGTCTATAATGAAGTAAATACAAGTCTTTATTATTTGAAAAAGAAACAGTTTGCAAACAAGCATTTCTTGGACCTCTTTTATTAGATTGAGTTTCTTCATCAAAGATATAGAGTCCATCCTCCTCCTTAGCATTGCCAATCATCTTCCCCGATGCTAGGTCCTGAAAAATGCAATAAGAAGGATAAAAAATGACACAACATTGTAGATCTTTAGTTATTTTACTAAGTGAAGTAAGATTGCAGGATAGATTAGGGACATGAAGGACTTTGGATAGATTCAGTGATGAGGAAATATTAATATTTCTCATCCCTGCAATGGCTGATAGAGAACCATCTGCAACCTTAACCTTTTTATCTCCTGCACTAGGTTTATATAAGAAAAAAGATTTGAAATAGAAGTCATGTGATCAGTAGCCCCTGAGTCAATAATCCAGGTATTTTTAGATTTCCCAGAACAAAAAAATGATGAATAGGTACCATTTTGGGCATAAGAACAAGAGGAAGATTCTGGTTTGGATTCTTTATGGGAATTTTGGGTTTTCTGGGAATTAAGGAAGTTAAGAAGTTGCCCTATCTGCTCCTGAGTGATAGAAAGCTGATTGAATTTGACTTGTGGTTCTTGTTGAGTCTCAGTCACAGTTGTTTGTAGGGCCTTCTCAGTTTTTTTCTTTCCTGCCCTTGGTGGTTGCCATGAATTTTCCAACAAGTCTCCCTAGTGTGCCATAATTTCTTGCAATGATCACACCAGGGTTTTTTCTTGTCATCACTCCTAGCCACTATTGCTGAAGAGTCCCCAGATTCCTCATTATGTACTGGAATGCTGTACATAACCTTCTTCCTGTTATCCTCCATCCTTATTTCAGAAAATACCTCCCTGATAGAGGGTAGAGGTTTTTTTTCCAAGTATCCTCCCCTTAACTTCATCAAGATCTCTATTAATTCCTGCTAGGAACATGTAGACCCTATCATTTTCCTCCCTTTTTTGTGTCTTGCTAGATCCTTGGCACTCTCCCACTTCTCATCATCATGGCACTGATCCAACTCTTGCCATAGGGATACCATCTCATTGTAGTAAGAGATGATATCTCTATTGCCTTGTTTGGACTGCCACAAGCCCACAACTTTGTTTTTAATTCAAAAATCTGAGAAGAGTTCTCAAGATCTGAATAAGTTTCCTTAATGGAATTCCATACCTCCTTTGCAGTTTTCATGAACATGTGAGGTTTGACAATTGATGCATCCACTGAACTTAGAAGCCATGCTGTCACCAAGGAATTTTCTGACCTCCAGACACTGTAGCCATCATCACCAGTTTTTTTCTCCTCTATTTCACCAGTTATGTACCCTAGCTTGCCCCTTCCATCAATAGCCAGCTTGACAGACTGTGACCATTCGAGATAATTTGTGCCATTCAATCTATGGCCAGTAATGAGCATAGATGAATGAACTGAGGCCTGGTAGTTTGTCATTGAGCTATTTTGGGAGTTAGGGTTATGAGTTTGTGAGTGGGAAGAAGAGTCAGATTGCTCGGTTTCCACCATTGTGGTGTTTAAACAACCTTCTCTGATACCATGTAAGTTTTAGGAATAAAACTTCCTTGATTGAATGAGCCATTCGGCCAGAGTATAAATACAGTTTGTACAGATAACTACAATCTGGTACAGATCCTAAAAATTAGGATCTAGATAACTATGAGCTTATCTACAACTAACTAAGTCTATCCAACCCACTTATGTACATCAATCTAATCAGGAAAAATAATGTAACATTTTTCTAATAATGTAACATTTTTCTACACTGATGAATAATGTACAATGTCACTTGTATGTAGAACTTTACATACACATAAATTTTAACTGGGGACAAGCTTGTTTTAACTCATTTTTAAAGAAATAAATGATTCACAGTTTCACAATGAGCATGAGTGATTTTTCAAGCCTGAACTATACAATTAAATAATACAATTCACTTTTATGGTAAGGTATTACTGTGTGAGTGTGCAAGTGCTTGCCCATTATCAGGTCTAGAAATCTTATAAGCTTTTAGAGCTCTAATATACTTTTATGCAAGGGACAAAGTAATAATGTAGATGTACATTGCTAAACTAGTGAAGTGCATAGGAGTTTTTCTATATTTTCAATGCTTATGTTGTTTGAAGTAACTAACTCGTATTTACTTAATGTAGTTTGCAATAAACATTTTTAATTTCTATCCTTCATTCAAATGTAGGCAAATATAAAACTGGATAAAAGTGCAACTGTTGCTGCAATGGAGGTGTCAAACGCAGTGCTTCACTGTTAGTGACCAGAATTTGGCCTATATTTGACCCGTATATTTCAGCAGAAAATGCCCCGATTTTCCTCCTTTTGTATGTAGTAAGATTATATAGGAGGGTTTGATTTGATTGGGATGGAACTAATTATGTATGAACTTTTGTGCCTCTCATCAAGCTGCTAAACTACTGAAATCATATCAAATTGTTAAGCCATAAACCTTCAACCACCTCTTTTTCTTTCAAACTGTCTAGGGTTTTTGTTTTATTTGTCACTTCCCCATTCCCTCCATCTTCTCTCTTCTTCCATTCGCATTGATCTCCATCTCTAGTTGAGGCATGCTTCATTTTCTTTATATTTCCCTTTGATTTTGCTTATTTTAGCTTTAATGCATCCATTGTTATGCATATTAAATTTCTCCCTTTCTAGTCCTGTTGTATTTTGTTTTCAATGGCGAGAGGCCCTGCAAGAAAACTCCTCTTTAATCTCTGTCCATCTTCTGAGAAAAACTTCTATAGGGCCAGAATATTCCAATTTTCAACATGTTACATCCATTCCCATCCTCCAGAATCAAACAAGTTTCATGACTACCCCTCCTGCCAACCCAGATCGCTTTACTTGCATCTGTTCTTCCAGACCCACTCCCCCCAATTCATGAAGTTCAGGTATTTAAGTCTAAGCAAATGCCCATATTCAACCCAGGTTGAAAATGACGGTTCTTGTTCTGCCACATTAGAAGCCTTGGAGAGTCAACCTTGTAATTGGGAGAACGAGAAAAAGAAGATAGCGTCTGAAAAGGGGTTTGAGTTGTCTTCCCGTGACCCAGTAGAGATATACCAAGAGCTAAAGGATTCCACGAAGAGCTCCAAGAAAACCAGATCGGATTGGGATGCATGCAATGCGATTTTCAGGAGCTTTGCGAAATCCGGATGGGCATCGAATCAGGCTTTGGCTATTTTTATCGGTGCTTCATTTTTCCCCACTGCAGTCCTTAAATTCAGTACTTTCTTCTACAAGAATTCTAAGACCGATGTTTTTAAATATTTAGTATCCCTCGGCCCTTCAAATGAATCCGAAAAATTCTTATTCCCAATATTTGTTGAGTTCTGCTTTGAGCAATTCCCCGATGAAATCAGAAGATTTAGGTCTATGGTTGAGTCAGCAGATTTAACAAAACCACACACTTGGTTCCCATTCGCCAGGGCAATGAAACGCAAGATCATATATCATTGCGGACCCACCAATAGTGGCAAAACATATAACGCTTTACAGAGGTTCATGGAAGCGAAAAAGGGAATCTACTGCAGTCCGCTAAGGTTGTTAGCTATGGAAGTTTTTGATAAAGTCAACTCTCTAGGTGTTTATTGTAGCCTTCTTACCGGTCAAGAGATGAAATCTGTGCCGTTCTCTAACCACGTTGCATGTACTGTCGAGATGGTTTCTACAGATGAGTTATATGATGTGGCAGTTGTTGATGAGATTCAAATGATGGCTGATTCTTGCAGAGGGTATGCATGGACAAGAGCTTTGCTTGGACTAAAGGCTGATGAGATACACTTGTGTGGAGATCCAAGTGTTTTGAGTATCGTAAGAAGAATCTGTTCTGAAACTGGGGATGAACTGGTGGAGAGAAATTATGAACGGTTCAAACCGTTAGTGGTTGAAGCTAAAACCCTTCTTGGTGATTTAAAGAATGTGAAATCCGGGGATTGTGTGGTTGCTTTTTCAAGGAGAGAAATATTTGAAGTTAAGTTGGCGATTGAGAAGTTCACGAAACACCGCTGTTGTATTATATATGGAGCATTGCCCCCCGAGACTCGGCAGCATCAGGCGACTTTGTTTAATGATCCGAATACGGAGTATGATGTTTTGGTGGCTAGTGATGCGGTGGGAATGGGATTGAATCTGAATATAAGAAGGGTTGTTTTTTATAATTTGTCAAAATATAATGGGGACAAAATTGTCCCTGTTCCGGCGTCACAGGTGAAACAGATTGCTGGAAGAGCAGGCCGAAGGGGAAGCCGGTTTCCAGAAGGACTGACAACCACTTTGCATCTTGAGGATTTGGAGTATTTGATTGAATGTTTAAAGAAACCTTTTGACGAAGTTAAGAAAGTTGGCCTATTTCCTTTCTTTGAACAGGTTGAACTATTTAATTCTCTATTATTTCAGTAAATTACGTTTGTTCCGTAAAGAATATACGACATACTTCGTATTATTTCTGTTTTGGTGGTGCAAACATTATGTCATACGTATAACAATTGATTCTTTTGTACTTACCAAGATGAAATTGATCATACAAAAAATATATTTTACTCTCCGTCGAACAGGTTGAACTGTTTGCCGGGCAGCTTCCAAACGCTACTTTTTCAGAACTTCTGGAAAATTTTGGAGCCAATTGCCGGTTAGATGATTCTTATTTCATGTGTAACCATAGCCACATAAAGAAAATAGCTAATATGCTGGAAAAAGTTTCTGGATTGTCTCTAGAAGACCGTTTCAACTTCTGTTTCGCGCCTGTTAACATCAGAGACCCGAAAGCAATGTACCATTTGTTAAGGTTTGCATCTTCATATGGGCAGAGCTTGCCCGTAAACATAGCAATGGGAATGCCCAAGTGTTCTGCTCGAAATGATTCTGAGCTTTTAGATCTGGAGACAAGACATCAAGTGTTGTCTACTTACATGTGGTTGTCCAATCACTTTAAGAAAGGGATGTTTCCGTACTTTCAGAGGGCAGAGGCAATGGCTGCGGGTGTTGCGGAGTTATTAGGGGAGTCTCTGACCAAGGCGTGCTGGAAGCCCGAATCAAGAACGGTTGGAAAACCTAGGGTGCACAAAGATACTGATAATAATAGGTATGCAATTCAAATTGCAGTCTTCAATATAATATGCCCCTACACATGTATATTTTAGAGAGATTTCTTTACTTCTATTTCAAGATTTTTTTCATGCATCTGTTTTGCGTACTTCCATATGTGTTTTCTTTTTGTAGGTCTCGCTCTTTAGGTGTACAAGAAAAAAGTCACAAAGAAGGGAAGATTGATGTTAGGGGATGTTAGGGGTGTATTGAATGAAGACGTATTTGTTGTTTTAAAGGTGATTCTTTACTTTCTTTCACGTGAAACTTTTTGTGGGTATCTCTTATCTTGAAGAGAAGATTTAAAAAACTATGCCTTGAAGATGTTTGTCAAAAGTCTTGAAAGATAACTTTTCTGCGTTTTTCCTTAATTTTCTTGATTTATTGGTTTGTTTTTCCACTTAGTTAGATTACAATTACAAAAGGTGCAACGGTAAATTTTCACGTGTGTGTATTGTTGTGCTCAAATACTTAGTAGTGGAATGGTCCTTGATACATTAAAAACTGATATTCAAGATATACGGAGTAATATTTCGTTTCATTCCTTGTCATGAAAATAAAATTTCATCTAGAGTGATTTTCAAGTTTCTGTGTGTTCTAATAGAATTTTATCTAGATATAATATACAATTTATCTAGATACATTTATTTCTGTGTGATGAATAATATACAATTTCTCTTGCATCTAGAACTTTACATGCACATAAAGTCTAACTTGGGACAAGATTGTTTGTATTCATTCTTAAAGAAATAAATGATTCAGTTTCACAATGAGCATGAGTGATTTTTCAAGCTTGAACTATACAATGATATAAAATAATTCACTTTTATGGTAAGGTATTACTTTCTGAGTGTGCAAGTGCTTGCCCATTATCAGGTCCTGAAATCCTATAAGCTTTAGGAGCTCTATTTTACTTTTATGCAAGGGACAAAGTGATAATGTACATTGCTAAACTAGTGAAGTGAATTGGAGTATTTCTATTTTCCAATGCTTATGTTGTTTGCAGTAACTAACTCCTTGTATTTACTTAATGTAGTTTGCAACAAACATTTAAATTTCTATCCTTCATTCAAATGTAGGCAAATATAAAACTGGATAAAAGTGTAGCTGGTGCTGCAACGGAAGTGTCAAAGGTCGTGCTTCACTGTGACACTGTTAGTGATGAACCAACAAAATTATTAAGACACGAAATTAAAGGCAGAAAGGGAGTTGTATATATGATAAGCTAAATGGTAAATAAGTGCCATTTGTTTTGTATATATAGTGCTCTCAAACAGGCTCATAGTCTGAAAGCAGTTTGAATTTGTGCCTTTTTATCGCAGACTTTGGTGCAATAGTGGGTGTATATTATTGTCTTTGTTTCTCTTTGTGAATATCGATTAGTGTGTTAATAGTATGTGGAGTTTGATTTTTACAGGTTCGTCTTTCTTCATTACAGAACTGGACGAGCGTTGCTAGAAATTTGCATAGCCATTAAGCAGATGGAGCGGATGGATTTGTACGAGCAGCAGAATGCAAAGTTAATTCATGGCTTTGGGTGATTGTTTTTCTGGAAGATGGGAAGTAGTTACTAATTTTATACACTTTTAGTGTCTTTAGGTAATGGAATATTGTGTAATAGCATGTTTCATGGCTTGATATTCAAAGCTACATGTTTCGATCATCTTTTACAATGACTAGAGCACATACATCTATAACAAATCCAGAATAACGGGCATGGAAACAAATGATTCTATGATTTTCTGGGATTAATTGTGTAGCGAACTATACATGAAACCGACCCTGATCTGGAAGCACCGAGTAGGTCAAACAACAAAAAGATGAGAACTGATTGTGCTGTTATAACAGTGCACTTCGAGTTAATAATTTGAGATGGAGAAGAGTAATTACTATAATCAGCCATGCTTCTGGTCTTCTGGATGTGAAAAGCTGTGATGATTTCTATATTCATTGGACAGTATTTGCAAAACTTTGCATTTGTATATTATTGCCGTATATAACTGAAGATGTAAGGGCCAAGAGATCTCCAGAAGGCGTGCAATTTCAAACAAAATACATGGGATGATGGGAGTGTTAATTTCTAACTTGTCTCCATCATCCCCATTTGTCACTTTTCTCCGAAATCATCTGGCATGAGCCGCTGAATGTCCCAGTTCAAATTCGTATCACTCAATTTCTAACCTGCGCCGAACATGCAAGGGGCTTAGCAACTTGTAGAAGATGTCTCCATCGAGAAATGTGACTTCTACCTCTCTGTTTGCTTGGAAATTGTTAGAGTTCAAATGCCTTCAGAAGAGCTCTTATTATGTCTTTGTTATCACCATTGTGACCACCTAAGCTGACAATATTTGCACTTTATAATGTCTTTGTTATGTAGTTTGTGGAAGAGAAAGACGGACACACTTGATAGAGAAAAGTCTGACAGAACAACCTAAGGGAATATGTGTTTAAGAAAACTAATTTACGGGATCAAAATTTAGAATACATTTTTATAACTTTACACATTTGTGTGTGTATATATGATTATATGTGCACCAGAGATATATTGGTCTTTTTAGTATTGTCGAATGAAAACAATGGCCAAGATTGAAGTTCTAGATTAATACTGTAATGGTGATTCTCGTCTTGTGGCAAGAAATATTTAGGTTTCGAGCAAATTGTAAAGCTCCATTTTTTTCGGGAAAACTATCAAATAAGTCCTCGAACTTACATAAAAAGATCAAATAAGTCCTTTTATAGGAAACTCTGTCTAGCTGTGTCGCCATTTGGGATGGTTTCCGGTGAAATTTTTTTAGAGTTTTATTCATTAAATCTAGTTTACTCATACCAACTTTCAGCTATTTAACTGCGCAGTTAAATAGCGCAGTATATTTCAGAAAATCATTTGACTGACTTCTCGGTTGAAGTTTTAGCTAAAATTTGGTATGGATAAAGATGCTCAAAAAATTTCATCAAAAAATTTCAATGGAAACCGTACCAAATGACGAAGGCCGGACAAAGCCTCCTATAAAAGAACTTATTTGCACTTTTTATGTAAGTTCGAGGGTTTATCTGATAGTTCTCCCATTTTTTTCTAATCGCTTTTTGCGACGAGTAACGATTGTGGTGTCTGCAAGTTGGATATGAGATTGGGGGCAAAGCCGTAGGCAATGGGGTTGTCATTAAGAGGATAATTAAGCAGGTTAAGTCACATTTTTTTAAAACGGAAACTATTATATTTTTTAATTAAATCTATGCAAAAACATAATACCACAAATATATTCACTGACAAACAACACTGCAACATGCCCATAGAAAAGGAATTTGAAATTGTAATTACAAGTGAAAACGGAATTTGGCCCATCAAGACGCGCAAATTTACAGAACTCTGAACAATCAGAGCAATTGTTAAACATCGGGCTTAAAGTCAGGCCCAAACCCATTAGAAGCCCGTAATTTGTCAACGTAGCTTCGAACCTCTTGCGCGATCATATGCTGCATGATACTTAAGAAACTCGTCCCGTCACCGGATACGTTACCCAACGGCTCCTCTTCCGCCGTTGACTTTTCACCGACGGGTTGACCGAAAGGATTTCCTCCCGGCGGGAACAATGACAGTAAAGTCGCCGGTGCATCTCCGCGGCGCAGCTCGCCGTCCTCAACGCCCCCACCGCTTCTACTGTACTCCTGCGACGCACAGGATTCCTCCCTCTTCACCGCGGACTGTGACTCGGCCGACGAATCGTCCACAAGCGCCCGTTTAGCGGCAGCCGCCTCCAACGCGCCGCCCCCGGCGGTGCGCTTTCGCCGGAGCGTGGAGTTCCAGTGGTTTTTAATCGCGTTATCCGTCCTCCCGGGCAAGAGTTTCGCGATGGCGGCCCATTTGTTGCCGTGAACAGAGTGCGCGCGCCGGATGACGGTGTCTTCCTCCGGCGAGAAGGGGCGGTGGTGCACGGACGGGCAGAGCTGATTGCACCACCGGAGACGGCAGGACTTGCCGGAGCGTGAAGGTATTCCGGTGCTGATTAGGGACCAGTTACGCGGGCCGTGTTGCTCCACCAGCTTCACGAGAATTGCGTCTTCTTCTGGAGTCCATGAACCCTTCACCTTACCTCTTCCGCCGCCTATCTCCGCCATTGCCAAGTAATTAACCAATTAATCAATAATTAAATAATTTATCCTCTTTGAATTGCTAATCAGGATTAAATGTATATATATGATTATATAGATTTAGAATGGATAGATATAGAATGGGTAGGGTTTAGCAGGTTAGGGGAGAGATGGATATGTAACAGAAAGGAAGAAGGGGTAGTTGGCATGAACCGTAAACTGCTCACGCATTGACGAAACCGTTTAATTAATTAATTAATTAATTAATTAATTAATTTGTTTTTGGTTGTTACTTGTTAGTTGGATGATTGGATCGCTTGTTAGTTGTTGATTTAGACATTTACCACCTAATAAAGTACTCTGATTTCCCACTTTTGAAAAAAAATGTATTCTAATTCTCCATCTAGGAGACAATTGACATGTTGTTAGGGATGTACTTAGGATAGAAGATTTTTTTCAGATAAATTTTTATACTTCAATTTTTATGTTAAAAATACAAACATTTATCAAATTTGAGGTGGGGTGGGACCAGGTTACCTCCCTCTACCTCCACCCCTACATGGTACTTTTCTTACGTTTAAACTTTTAAACGTTTAAAAGTTTAAAGAAAAAGCATTGTGAATCATTTCTCTTTGTTCACGATTTTATTACTAAACGTTTAAACTTCTTACGTATATAAAATTAATGTGAGAATTTAAAGAAAAAGCATTGTGAATCATTTTTTTCACCTAAGTGAAATATTACTATCTCCATCCTATTTTATGTGTCTCAGTTTGACTTGACACGATTATTAATAAAGTGATTGAAAAAGTAAAAATTGTTGTTGAGATTTGAGTATAATAAAGTGAAATGGTCTAGTTCACATATTTCTATCCAAAAAAAGGAAAGGAGCCCCTTATTTTGACACAATCCAAAAAGAAAAGTAAAACAGATAAAATGAGATGGAGGGAGTACTATTTTGAGAGGGTAGAGTAAACTGTTATCGTTATTATTGTCATCGTTAGCACCTAGGGGGTCACTATTTGATGAAATGGATAAGTAACGGCTTCCGTTACAACAACGAAACGCGAGAAGCGTTATATGACAAAATGGTTGAGATTACGACTTTCCAACCGTTCAAATTTGCTTTCATGGTCTTCATTAACACCTGTGATATGAATACACACCTGGTGATATGGAGACAAATAAAGAAACGGATTATTGTCAAAAATATTTTAGGTAAATATAATTACCAAAATATATTTCCATCATTTTCAATGTAGCTAAAGATTCACTATTTTTTGGCTTGGAAATATGATGGAATAAAATAAAATGATTCACTAAACTGTCTGTGCTTCTTTGTTATGAAGTAACAGTCAGTCTATGCAATTTTCGACGCGATTTTCACTATGATTCATTCAGAAACAATCTCTCTGTGCTTTAGTACAGGGGGTACTGCGTACATCCGACACCTCTTACCCCACCGTAGGTGGGGAGCTTTTGCAGCACTGGGGTAAGTAATGATAATGAATGAATGAATGAATAATTACCAAAATACAAATAGTAAACCCAAGGATGTTTAGGTAAACACCAATCTACCCGTAAATATAGTTTAATTGAAATCAATTGGAAAATCGCATAAAAAATTGGAGATTGTAATTACTCAAAATATTTTGCCTTCAATAATGTGAGGAAATAGCTTTATTTTTTAAATGTGTGAAGAAATAACATGTTTTTTTAAATAACTTCTTACGTATATAAATAGCGAGTCGATCCCGGGCCGAAGCATTGTTTTGGACCGGGCAATCTCGACCTGGAATTAGGATCAGACCGACTCGATCCCATCCGTAGCAATAACCACTTCTATTTTTTGGTGTTACAAAACTAAGCTTCTATTTCTGTTTTTGATACAAAAATTGAGGGGGGAAGAATAGAAAACATACTTGTGCTTGAACCCGTTTTTAAATAGGGTCCTGTGTTTCATTCCTTTACAAAGTAAGTCATATACTCATATGTTTCATTTCATATAAATCGTTGGAGGAAAACGATGAACACCAAGTCCGATTTTAAAAAATCCACGAAAAATTAAAATAAAAATTCTGAAATTCGTGTCTAATCAAAGAGACCTCCAAACCATCTTCCTCTTTGGATATTTCGGATTTATTTCGATTATTTTAAAAAAAACGAATTCATTAATATTCACTTTTTCGGTGGACTTTCCAGCGACAAAGGTAGGGTTGGACTCGGGCCGGGCCAACCGACACGGAACCTGACCGGCACGCTACTGTGCGGGCCCGGACCGGCCCAGTGAACCGGTTGGTTGGTCAGCTCGGGCCACCCGGCTCGGTGGGATGGCGATTCGGGCTCAGGCCCTTCAAAAGGTGAACCGGCCCGGCCGATTCGGGACCGGGCCGGGCTAATTTATATATTATTTTTGAATTTTTTTAAATTTTCGGGTTGGGCTGGATATTTTGGACCATTTGAGGTGGTTAGGGTTGGTTTGGGGTGAGGGGGGGGGGGGGGGGGATTGAGGGTTAACTAGGAAAAGCCAAAAAAAAATAGAACGGAGGCCCGACCCAGCTCGAACCCGGGGGTTTCCCGGACCGGTTTCGGGCCTCCCCTTCATGAACCGAGGCTTGGTCGGGCTCAGGCCCAAACCGGAACCGGTCCATCCCTAGACAAGGGTTACTGGAAACAAAAAAAGAAAGATGTCATGGAGGTCGCCTTGATGAGGTGCGCCTAGGAGTGGACTCGGGCCGGGCCAACCGGCCCGGTGAACCGGTTGGTGCCCGGTTCAGATCACCCGGCCCGGTGAGGTAGGCAGGCCGGGCCCGGGCCTCCTAAATCATGAACCGGCCCGGCCGGTTCGGGCCCGGTCTGGGCCAAATTCTTTTTTTTTTTTTTTTTTTTTGAATTTTTTTTAAGTTTTTGGGTTGGGCTGGGTTTGATGGGCCATTTGAGGTGGTTTGGGGTGAGGGGGGGGGGGGGGGGGGGTTAGGGGTTAATTAGGAAAAGTCAAAAAAAAAATAAAAGAATTGAGGCCCGGACCGGACCTGGGTTACCCGGGCCGATTCCGGGCCTCCCCTTTCATGAACCGAGGCCCGGCCCGGCCCGGCCCGAACCGGAACTGGTCCACCCCTAGGTGCGCCTCCCACTAATTTTTTATTTCAATTTTTTGATCACTTTTGAAAATCGAAGTTACTAGTCATCGTCTTTTTTTGACAATTTGTAACGGAAATGAAACATACGAACTACTTTTTTAATAATTGCAACATATAACTCTATATGAAAATAGGATCAACCACAGACACCTTTTTCTTACTTTTCCCAAAACTATAAGAATAAAAGTACATTATTATTTATTAATATTCTCTTATATGTTTTAGGAACGACATAATTAAAAAGTTAATAAAAAGGGAGCATCTCCGACTATATTCATTGTATACGGTGATTAGAGAGACTCCCGCTTCTCTCTAGGGTGGGTTTCCGCCGCAAGGGTTTGTTCCTCAGCTATCATTTGTAATGAGGAGCGACCGTCGCGAGCGGGCTTAAACGTTTAGGATGTCTTCTTCCGCCATCAATTGTTCAGCTTTTGTAGTCTTCTTTTGATTTGGCGAGATTAAGGCATTAAGCGGAGGGAAGAGGATGCTTCGTCTCAAGCAACCAAAAGTCGTGGACGAAGCATGAGGCTGCTCAAGGCTGGATAAGATCTGGATTCAAGATCATACGTGATAGGTGGTGCCAGATGAGGTTTGGTAGAGAACATGATGAACAAAAGGCGTGACAAGGAAGCAGCTATAGTACTACTGAATAGTCCCTCTCCCGAACCACACAAACTCATATATGGTGGGTGTTTAGATCTACTTCTAATGTCTTTACTCTTTACTCCTTCAGGGACCAGAAACAAAAAAAGGAGTATTTGGGTGAAACTACAAAAGTACTTTTGGATGCACCAAATTGCTCCTAGAAGCAATATTTTAGAAGCTTGGGAAAACCAGCTTCTGAAAAAGAAGCAGAAACATAATTAGTTCCAAATACCCTTATATTGCCTCCTACAATTATATATTCATTCAAACGAGAACCTTTTTAAGCGGGACATTAGAGAGTGATGTGCGAACGCCTGCTATTGCAAGTCACTAAACAAATACTTTTTCATTTTTAAGATTGTGCACAAGGCTAATTTTTCCCTTGAAAAACAAGATTTATACTACGTATCTACTTCACTGGATAGGTTCAACACTCAAGAGGATTGAAAATAAAACATATGGTTGTACAAATTTCGTGACATAATTGTGTGGAAGGCAAATCAATTAAAAAAGTGTGGGGTGAACATCTGGTAACAAGCATAGTATACCATAAATGCCCGTAATCTTCATATCATTAGAGAATAATTTCATGTGGAAATGATGGATTACAGATTACAGCAATTAATGTAAAAATTATGTTACCTAGTGCTTATGATTCCTTGTTCTTGAAATAGAGCAAAACTTTTCACGAAGCTTATTGACCAAGATGTAATTCTTTAGCACATTCAATCAGCATGTTCGCGGAAGCGTATAATTTTCAAGATGAAAGGCCTCTCCTTTTGATAGCTGATCATAAAAATCATCATAAATATAATTAGTCAATCAATAGAAGGGCACATCAAGTACAACGTGTGTCCGTTTGCATACACACACGTATATAGAGCCCAATTTTAAAAAAAAACGGGTGTTCCCATGAAAGTGCGAACGAATCCACTTTTAATCGTACCTAGCACACTTACTCACTTTCCATTTTTGATCATATATAGCCCACTACTCACTTTCTGCTTTTGATTATATATAGCATACTACTGCATTCAGGAAGTGTACTTTTTGCAAGGAAAGAAACACTTTAAATTATTTCGAGAAATGTAACAGCATTTTTAATTTAAGTTGATGCATTTTAAACATATTTGAGCCATTGTATCATGAATCTGATGCACCAAATTTATTCTTAGGGGGTGTTTGGATCTGATTCTTAAAACTGATTATGCTCCTTCAGGGAGTGTTGGAGTGGAAGTGCAGAAGTACTTCTGATGCCCTAATTTACTCCCAGAATCATATTTTTATAAGCTGAGGGAGACCAGCTTCTGAAAACTAATTCTGCCTTTGCTTTAAAAAAGAATCAATTCCAAACACCCCCTTATTTCTAATGAGTGACTTTTTATTTGATCCAAAATCTACATGCACATACATAATACATATTATATATATATATAGAGAGAGAGATATACACAGGCACACATACATATGTATATATACACACACATATATACACAAGCACACATACATATGTATATATACATATACACAAGCACACATACATATGTATATATACAGTCACGGACACATATATACACAGGGACACATACATATGTATATATATACACACAGACAAATTTATGCACAAACACATATATACACACACATATGCATTATATGTATACACTCTTTCCCCAAAGGTCTAGACTCAAATAGAAGAGTACATTGACATCCAATAACTAAAAAGAAATGCATAAAATGATACTCACATTATGAAAGCGGCCACAAGAAAACAGAATAAACCAAATGAGAAGTGAACGGTGAAGGTGGCCGAGAAGCTGTCTCGGTTAAGGTACATCTTTTCAACTATGAAGGTGGCTACTCCTGAAACCAACACAAATTCATAACCTCCGGGCATGCAAGCTCTAAACGCAAAGGATGATGATTCCTGTGGCAATTCTAAAATGTCAAAGAAATAATCAAAACTATTATTTTGTACGCATTAATAATATCAGAGCTGTGCTACCTTGAAATACTTTTTGATGAAAACCGCTGAGTAAACTATCCTGAAGATCATATCTATTGCAGTCAAAGATGGCAAGAAGCATAGACTATATGGACCGTCAGATAATCAACACATAACTTTTCAAATTCGAATTACCTCAATTAGAGAAATTTTGAAAAGGATACTCAGAGAGTTTGCTAAAATCAATCCAATTGCGCCTGCTGATCTGATAAGCAAGACGTTCATGATCACATATATCAATGAGAAGGCAAGCAATGAACCATTTGATCGTTTAAGTTCTTTCTTTGTTGCAACTGCCTGTAGAAATGCTTCAGACGTCCCTAATTGAAAATGCCATATCTTATTTTCCAAACATACAGATAAAACAATTTTTCTTGGAGACAATCAACATTACAATGTAGCATAAAATTCGGCAAAAGCCAACTTCAGGATATCTTAACTCACAAACAAAATAAAGCTAAGTTACATTTGCAAAAAATTACCATTCATGGCCAAAACGATCACATAAAGGCAATAACATTGGAGTACTTTGGTAGCTTCTCCATCGCTCCATTTTCTACCATACAGCAATCTGATGAGGGAATACGAATAGCTTGGACCAAATGCAATAACAACTAGACCTGTCAATCAAAATGTTAAGCTTTAGGAGAAAAAGGAAAGGAAAAGATGCATACTAGCTAAAAAACCGCAACATCAAGGGACTAATACTATAATTCAAAGTCCAGAATTGGACCTTATTATGGAATATTTCTAACTGCATGGAAGAACAATAAACTGACTTGCTCAAACTAAGTACTACTTATAAGATATTCTGTCAGTCCAAAAAGCCGGTTCTCAAGGTCAACTAAATAAATTGAACAAAATTTCTTTAAAGCTAAATTAGCAAGCGGTTATATAGTCAATGACTCAAAATAATCTTGGAAAAATGTTTAAGTGGTATAATTGACCATTAAAAACCTGTACATTATCAAACATAACTGATTAATTTGTAATACCCGGTTACCTACCAATAAGCAAAACAAGCTTCAGTGCATCTGTTAGACTCCTTCCCAGTTTCTCCTTTTTCCGTTCTTGATCTCCTGCAAGTGCACAACTCTTTTGTGATGAATGAATTCGCTCCAAATCTAAGATGAGAAGAACTACTGGACCTCATCAAGTTGGACTTATATGGGCTTATAATCAATTTCTAGATTGAAAACTTATGTCCCTTTACTTGAACACATCTAGAAGGATCAATTCTCTAATCCTTGTTTATTGAAGACTTTAAAGATTTTAAAAATGCTCCTTTCGTCCCATTTGTAAGATACAATTTCCTTTTTGGGTTTTCCCAAATATATGAGCACTTTCTTAAATTGGACTCCACTAACTTTTTACTTTCCCACTTTATCCCTTTTTATGTATCATTTCACCCTTTACTTTATGTAGATCCATTTGTCTCTTTCTTACTTTTTGGGGTTAGAGTTGTAAAACAACTACTTTATCCTTTATTGTCTTAAAACCCACACCAAACCCACATGCATCATACATTATGGGACGGAGGTAGTATTGTTTTATTTGTTATCTGGTGTTAAATTAATTGAAATTCTATCCATGGACACTTTTATAATATGGAACCAAGCTAAGTTCACTTGGATTCTTTGTTGCTAAAACTTAGAGGGACCTTGATATGATGTGACTCGTCCTAATTCCTAAAGCAACATGGACCGGAAAGAGCAGAGTATTGCGGAAAGAGTCTTCCTATTGTTGTTGTTCTTGTGGGTGTTATTGTTGTTATTATCCTAAGATTATTATTATTATTATTATTAGAATATTAGGATGTTTTCCTTGGACTGAATTTTTTAAAGTTGGACTCTAAAGAAGGAGAAAAAGATATATACAGACTTGCTCACCTTCGTGATCGTAGGACTCAAGGATATTAATGGAGGACAAAGAAATTAAAGAGAGGTGGAGGTCATACTTTGATACCTTGTTCAACGGGAATAAAGTGCAAGGTATTGATGATCTTACTATACCAGAGTGTATGGTAAATTGAGACTTCGTGAGAAGAATTCAAACAACAAAAGTTAAAGAGGCTATGAGAAAAATGGGGAGGAAGAAAGCAGTGGGCCCAGATGACATACCGATCGAGGCTTGGAGAAGTTTGGGAGAGAGACATCGAGTGGCAAAGACTTCGTAAAAGTGTGAAAATTTCGGAGAATCAATTTGGTGTTATGCTTGGACGCTCAACAACTGAGGCCATTCACCTTCTTAGACAAGTTATGTAGAAGTATAGAGACACTAAAAAGGATCTGCATTTGGTGTTCATTGACTTAGAAAAGGCATATGATAGGGTACCTCGAGAAGTCCTGTAGTGGGCCTTAACTAGAAAAGGCATATCACGTAAGTATATCAATATCATCATGGATATGTGTGAGGCTTGTACCACAAGTGTCCGCACTAGTGTAGGGAAGACCGCAGAGTACCCTATTACTATCGGAGTGCACCAAGGATATGCTCTGGGTCCTTTCTTATTTGTTATAGGCATGGATGAAATTACGAAGTCAATTCAAGAAGATATACTGTGGTGCATGATGTTTGCCGACGATATTGTATTGATTGATGAGACACAATCCGGTGTTAAAGCAAAGTTGGAAGTATGGAGACAAACATTGGAGACCAAGGTTTTCAGACTGAACCGAAGCAAGACTGAGTATATGGAGTGCAAGTTTGGTGGAGGTAGAAGTAGTACCAGAGTGGGATTACTCTTGATGGTAAGGAGATAGCGGTGTGTGATATGTTACGTTACTTGGGTTCCATAATTCAGAAGGATGGTGAATTAGATGGAGATGTATGCCATAGAATCAGAGCTAAGTGGATGAAATGGAAGAGTGCTTCAGGATTTCTATGCGATCGAGGTATGCCGAATAGACTGAAGGGTAAATTTTATCAAACAGCAATTAGGCCTGCATTAATGTATGGCGTGGAATGTTGGGCGATGAAGCAATGCCACATTCAAAGGATGAGTGTGGCAGAGATGCATATGTTGCGTTAGATGTGTGGACATACCAGAAAAGACCATTTTAGGAATGAGATAATCAGACAAAAGGTGGGAGTAGCACCTATAGAAGATAAGATGCAGGAGTCTCGTTTGCGGTGGTTTGGGCATGTGCGTAGAAGACCGAGTGATGCACATGTTAGATGACTTGAGGGATGGGGAGAAGAAGCAGAGAAGAGAGGGAGGGGAAGACCCAAACAGACTTGGATTAGAGGAATCAGAACTGATATGCGTCTTCTTGGATTAGATGAGAGTATGGCTTTTGAGAGAGCAAAGTGGAGGACGCACATCCGTGTGGACGACTGATGTCTTTTCTACCTTTCCTCTCTTTTTTCTTTTATCGTTTATCTTCTCTATCTTTGTATATTCTTATGTTATTTTTATATTCTAGCTTTTTTTTATGTTTTTTTCTTTTATCTTTCCTATATTCTTTTGTTATTGTTATCTTATATTTATTTGTCTTTATGTTATTCGTTTTATCTTACTTTTTTTCTTCCCTTTATAGTCCATCTTCTCTGTTTGGCATCGATATCATTGATCGATTCATGTTAACCGACCCCAAATTCTTTTGGGATTAAGGCTTCGATGTTGTTGTTGTTATTGTTGTGGTAGACTAAAAGAAATTGTTGTGGATTAGTACTCCAATTAATTGCTCTTCAAGATTTTTGAGTAGTAAAAAATAGGAGGTTTCTTTCATTAATACCATCATATAATTGCTAGCCTAATTACAGACTGTGACAAAGTTGAATCTCTCGACGAGTCCACCATATCAAGACCTTGCTCAAAGCACTTCAGTCCCTTTAGATTAATAGCATCTATATTCATGTGGGATGGGTCATTTGTAAAATATAAACAAACAGATTCATAGTTTGATCATCTGTAAGAAGTGATCTAATAATTTGGGTTGTTCCAGCCAATGACTAAAATGCTACATATAAAGTATTACTACCTCTGTCCCCTTAAAATTGGGAAAAAGGAGAGTGGTGCAGTTTTTAAGAAAAGTACAGTTATGATGTTGATAATGAATTGATAAAGTGGAAATAAAGTAAGAATGAATTCGAGCCACATAAATATTATCAAATATGATATGGGACAAATTTAGTGGGGATGGATGGAAAAGAAAAATGGGACATTTAAAGAGGGACGGAGGGAGTATTATTTATAAGTAGACAACAAAATCATTTTGTTACATATTTTAAGGAAATAAACTTTTTAGGATGAGACTAAGTGAAAAATATAACTACATATACATGTACATAAGGCTGTGATAAAAACCTGATGCAGACCTTGCAAACGTTGCATATGAGCTTTCTTCAAAGGGAAGAAAAATCAGCCTCACCACTAGGCTCCCTGAAAAAGCAATATGTTATCTCTTGATCACTGATCAAAACCGTACAAGGGAGATTGAAAAAGATATACACATGCATGCATAGTCTATATCAAACATCAGAAACTATACAAGGGTGGAAAGGAATAAGTGAACGAAAAAAAAACCCCGCCAATTATATGGCGCAGGAATGATTTACCTAGTTTGTCTACAAGTCCGTATACTGCTTGGTTATACGGTGTATCAAACCATACAAGGACCATCTTTTCACCTTCCTGAAGAATCAACTTCTGAACGGATTGAAGATTAAGTATCATGCACATGTTCACAAGCCGTTGATCATAGCTTATTGTATTTCCTATCCTGCAACAACAACATTATCAGTACATGTAAGTGCACTAAGACCATTGGTTCTATTAGAAGTCAGAAATATTATCTGGATGACATCTCTTTAGGATCTATAGGACAAATGGTCGACCAAAAACTGATGTGCCCTGTAACTGGATAAAATACCAATGTTTAGAAAAGCTAAAATGTGCGTTTAGGTGTTTTGAGCCTCGTCACAACGTACGATCATCAATCAAAGTGTAAGCCTCACCATATAAGATAATACCAATAGAAATTCAAACACTAAAAGTATAAATACGTTAATTTTGTAACTTCGCATTTTGTATGAAATAAATACTTATGTATAGTATAACTACTTCATAGATGGAAGTACTGCGGGCTGTGGCAAATGCATTTTATCACAAGCACCTATTATAGACAATCCTGATCTGAATGGAATCTATACAAAACCAGCAGCAATATCTGGATGATATCATTTTGGGATCTAGAAAAAATAGTACACTTAAAAAGGGATGTATCTTCTAACTGGATAGAATACATAAAAGTGGGGCCAAGGTAACGAATCACTGATACTTCTAAAAACAAGGGAATTACGTGTATGGGACATAATGAAAACATTTCCCCGTTTTGCTCAATATCTCCTATAATGGGAACATGGCAGGGACAATGCAGTGATGCAGCAAAGTTTTTTTATTGATAGTCTAGAATAACTCCAAAATATTGGACAGAAGTGTAAGAAAACATAGATTTATCCTTTCCGCACTTATAATCTACTGAATCTCTTATTATGAATAAACAGTGACTTCAAGTCTACAAAAATATTACAGCATTATTATTATTAACTATTACTACCTCCATCCCAAAAAAACTTGGCACTCATAAAATTTGGATCATGATTTTGATTAATATAATATTATGAAAGCTATAAATTTTATACTTTTATGAAAGTACTTTTAACAAAGAACATTTTTATATCATTTTTATATTATAAATAATTTTCCATAAAAAGATGTAGTTGGTCAAAGTTTTAAGAATGACAATCTTTTTTGGGACGGAGGTAGTATTATTTTGCAAACAGTCAACCGTGCACACATCACATCTTTGAACTTCATAGAGTTCAGAGAGCCATAAAACTACCAAGACTTCATGTGATGACTTGTTGTCTAAGCAATCTAACAGGAGTCAATCACTGATAAGTGAACCTTCAACTGCGTTTGAATTCCATTCTGAAAAGAAAAAAAATCATACCCCCCTCCCCCTACGTAGAAAGAATGTACAGCTGAAGATGATTGGAAAAATCAAAATCACTACCTGAACGGAAATAGAACACGAGTTGTGTATAATTGGCACAAAAGAAAGTACGCCCAGTAGCCTATGAAAATAGATGCTCCATACGCAACCTGTGACATTGAAAATACAATTGCTTTCTCCTGCAATTCATGTCATCCATGACTCATCAATAATCAGCAGGTGCAATTAAAAGGACATGGAGACTACACAAACAGATACATTCAGTAATGCAATGGTCAAGCAAAACATGAATATAAATTTACAAGATATAAGACAGGTAAAAAGAACCCAGTCAGATTACAAGTGTGGTAACTGAATGTTCTCTATAACAAGATATGAGCATGTTATCATTACATATACCAAACCAAACCAAACATACCCAGTATGCCCCAGTTGAAAGTAAGGTCAAGGGGGGGTGACAAGTACATAGATCTTACTACTAACCCTAGGAGATACTTAAGAGATTGAAGTATTATGTAGAAGGAAAGTTGCATTGAATTTATTATGAAGTGGAAAGTTGCATTGAAGTATTATGTAGTGGTAAGGAAGCATAATGAGGGAAAGTTGTGAAAGACATGGTTTAGCCTTTAGATAGCAAAGTCATCATACAAACAACTACAAGATGAACAGCAAGTAGTGGAACTGTGAAAGGCAATATTTCTAAGAGAAGAAACTTAATCCGCCTTCAGACTTGAGAGTTAATTAAGAGCTTAACATGAAGCTTTACAAATATGTTAGCAGTTACCACAGCCCTAGGGAATTTGGTAATGAGGGGGAGGGGGGTAGGTTCCTAATTGCACTGATGATGTTCCGATTCTGCTAGAGAAGGGGTTGGTGTTTGTGGTGACCCTAGCGGAAAGGAAACGTATTTAGATTCAAGTCTATATCTGATAGATGTAGAAAACAAATCACCATCAGGTCCATCAGCGACACCAGCCAGTGCATGGGATCGAAGTCTGAGAAAAAGGTGCTCAAAATTGAAGTTCAAAACCAAAATAATTCCTCTGCTGGGATTAATAGTTTGAGCTATGATCACGGTTATAATTCCGAACATATGAAAGTAGCTAACAATATTGTTGCTGAAAAGATACTGCACCCCTATCCTATCACAGAAGAAGAATTAGAGGTCCATGGTTGTCCTGGAGTGGTGTGAATTATATAATCAATACTTTGGTGGTGGTGTGATGTACGGGGATCCTTGTGACCCTATTCAACAGCTCTTAGGTATTGGGGCAACAGATGGTAGGTTAAATGTCGTTGAAGAGGAACACACTGTCTGTTGTATAACTATGATGTGGTCTCCACCAATATCTGCAGAGTATTCTGGAAAAGAGAGCCACTTGAGTTGTTATGCACAAATGCTGAATATCCTGCTAGTTGGAATAGCACCCGTAGACTGTTGGTGTGCCCAGGTATTTTCTCTTGATGGCAGGGATCCACAACTTGCTGGTTCTCTGATGACAATCTGTGAAGTGTTTGGAGTGTGTATTCTGAATGTCGCATGGACAATGCCTGCAAGAGGGAAAGTCACAGCTCATTCTGAATTTTTTAATGCAATTACTGTACTTCTAAAGCTGTGGAGTTCTAACCATCCACCTATTGAGTATGGAGTTGGAGATGTACAGACAATGATCTACCAGTTAACGCCAGAACACCTCTTATTAAAACAAGAGCAGTCCCAGAAGCAGGAAAAGGGTGCTGCTAAGGCCATGCAACTATGCAAGACTTATATGATATGATGCGATGGGATGTCTTTCAGGTGAACATGAATGAGCACCTGTTAGGAATAGATAATAAGTGGGCCTATTATCATAGATAATAATAAGTGGGCCTGAAATAATAATAGCAGGGAAAGGGTTATGGGCTATATTAGTAGTTTATCCTTACGGGAGTATTAACTATAAATAGATGTGGGAGTAGCTAAATAAGGTAAATTGTTATTCAGTTGGCTTTTGGCTTGGAGTGTGGGCTTCTCGAACAGTCCCAAGGCTTGTATACGACTTGTATTCTCTTCCCATTCAATAAACATCATTGATCTTCTTCATTACAGTTTTCATTGATCTGTTAAACTTGTGCTCGTGAATTGTTACCATCTATCATTGGTATCATAGACTCGATCCTGATGATCGGAAGTGTTCAGTGACCTCAGCAATACTTACGTTCGGCGGTGGATGGTAAGGACCAGAGCGAACATGGAGCGTCGCATAGCTACGGTGGAAAGGAATATGGCGGAGATGTGAGGGACTCTGTTGGAGGTACAAGAAGGATTACGCTCAGTGGTGGAGAATCAGTGTATTGCTCTGGAAAATTTGACGACGAATATGGCGGCATTGATGGCAGCCATGAATGAACAACTGCGATCAAGGGAGAGATCGTGATCGCAAGGACAACCACACATACGAAGATCTAATAGTCCGACGACTTCAGGAGGTAATCCAATCCACTCTTACATCCAAAATCACAGAAGGACTGAGGATAGTCATAGATTTCCAGTATATACGGGGAGGAAAATTGATTTACCTGTATTTAATGGGGAAGGTGCATATAACTGGATTGTAAGGATGGAGAGATACTTTCGTTTGAACCAAATTAATGAAGAAGAACAGGTGGAAGCTGCATTAGTTGCGATGGAAGGTAGGGCTGTAAATTGATTCATTTGGTGGGAACATTAGGCGGAAAGGAAAAATTGGGAGAATCTGAAGGCTTCTGTTATACGTAGGTTTCAGTCAGACTTGATTCAGAATCCTTATGGACCCATGCTTAGCTTGAAGCAAACTGGAACTGTTCAGGAGTTTGGAGATGAGTTTGAAATGGTGATAGCTCCTCAAATCAATGTGGATATGGAGATCCCTAAGGAATTTTCCTTAATGGTTTGAAGGAGGGGATAAAAGCTGAAAAACTACATAATTCAACATCCTTGACTGAAATTATGGACAGAGCTCTACTAATTGAGAGTAGGAATGAAGCAATATATCTGAAGAGCAAAGAAGAAGACAGGTTACCTTGGAAGGAGAAGGGAACTGCTGCTGTTAAATCACAAGCATGGACTGAAGGATTTAAACCTAAAATGGGAAACTCTTGGCCTAATACTACTGGGAAGAGTGCAGCTGAAAACAAGAGTAAACCATCTTGGTTTACTCCTGATGGGAAGAAGGAGACAGAAATAACTCCCCCAGACATTAGAAGGGTGGGGCCACAACTGTCACAGGAAGAATATCAGGACAAGAGCAGGAAGGGACTTTGCTTTAAGTGTGGGGAAAAATGGAACAAAGAACATACCTGCAAATTAAAGAATTACAAACTAATACTGGTGGAAGATTCTGATAGTGAGGAAGAAGTACAAGGTGCAGAAGCGGAAATGGTAGCTAAAGAAGCAACCACCATGGAATTTAAGTCAATGCAGCTGTCTCTTATGAGTAAGGAAGGGATACCTTCTATAAGGACTTTCAAGGTAAAAGGGAGTTTAGAATGGGCCGCAGGGAGGGCAGAGGTTGAAGTACTCGTTGATAGTGGGGCTACCCACAATTTTATATCACAGAGGTTGGTGGATCAATTGGGACTAAGCATACACACCATTACTGGATACAGAGTTCAAATTGGTAATGGAGAGAAGATTATCAAAAATGGCAGATGTGAGGATCTAACACTAGGTTTACAAGGTACCAAAATAAATCAGCACTTTTATGTATTGGATCTGGGAGATGCAGACTTGGTGCTTGGGATGGAGTGGCTGACTACTTTGGGTGATGTGGAAATAAACTTTCAGAAACAAAGTATAAAATGGAAGGTTCAGGGAGTAAGTAGTTGAGCAGATTCAAGGGGATCCACACTTGAATTCCAGTAAGATATCACTGAAAACCATGATTCAGATCCTGCAGGACACTGGTGATGGTTGTTTTGGGTTTTATGAAGGAAGAGCAATCGAGATGAAAGAAGGAGGAGAATTAGAGAAAATTCTTGTAGAAGACATTGTAACAGGGGTTGATGAGCAATTTGTGGATGCAGCAGCTAAGGTAATCAGCATGGATGTGTTTCCTCCAGAAAAATTAAATGCTTGTCAAGCATTATCACAGTTTTTAATTGATACAGACTCTGGAGTTGTTTGGCCACACATGCAGCACATAAATTCATCAATCATTCACCACACTGTGAATAGGATTTTTGAGAGACTACGAGGTACTTTCAGGGCAGATTCTTTTACCAACTCTGAGGCTTTAGAAGTGTTAGAGCAGACTGAAGGAATAATCCTCCAAAGTAATGACAACAACAAGATTCAGGAATCACTTGGATGGAGTGAAAAGCCAAAGGTGAAGGAAGCAATGGTGAAGATCCAAGCACAGAAGCTAAGAGCCCAGAAATCAGTGAAGTACTGGGAGGGGAGAGGTGCAAGGATGAGTGTAAGTTGAAGATCATGGCTATTCCCTATCACCCACCTTGAGGACAAGGTGGTTGTTTAGGAGGGGAGTATTGTTAGGAATAGATAATAAGTGGGCCTATTATCATAGATAATAATAAGTGGGCCTGAAATATTAATAGCAGGGAAAGGGTTATGGGCTATATTAGTAGTTTATCCTTACGGGAGTATTAACTATAAATAGATGTGGGAGTAGCTAAATAAGGTAGGTTGTTATTCAGTTGGCTTTTGGCTTGGAGAGTGGGCTTCTCGAACAGTCCCAAGGCTTGTATATGACCTGTATTCCCTTCCCATTTAATAAACATCATTGATCTTCTTCATTACAGTTTTCATTAAACTTGTGCTCGTGAATTGTTACCTTCTATCAGCACCTTGATACATGGAAGGAGTTGTTAAAACCTAAGAAGGAAGACAGCTTATTTCAGAAGTTGAAATGGCCAAAAGATGTTGAGTTGAAAGCTCTCATGCTTCAAGCTTATTTGGAAAGGGTGGCAGTTGGAGATTCAGAGGCTACAATTTCAAGGAGTGAAGCAACTGATACCCAAGGTCTTGGGTTATATCCTGAAGTAAGAGCTGTTAGTAAGTGGAAGATTGAGCAGATGGTGATGGGTAAAGTTCAGTTCCAGCATGAAGGAAGCCGCCCAAGTGGTACTGATAGTTTGAAGGCAGAGGATCTATTGATTCTTTTGCTAGAAGTGAGGAGGAAGATTCCAGTACTGAAACTCTTGGTCCAACAATCAGTGAGGTACTGGGAAGGGAGAGGTGCAAGGATGAAGCGGATTACCATGGCAGTTTCCTACCACCCACCTTGAGGACAAGGTGGTTGTCAAATGGGGGAGTGATGATAGAGACCTGAACTTGTGGCGAGAGAATTAATAGAAATAATACTGAATATTTTAATTAGTAAAAAGGAAGTGGGCTGAGCCAAATAATTAGTTAGATTGAGGGGAAGCCTCATTGGAAAAGAATAAATAGAAGGAATAGAAAAGGGAGAGGGGCAGGCTGGAATTCATTTGAAATTGGGCTTGGGAGAGGGAAACTGCTTGAAGTGTCTTAATGAATCCTGAGATTTTCTACTGATTATACGTATTGTTTCTACTGTGAGAATCGGTGAGAATCGGTTTCTATCACTGAGGCGTGAAGAAAACGCTCCTAAGGCTTAAGCCTTAGGTGACTAATATGAGGCTTATGCCTTAGGAAGTCTGAGACGCTGAGGCTTATCATGGCTTAAGGCTCAGATTCATAAGGAAAATCTGGAGTCTTGCGATGTTAAGAGTGAAAAAAGTTTTTAATGCGTGTTGGGCTATTTTTTAAGCTGTTGGGCCTCATGAACATCTGGGCACCGACCCAGAATGGCACTCTCCTATCTTTTTCATTTGTGTTTTTCTTTTTAAAGACAAAACCCTTGTCCCTTCATTTTTCAATCTTCAGCAATAATGAAAATGTCCTCTAGCAGCCACAAGTTTAATTTCTCGTCTCTATCTATGCGAGTTCTCTGTATACTACATGTCTACATTTACGATTTTTCTCTCTTTTTTGCTAATTTTTTTATCTAACAGCCCTTATATTTCTCCCCCTCATTAATATTATTTCCTCCCTTTCACTTTAATATCTCTGCCCTTTTAAATCAGCTTGTTAACCAGCATAGATGGAGATATTAAAGTGGTGATATGGAAGGAGATGAATTAGGATGAAATTACAAATGTAGATAATAATGCACTGACTAATGTTGTTACTTTTGAAGATTAGTAGTTAGAAAGTTAGAAATTTAAGTGCATGTTTGGTAGGCATAAGTCGATACCATCTAGCTTTTGTACTATTTAAAAAGTCTCTAAATGCTTCTAGTTGTATGTTTGGCATGACAATTTTTAAATGTTTTTTTTTTCAAAATAAAAGATCTCTCTTGAGAAGCTACATTGAATAGCATTTGAGAACAATCTATAGCTTTTAGCGTTAATTAGTCACCGAGTACACTGGGTATACCAAACAGAACTAAATCAAACAATAAACTTTTTATCAAATAGCTACCATTTTTTTCTTTTATGATCTTTTAGTCACTAAAAGCTAACCGTTACTAAAAAGCTCAAAAAATATCTTTTAAGCTAGTTGTGCCAAACATACCCTATGACTTGAAAATGTTGTACTACGTATGTTTTTATTATTGGCAGGCACATTTTATCATTTCTGTCTTCTTGACTTACTTTTTTTCCTTATAAGAACAATACTATGTATATTCCAACATTTCAAATTTTTATGTCAAAAACTATCATTATAAACTACAAAGTATCTATTTTTACCCTGTTTATTATTACGTTAATGATAGAAAACTCAACAAAAAAGTACAGAATTAGTATATTCTCGATGAAAAGATTTCAGAACCCGATGCAATAGTGTAGACAGAAAGAAAGAGAAGAACGGATTCTATTGGGACACTTCGAGTAGTCTCGCACCCCAATTCCCAATTCCCGATCCCAATTTCCTCCCGTTTTCCCCTTACCCGCTCATTATTATAATACTATCCTAAAGGGCCGGCCCTCAGCCCTAATTTATTGGGCCTAAGACCCATTTATTATACTCCCTATGTCCCATTGAAAGGTACCCACTTTCCTTATTTGAGTGTCTCATTTAAAGGTTCTCATTCCATTTTAGGAAATAATTTACTTTCTTTAATTACACCTTTAATGAAATTTCTCTTTCTTACTCATTACATGTTAAGTCTCAAAATTTTGCCTCCCCCAACTTATCTCCTTTTAATTACTTTCACTTTATATGTTTACTTTTTTTTAATTTCCTTTACTCTCTTTAACTCAAATTACTTTATTCAACCATTTGCCTGAAAAATCGTGCCATCTACCCATGGGAACCTCCCAACAGGACGGAGGGAGTACAATATTAATAGACTTGGTATTATTCTTATTAGGAGGAGTGTCCGGGTCCCTATCAATTATATCTTAATCCGAGGCTTATGCCCCGTGAGGCAAGCGGGCAACTTTGGCTTTCAAAACATTGTTTATAAGACTAAATTATTAGAGTATTCAGTATTGTATCATATATTTCTAAAACAAATAATGCAAGGCTAAGTAAATGTCCTACGCACTACTTAACCTTTGATATAGAGTAGCTACCAAACAACAGTTTAACTTTGCAGACCTAAGGACAAGTTCTTCCCATCTTCTATGCAGCAGTGGAACCGACGTGTTCACCAAGGTTGTCAAAATCGTGATTTGAATTGTAAAATCGCCTAATTTCATGATTCAAACCAGTTGTGCCAATCCAATCAAACAGAAAATTGTGAGTAAAATTGGTCAAAATCATTGGTATCGTGTGAAATTGTGGTGCTAGACTGCTAGCTATCTGTGCAATTTTCAAAAATATCAAATTAAATTGTAGCCTGCAACTCAAACAAGCAAAGGTAGTCTAGAAGAATCAAATTCAGTTATTTTTGTGCTTATTAAGCCCCAAACTGACAGAAAAAATATAAACTATTAACCACTGAATCAAAGTGGGTAGATGGTTGGTTGCTTCAGGATGAGAGCATATGTTACTATTAAAGTATTACCGAGCTTGGTTGCTTCAGGATGAGAGCATATGTTACTATACAACGTGAAAGAGTGGCAGCAGTTTCAACAATCAGCCGCAATTTGAGAAGAGCCAATTTTTGGGCCAAAATAAAGAATGGTTCTGCCAGTAGCTCAAGAATGCATGCAAAACCTGAATGTGATTTTTTACATATTACGGAGTAAAACACAATTCACAACTATTGAACAAAAGAATGGAAAAAAACTTAATTACAGAGTATATACTAAACAACCTTCTCTTTCTCCACCAGAAAATATGATCAGAAGGTAAAGAGCACGCATGCAAACCCATAGTCAACAATCCGCTCCCCACAATCAATTATTAATGAATAAGGTCAAGTGCTTATGCTTATAGTAAAAACCTTTGAACAATAATACAACACCAACAGATGACACAGACAACAATTAAATGGCAACATCAATAAAGGCATAAAGGAAAAGGGACCAAAATATTTTAGTTTACCTCTTGGACTCTTAGTGCCGTTAAAAGTTGAGCTGTCACTCCCGCAATATTTATTTTAGTTTTTCCCCAAAAATGCCTTCCGAATTCAGAATTACCTTTATTAACTTTGTACAATTCTAACAATCCACAACCCGTAAGACAGCTTATGTGTTAATATGCTAGGATAATTAATTTCGCGAAGCATGTGATAGTGTTATTAGCTTCTTACCATTAATCAAGATAGCTCGTCCATAAGGACTGGAATAACCTAGATCTTGCCACCAGAATACAATCAAACAAGCAAAAAATGTGACCAGTACCCCTAATGGGAAGGTCATCCAGGCGACTTTCAAAAGCTTAGCTTCAGTTTCTCCTGCTGCTGAAGCACCATCACTGCTAAATCAAATTTTCAGATTACATTCAAAAAACTGTACGAAAATGCAAAATTAACATTTCATGTGTGCTTGATTTCAGTACATTCATCATCATCACCACCTTAATAGTTAATATAAACAATGTTGGGTCAGCGGCATGAAAGTGATGTCATATGCTACTAATTCTAAAAATTATTCAATGCTAAAATATTTGTGCTAAGGCAAAAGCGGAGTGGCAACGTTTTCCGCCCGATTCCTTAATATTATGGAAGGAATAATGTAAGAAATAATGAAATATTCAAAACCATCATCGATCATCGATAAAAGTTACCATTTACAGAGAAAATATCATGAGACATGGGTTGAGATAGTTGATATTGTCATGTCTCATTGCAAAATGTAATGTCACCATTTACATCTAATGCACCAGAGCACTTAAGCAAAAAATTACCTTATATGAAACAAAATGAAAGGAGCTTTATGTATCCAGATATGCAGTCTATAGGCCTATACCCTCTTAATGAAAAATAATGACAAAGAATCTTCAGGGTGCTATGACCATGTTCCATTGAGATCGCATCATTACATATCAACAATTAAAAGCAAGCAAGTCACTCAAGCATACTGAAGGCAACCAACTGGGTGAGACAATAATTGCTTAATTGGGGGGGGGGGGGGGGGGGGGGGCAACAAAATATGCATATTGAAGGCAATAACAATGCTTATGAACCCAATTGAAAATACCATGTGATATCTTCCCTCATGCAAGCTCGCCTGAATCCCTCTCTACTTAAAAACAATATGCAAGTCACAAACAGATGGAATTGTACAGCACAAACCTGCATTGTGTAAAAAAAACATGGCACTATAAGATACAAAAAACAAGTAGCATTCACAGGAAAGTAATAATTCTTCAAGAAGATTTGGGATACATTGAAACTAGACATTGTTAACTCACATTCTTATTTGCAACACATTCATTGGGTAATGAAAAAACAGTTATGTGATCATCAACCAAATAGACGTGTGCCACATAGGAATGTCTATCAATAATGCCTCTTTTTCATTTCCGCAAAAAAACTCACGATGCTTACATACATATCCACTTCTACAGAGACAGAAATAAAAGGATCACTTATATAAAATCATATGAATTAAAATGCATAATTTAGATATAATGAGGCTCCAAGACTCCAACTATGCTCTTGATAGGTGATATCTTTGCAAATGCCCGTATTAAACTTTGAAAGGGCCTGAATAAGTCCAGTGTAACCATTCTCAATCAATTTCGAGAAGACATGTGAATGTTCAAGATACCATTTTTATAATAACTCATGATGGACCTACGAGTGTTATTCTTTGAGTTCTGATTTAGCCAAACCATCACATTTAATCGATTCCAAACAAAGCCTAAACCAATCCATGGGGACCCAATCACCCAATACTAACTCTTCGCATCTGGAATACATTGAATTCAAGAAATTGTTTTTAAATTCTCAATTGATGAAAAAAATGTTTTCCATCAGCATGCTTCCATCATTTCTCATAAAGTTGATTATAAATTCACAATTGCCAAGAAGAACAAATTCTTTTTCCTCAATATACTACCATAACTTTTTTACTACTAACGCATTCTCTCCCCCAAAGCAAGGCTATTAACCATAAGGAATTAGTGAAACTAATTACAAAAACAATAGTTAGAGTTCGAAAAATTGTAATTTACCGCATAATCTTCTTCTGAGAGATGTCTAACAATCCAGGAATTGAATACGAACGGGATTCCCCTTGACAGAAATTGTGTAGCTGCAAATGCAGATCATTGTTATACACTTATACAGTTATGTATAACACTGGACCGCACAGGGAGGACATTCATTCAACTTAATATTCAAATTGACAAACCTAATAAGTATTTGAAAGTGCGGTGCAAACTCGAATCAACAGCGGTGTTTCGCATTTCTCTTTGAAAAGTCTTGTTTTGATTCCCTGCATCAGCATGGTAATGTGTTGTTTTGGGTTAAAATATTTAAATACTTGTGAAGTGAAATTAAAATTATAAACAGTAGCAGACCTAAAAGATTTATCAAGTGTGGCACACTGGATTTCAAACCATATTGTGTCTAAGCTAATACAACAAAAACCAAGCCTCATTCCCAAAAGATTTTGGGGTTGGCTAACATGAATCGATCCATGATCTCGGAGCCAAACACGAGCACACAGGCTCCCAATTGTTTTAGAAGAAAAAAACATTGTTTAAATATCCATGAGCAGTTTATAAGTTTCAAATAAGAATGGAAGCACGAACCACGTCTCCCTTCTTGATCAACTACGACTCTAGCCTTAACCTGAAAAATGTGAGGGTCCCGGAGGGGTCAGTACTCCATGGAAGTACTAGTGACAAGCAGGCTATATGAGGAATAACTAATGTTTCAGACACGAGACTCAAAAATACGATGTTACATATATATAAATGTCTCTCATCCACCTGATGATACATACTGTATATATACTTGTAAAATACTTAACCCGTAGGTCATTTACCTTAAAGAGTCTTTTAGAGATAAAATTCTACCTGACTTATCTCACTTCATTCCCGGATACCTAGCTCATAAGCTATGTTCTACATTCATAATATCCTACCGAGTTTCAGGATCAATTACCGTCCCGAGGATGCTCAACCTCAACCGAGTTTTAGGATCATTTACCGTCCCGGGGATACTCAACCCCAACCGAGTTTCAGGATCATTTACCATCCCGAGGATACTCAACCCCAACCGAGTTTCAGGATCATTTACCGTCCCGGGGATACTCAACCCCAACCGAGTTTCAGGATCATTTACCGTCCCGGGGATACTCAACCCCAACCTTATTCCTTATCAAACCCTAACCTGGATATGGCTAACATTTCATTCCTTTAACTATGGACAATACTTAGCCCTATAGTCATATAATAATCCTTAATAATCAACGTGGACGGTTCTCATCCGAACTCCCTGATAGACAATTTATAAGTCCTCGCAAGTGCACGAGTCACGATAGTATAGTGCTCAAGTAAGGGTCGAATCCACGGGAAAATGCAACTAAGTAATTGGAAAACTATTAATAAAATGGAATTATATTTAACTAAAAAGAGTTTTGAGAGTGTTTTGATTTAAAACCAATAATGCAGAGCTTGAATTAAAATGAATGCAAGGAATTTAAATGAATAAAAATAAAGTGATTAAATAAAAAACAGAAAAACGATTGAGAACTTAGCAAGATAAAAGATAGTCCAGGATTATGAATCAGCCACTAATTTTTAGTTTTTGTGATTTAGCTAGTCAATTAAAATTGAGGGTTCGTTCTAGACAGAAATATGACTATTCCGTATGACGTCCAGAATAAGTCACGTACTTTAACTATTAATCAATTAGAAATTATTAATTCAATAGTTAAAATCCATTAATCACAAAAGAACAACGGAACCCGATTTAAGAATCAAATAGATAACCTAACAAGACAATTGAATTATCTATTCTTTTATCCAAAAGAGCTCGAATTAATAGGCATGACATGTACTCTATTAATCCACTCAAACAACTTAATTAATCATGCTAAAATTGGCCAGAAGTTAACACAACAAATTAAGCTAAGAAGATCAATGGATAAAACTCAACCAATTGACGTAACTAAAATCACAATTCATACTAAATCATAGCAACTTCATCATAATCCAGGACTTAAGAATTCAACTACTCATAACAATAAATTTATTGACTAAAATAATCAGCATGGCAGGAACAACTTCAACCATCTAAATAAATAGCAATAGGAATTCCAAGTTCTAAACAAAGTAATATGCTTGGATAGATCTAACCCAAGCAACCCTTCCTGTTAATGAAAGTTTGCTGCTGCCGTAGACTTCCGGAATTCAGCAATCAGTTTGCTACGGACTGCCTTGAGCGATTCACCAGCCTCTCGCCTTGATCTCCCCGACCGGCCTGAGCGATTCTTGCCGAGTCGCTGCCTTTCGGTCCCAGCCTCGGCTCTTCGCCGCCAGATTCCCCAACTAATCGCTAGAGTACAGCCGTTTCAAGCTTTTTTTTAGTCGCTAGACTCGCTGCACCCCTGTTTTTCTCTTGGGCTTTCCTTTTTCTTTTATTATCTCGAACTTTTATAAAAAGGTCAATTAAGTTCTTCTATAGAAGGTTCTATCCGACAGTCGCGATTTGGGTCAGTTCCAGATGGAATTTTTTTATGAAATTTTTTGAGCATCTTATTCATCAAGTCTAGTTTACTCATATCAAATTTCAGCTAAAAATTCAATCGGGAACACATTCAAATTAATTTTTGAAGATTACTGCGCATTTTTGCGTTCTCGAATTAATTTGAATGCGCTCCCGATTAAATTTTTAGCTGAAATTTGGTATGAGTAAACTAGACTTGATAATAAGATGGTCAAAAAATTTCATCAAAAAATTCCACCGGAAACCGTCCCAAATCGCGACGACCGGACAGAGTCTCCTATAGAAGGACTTAATTGACTTTTTTATGAAAGTTCAAGGACCTATTTGACAGTTTTCCCTCTTTTATTTATATGACGTTTTGGATTTCTGGTGCGTGACTAATTAAGAGTAATACTCTCTTCTTCTTCTTTTTTGCTGCGTACGAGTTTATCTCCTTAAAAAATCCAGCTCCAAATCCCTTTTGCACAAATGGGCTGCTGTGTTCAAAGGACGAGACCATTAATTTTTGAACCTCCTCTTAGAAACGGAAATTCTCATAATCAGTCCAAAAGTCCTCAAATCTTTCAAATAAAAACCTCTGCACTTAAAAAAATCATTTTCAACACAAAAGTTAGAATTGTAATATTAAATATAATCATTTTCAAGTAGGCAAATACGGAGTAATAAGTTTAGAATTGTAATAAAATAATATAAAAATGAAGTACAAATTTTATCTCGTCACGCTCCACGTTATACTCATTCAAAATTGACTGTTTGGGACTTTGGGTGTAAAACCCAATACTCGGTTGAGTACCAACCCATACCCGGTCGGGTATAGAAGGCAGCGGCCCCTGGGGCATATATTCAATACATACCCGATCGAGTACCTACCTATACCCGACCGGGTATAGAAGGCAGCGACCCCCTGGGGCAGTTTTCATAACATACCCGGTCGGGTATTTGCCAATACCCGATCGGGTACAACAGTTGATTTGGCGGTCAACGCCCGTTTGACCGCTCAAATGAAGTCCGATTAACGTGAAAATTTACATTCAAGTACTCCTTGACGTCCTTAATCCAAATATACCTATTCGGGTCCTTGGAACATCATACATATCAATTTATAATGATTTCACTAATCAAACCTATAAATCATGTTTTTCAACTATGTTATACTCTGTATTCCTTAACATGACATAGCACATCCTTTAATATCCTTAATCAATTCATAAAGCATATACTTGATTAATTTAGGTAATCTCATGCCTCACGCAAAAGTTATAAAGCATAAAGCCGTCTTCTCACTTTAAATGAAGCTTATGAAGTTATAGCTTCCCTTATTGAGCTCCGGCGAAACTCCGACGAACTTCAACGAACTCCGGCGACAATTCCGGTGACCCTTTCAACTCCATGAAAGTTCCTTGAATACCTTAGACAAGTTACTAACATGTTTTTATCATCATAAAACCCATATTAATGCAAATAACCTCCAAAAGGTTATTTTCCGGCGAACCGGTCACTTTGGCTTCTAAGTCCGTTCTTGGACCTAGAACTACCTTCCAACCCCTCATTCTACACTTCCAAACGTGTAGAACAATCCTAGGGTGTGAAATATGATTGTATAATCATATAAGATGATTGAGGAACAAGAAATGGGATTAATGGAGTCATTACCTTGTAAATCTCAAGTTTTCCTCCCTATCCTCCCCTTTTCTCTTCTCTTTTCCCTTCCTTCTTCCTCCCCTTGCTTTGTGAGAAATGGTGGATGAAAATGGAGTGTTTGCAGACCTTATCTCTCTTCCTTGGATGGGTTGGACGAGCTGTAAGGGGTGGGGTGATTGAGAATGCCAATTTGGCATTTCTCTCAATAATAACATGGGAAGGTCCCGTGCATGTTTATTGTTTTTGGCTTCCCATCATATCCTACCCCCTTTCCCCTCTTGTTGTGCGGCTCTCCTAGCCCATTTCAAGGTTAAAGTCGTGGGTTGGCCCCCACTTATGTGGGAGGTCAACCCTTTGTGTCCCGGAGTGTACAATCGATCCCGAAAGTTGTATTTTCCGGACTGTTTTAATTATATTTTATTTTATCAGGTTAAATAAAATGTCGCACATGTTGTCCATCATTATTGGACTTTATAATGAATATACATTTCTCAAATTTAATTTAGAAGTCTCCGAAAATCCTTTTCGGACTCTTATCTGATAAATTGTTGATACTAATAATTGGACCTTATTTGACGAGCCGGTCAACCTCACGCCTTTCCCATGGCTCAAATAGGATGTCCACCAGCGTATACATATTATCTAGGCCCAGATGAATATAATACGTGGTCCCGATAACATCGGGCAGCCCCCACTTCCGATGTAGGCCCCACATGAATTTTACTATTTACGTAAAAGAAATGATAAAAATTTACAACCACATAATATGCGTTTATTAATTTCTTAGGGTTCAATACATAATTTGATAAAGTACAAACACTTGGGGGCGGTGTTACATACAATTTGTGATGAGACTCATAGAATGTGAGAGAGCTGATCTGCAATCCACTCTTCATCACGAGCTTGCAGTACTCCGCTCAGGATTAGAGAAGGTTCCCGGCGCTCCACACTTGATCTCCAAGCTTGTATTGCTCCGCTCATAGAATCTGACAAGGTGCCCTATGCTTCGCACTTGATCTAAAAGCTCGTAGTGATCCGCTCATGGATTTTAACCAAGTGTCGTGCAATCTACACTTGATGTAGAAGCTTCCTCGTTGTAGTCTTCAATTTGTAAGATCAATCGGGAGCACCACGCTGAATTTGATCTCCCGTTCCTTCTCTCGTGGTTGACCTGGATTTCTTCGACTTCAAAGGTGGGTTCAGTACAAAGCTAACCCTCCAGCGTACTTTTTATCTTCGTTGATGAAATGGGCTATGAGGTCCTCTGCCTAAGTTGCTTACACGCCTTTGTGTAAAATCTTGTACCCCTTTGACAACGATTCTTCCACGCTACTGTGAATTTCGGCGTCACAGGGCGTCTTCATATTATCCGGAGGATGTCTCCATGTCCACAAGAATGGTGTGACATGAATGCTTATGCACCTTTTCGCGTGGTGTCAGCCTCTAGAATCCTTGAGCCAAAGCTTCTAGAACGTGGGTGGCTTCCCGGAACGCTTACAACCCAGCATGAAGTTGTGTCAGCTTCATGTGCAGAGCACAATATGACTCACCTCTTAGACGATCATGGGAAGATTGCCCGTTACAACCGTGACCCAGTGTACCCCTCGAGTCTCCAGGATTCGACAATTGATTCCAGAGATCTCCTGTCAGCATCATCACCTGGCTCCTCACATAATGGTCGTTGTATTGTCCATACTGCTCGGTGCGAATGAAAACTTCATGTCGGTGTTATCGTCTTATGGGTCATCACGATTCCCTTTATCTTCTTTCTTTCCTCCTCCTTCATCCTTCTTCCTCTGCTTTGCGTCTTCTGCCTCAGCCTGGCGGTCTGCACGCCCTTGTCGAATGGCTTCGCGTTGCAAAGTTTGTAACCCCTTAGCAACGGTACTTCTGGACCGTCATGATCAGCTCCATGTTGCAAGGTTTGTACCCCTTTAACAACGATGCTTCCATGACTTCGAGTAACAGATCCGCGTTGCAAAGTCTGTACCCCTTTAGCAAGGGTGCTTCCCTCCTTCCCGGGACGAGTGTTTTCGAGAGGGCCTCCTTCCTGGACGCCGCTACGTTGCAAGGTATGTACCCCTTTAGCAACGCTGCTTCCATGCCTTCGAGTAACAGCTCCGCGTTGCAAGGTACGTGCCCCTTTGACAACTGTGCTTCATCATGGTACCAGTGGATGGTTCTGGGACGTGGAGGTCGGCACGCCCTTGTGGAATGGGTTCACGTTGCAAGGTTTGTAACCCCTTAGCAACGGTACTTCTGAACCTTCATGATCATCTCCACGTTGCAAGATCTGTACCCCTTTAACAATGATGCTTCCAGGACTTCGAGTAACAGCTCCGTGTTGCAAGGTCTGTTACCCTTTAGCAACGTTGCTTCCCTCCTTCCCGGGACGAGTGTTTCCGGGAGAGCCTCCTTCCTTGACGTCGATGCATTGCAAGGTATGTACCCCTTTAGCAAGGCTGCTTCCATGCCTTTGAGTAACAACTCCGCGTTGTAAGGTATGTGCCCCTTTGACAACAGTGCTTCATCATGGTACCAGTGGATGGTTCTGGGACGTGGAGCTCGACGCGCCCTTGTGGAATGGCTTCTCGTTGCAAGGTTTGTAACCCCTTAGCAATGGTACTTTTGGACCTTCATGATCATCTCCATGTTGCAAGGTTTGTACCCCCTTAGCAACGATGCTTCCAAGACTTCAAGTAACAGCTCCGCATTGCAAGGTCTGTACCCCTTTAGCAACGGTGCTTCCTTCCTTCCCGGGACGAGTGTTGCCGGGAGGGCCTTCTTCCTGGCTGCCGTTGCGTTGCAAGGTCTGTACCCCTTTAACAACGATGCTTCCATGCTTCGAGTAACAGCTCTACGTTGCAAGGTCTGTACCCATTTATCAACGGTGCTTCCAGGACTTTGAGTAACAACTCCGCGTTGCAAGGTCTGTACCCCTTTAACAACAGTGCTTCCTTCCTTCCCAGGACGAGTGTTGCCGGGAGGGCCTCCTTCCTGGCTGCCGCTGCATTGCAAGGTTTGTACCCCTTTAGCAACGATGCTTGCATGCCTTCGAGTAACAGCTTTGCGTTGCAAGGTCTGTACCCCTTTATCAACGGTGCTTTCCAGGACTTTGAGTAACAGATCCGCGGTGCAAGGTCTGTACCTCTTTAGAAACGGTGCTTCCTTCCTTCCCGGGACGAGTGTTGGCCGGAGGGCCTCCTTCCTGGATGACGTTGCGTTGCAAGGTCTATACCCCTTTAACAATGGTGCTTCCATGACTTCGAGTAATAGCTCTACGTTGTAAAGTTTGTGCCCTTTTGTCAACAATGCTTCATCATGGTACCCGTGCATGGTTCTCGGACGTGGAGGTCGGCCACACATGGCTCTCCCTCGACGACCTTTCTCCTCAGCTCGTGTAGCCTTAGCCTCAGATCTTTCACCACATCAGGGGCCAATTCTGCTCGTGCGCGCGCAGCGCGGAGCTGAACTTGTAGAGTAACCCTCTCGCGTACGTGAGGTCGAGATTTAGCATGACATCCGTCCGGGAAGGTTGTCCGGCTGCCCGATCGATGGGAGTGATAAGACGAGTCATCCTTCCTTGCTACCATGGCTACCCAACTTGTCGGGACACATACTCCCTTCGAGATCCATTTGTGCTGGTACATGTTTGTTGATACGTCTCCCGAGGTGTCAGCTATCTACCCGGTTGACGGGAGTGATGAGATGAATCATTCCCTCCTTCCCGGAACGAGTCTTCCCGGGAAGTCCTCCATCCTGGCTGTCGTGGCTAACTTGCCGGGACACATACGTTATTCGGGATCCGTCCGTGCCGGTACGTCTGTGCTGGTCCGTGCTGGTACGTCCCTTCAGGGCCCATCTTTGCTGGTATGTATGTGCTAATACGTCTCCCGGGGTAGCCAACCCTCCTACCTGGTCGACATGGGTGATGAGATGAATCGTTTCCTCCTTCCCGGAACGAGTGTTCCCGGGAAGGCCTCCTTCCTGGATGTCGTGGTTAAGTTGCCGGGACACATACTATATTTGGGATCCGTCCGTGCCGGTACGTCTGTGTTGGTCCATGCTGGTACGTATGTGCCGGTATGTCCCTTCAGGGCCCATCTTTGCTGGTACGTCTGTGCTGATACGTCTCCCGGGGTAGCCAACCCTCCTAACTGGTCGACAACGGTGATGAGACGACTCATTCCCTCCTTCCCAGGGCGAGTGTTGCTGGGAGGGCCTCCTTCTTGGCTGCTCAACTTGCCGAGACACGTACTCCCTTCGAGATCCGTCATGCCCTGAGTGTACGTGCATGATGTATGGCACTGAGCATACAAGCGTCTGAGGTGATAGCTCTTAGCATGCTCGACCTCGTGATTGTGCTTTGGAACCACGACCAGGTTGCACACACAATGAACCTACAATTTCAGAAAATTTTGTAGAAATCTCAAATTTATATTTTTATTGTTTGAGGGTTGTCCTTTGTTGAGCGGGTGAGGTATGTGCCCATCTTTGGATGAGGCTTCGAATCGAGGAGAAGTCTGTTGCTCGTGAGGGAGACCCTCAACCACCGCTGTCGCTCGAGCTGCCTCCATCCATGGCCGTCGCCGGACGGAGTTGAAGGTGAAGCCCTCGCCGCCGCGTTGCTGCCCTGGAGTGGATGGGTCCCTGTCGCTGAGGTCGGTCGAAAAGAGCTCGTGTAGTCCTCGGTTCGTACGGACAGAGGAGATAGAGAGCGATGGCAAGGCTCCGTCTGCGTCACGTGTGAGACCCGCTCGTCAATCCCAGGAACCTCAAACGGCCATTAATGGCGGAAATTGGACGGGATGGCAGAACTTCCGGTAGTAGGTGAGGCAAGGTCTGTATCCGCCGTTGCTCAGTTCTCCCGGTCGTTCGTCGCTCGGGTTCTCCTTGGTTCGGCCTTGGTGGCTGCGTATCCTTTGGACCTAATCTGGAAAATTTCATATCTGATTTTTTCTCGAATCTCTACCGGTTCCTACCGAAAAATGAGAGATAGCTCTCAATGAAAGCACCAATGTTGGTAGAAAATATCTCGGGTAGAGAAACTAGCAGCATTTCAGTTTAGTAAAATAGCGTAGAGAATACATGGAGGGTTGATGGCCTATTTATAGGCATCCATCATAAGTCCAAAGTCAATCTACATGAGCTTGGCCCATATTAATAATACATCTCCAAGCTAATGGATGAACCGACCCGATAAATAAGTAAATGAGCAAGGGGCGACTCCCGCTCGTGAGACTGCATCCTGGGCCTAGTTGGACCTAAGCTCGGAGATAACGGGCCGATGGCACTGGGCCTGGCCCATTATCTCAACAGTCTCAAAAAAGCCAGACAGTTCTTTATCAGACGGAGAAAGTATTACATGAGTTACTTAGCGTCTTATTTAGTTTTTGATAAAATAATTTGAAATCCCTAACAATATACGTAGAAGTTATGTCTAAATTCCTTTGTTCTTGATAAAATGTGTCAAAGCTCTGAAAAAATCATCCATTCTCATAAAATGTGTCAAGGCGAAAAAAGTTATAGATTGAAATGGATTTGAATATTGCACCTAATTTGATCTCAATATAAACAATTCCTTAGCATTAATCTTAAATAGTTTTCCCAATTTGTTTATCTTAATTAATAATTTTTTGGTAGAATTTAAAAAGATACAATGAGTGTTACATGATTAAACTAAAGATAGTCGAAAAATATAACGTTTAATACCGAGTGATCATAATAATAGATCTAATGACCATGATCAAGTTCACTTTTACATGAATCTCGACATTATAATTACAATAATTGCGATCACAATTTTATTTATAAATCTTTTTACTATGAGGGAAGTACGTTCGCAAAGCCGCAATAAAGGGACGGAACTATGCATAAGCGTAATGGGGCCTTGGCCCCCTGACATTTGATTTTTTAATACTATTAGTATATTAGTAATAAAGGATTTTACACATAGTTAAAGTTTTTCTCCATCCAACACTAGTGAGCAAAAGGTGACATCCGGCCTCATGGCAAATAAATCTACCATTTAAGAGAAATTTGCGTCAAAAAATTGTAAATGCATATATAATACTATCGTAGCACCTAATTTGCATTTATTCGCTCAATTTCATTAGCAAGTGACCCCTCATTTTTTACATTTCATTACATTTTATCTTGTAAAATATTTTGGAACCCGTTGTATGGTCATTAAAAAAATCCACATTACCCCGTAGTGTTTGCACTATTTTAGAGACGTAAATTCATAATTATTTCATCACAAATGTATTGCATATTATGAGATATGATTAAATCAACGTAAACTTAATTCAAGAATAAACATGGTTACAATTAAACATCAGGATAAGCAGCATATCAATACTTCGGCCGTCCTTTTATCGGACCCTGGCTCCGCCCCTGTCACAATATTTCAAATTACAGCAGGATTCAACTTGGGAAAAATGTAAATTCTGAATCATTTCAAGTTACAGTGGTGCTAATTATTATCATTATTTATCTATACATCTATTTATTTATTGAATGAAAGTGAGCAACGGGCAAGAAAAACCTTTGCCTCTTGCTTCTGATACGATAAGTGGTACTAGAAGAAGGTATAGCAACCTTGCACAATGCAAGCTTAAGGGACTGTTTGAACGAATTGATGGAAATCCCCTTATCCTTGTCGGGACAGAGCAGCAAGATAATGGTCCTAACCCTGCCACCCAAACAAGTCACGTCGGCATGCACCATCACCAACTTTAGTTCTTTGAGTACATTGTTCATCTCCGCGAACAACTCAGGTCGATCATCACAACAGATCGAAACCCTGACGAAATTCACAGCATTGAAGAAGCTTCTTTGTTCGTCATAATCTTGAGCGTCGTCGACGATCACTTGGTCAGTTTCAACTGGAATGTCGGCGAGGACTTTGCTGATTTCTGTTACTTTTCTCTTGAGATCTTTCACATGGTCCACTACGCTTGATAACAAAGTTGCCTTATCCATCTTCAACACACAAATTAAAAATAATAATTAAACATATCATAATAGATCATAGTAGAATACACTTAAAAAAACACTCCGTCCATCACATCCCCAAATAATTATCTTATTTTTCTTTTTTTGGATATCTCAAAATATTTTTCTTGTTTCATTTTTTTGTCAAAAAAATGTGGCCCAACATTTTTGCTTTTTTAGTTTTTCTACTCAAACTTCAACCACATCTTTTACCTTTTCGATTACTTTATTAGAACTTGTGCTAAAGCAAACAAACAATTAATTTGGAATGAAGGGAGTAATAAACTACACATGAAACAGATTATTATCATACTAGAGCAATTCTAACCAGATGAGGCCATAAATTTTGCCTACATGCAAGTGAAAACATCCTCATTATTTACCAATTCAATTTCTTTCACTAATTTTATAAGTAAGATATGAAAATAATTGTGTTAGGAATTATTTTATTATGTCTAATTACATTAGTTATCCTTATATTTGTGTATTTTATTTAGTTATTGGGAATTGGATTTCTTTAGCTCATTTAGTATTTATTATGTATTTCTTTATCAATAATAGGAAAGTGGCATGTCACTTTCCTATAGGTCGGCTCAGTATCTCTCATACTATTTTGGGATATCAAACGCACATATATATGCATCCCAGACAGATTGAGCATGATCACTGATTTTGGCTAAGCATTCCATTGCGTTCATACATTTTTAGAGAGAAGGAAGAGTTGTCGTATCAATATCAGGCCCTATACGCTCATCGCTATCACTTTGGTATTGAATCAAAACTTAAATCTTCTCTATTCTTGTTTTATATATCTGATTGTTGGATAAATAGAGACTTTCAAACTGACATCGCTCTAGAACAATAATGTCACATGTACTCTAACTAATTTAACCTTCAAAAGATTTTCTATTTGAGTAAAGACATATATACATTTTTATGCACATCTATTGTGTATATCAGGGGCGTAGCTAGGGGGTGGCCAACCATGGCCACGGTCCAGCCAAAATTTAAAAAATGTCTATCTTTTTAGTGTAAAAAATTCCGTGTAATTTTTTTTCAAAAGTATTCTTTGTACCGGTCCAGTCCTCTGGCTCCGCCCCTGGACTGTATATTCTTACATACCCCGTACTATGTTTTTTATTTGTTTGATGGTAAAAAGTAATCATACTTTTCATTATCTAATAAACATGTGCCAAGTATGAATGCAAACAACAAATGTTTACGCTAAATTATATTACCTCCATCTCTTTTTATTTAGCCATCTTTGACTTTTTCAGTCAAAGATGATAAACTTTGGTCAATTATTTTAACTAATATATATATATATATGTGTGTGTGTGTGTGAAACTTAGTAAATTTATACTTTTATAATAATATTTTTAGCAAAGAACATTTTCATATCATTTTCATATTATCAATATTCCTGTGTATAAATATATAATCAGTCAATGTTTAACAACATTGACTTGGAAAATAGTATTTGGCTAAATAAAAAGGGACGGAGCGAGTACATTCTTTTTACAAAAAAATGTTTAAAATTAATCTTTCATTGCACAAAACACAAACTTATCTCTTATAGGTTTGTGTATTGAAAATGTAGTATAATTGTGTACTTTCTTTGTCTTGTAACTTTCACTATGTCCTCATCTCATCATATACTTCAGGAGAAAAGAGTCAAATAAGGACTTCTACTATTACGAAATAGTCACATAAGGTCATGTACTCAATAAAGTGTCATATAAGTACCTCTACTTGTATAAAGCAATCAAATGAGTCCTAATGGCTTATTTAACACCTCCTAATCCAGATTTTAGATTACATGACGTTTTTTTGACTTGTATTTCAACCAATCTTAGTTAAATATTCAACATATGTCGTATAATGTATTCTAAAAAGATGGTCAGAAGTACGTTGAAACCGGGATTAAGAGGTGTTGAATAGGTCATTAGGACTCATTTGATTGCTTTTTAGAAGTAGATGTACTTATATGAAACTTTATTGAGTACATGTCTTATGTAACTATTTCATAATAGTAGAAGACCTTATTTGTCCCTTTCTATATATTTCAGTGTGCAACTATCAATTCATTGTTCAACTATCACCATCTATCACCTAGCCTTTTCCTCTTTTAGATAGAAAGTGTCATTGTTTTTTTAATAATGACACATTGGCACTCCATAGCTTCTATATCCTTAAATAAAACAGTCAAGAAAAACAGAGACAAGATAGAACAGAACAGTTAAAGTTTGTGCAACGTGCAATTTCCTTAAAACGTATTCGTTGTCTCTCTCAGTGCCAGGAACGTTGCAACAATCGTTTCCCAGGATATGGTGGCTATGAACAACCGTTTGAGCACACAACTGATTGTTCCGGTAAACGGAAACAAAGACCTAACACTCGGGATTTGTTTAGAAAGCTGGAGGTGGTTTTAAGTCGAAAGCTACGTAAAGACTATGTATGAACGTGTGTTGTTGCAAAGCACCTGTCAGCTTATATATGGATGAATTTGTTGTGTGTTAATAGACCTGAAGTCCTGAACATTATGGAAAGAAACAAAAATTAAATCTTATCTTTGTTAGACAGATTTTCGGACGATATTCATGTCCACAGGGCACCCGCACATGTTAGTCCTGGTTTTTCTTCTCCGTTTTCGGGATTTGGTCGGCACCCCCTACGCGCGAAGAGTATTTTTCCACCTAGGAATTTTAACTCCTTCAAAGAGGGTAACCTTTATAAAGGGGTGAAAATCCCTTGGGTTTTCTGGTGTGGGATTAATCACACTATTGAATTTTGAGAATCAATTTCTCATTCACCCGTTATCCGTTTTGAGTGTACCATATATCGAACCGAAGCATTTAACAACCAAAAGTGGACCCCACTCAAAATACTGCCCATAAATGACCATTTAATGCAATTTTAACGCATCTTTCCAACATATCTAACCAAGTACATGGCTACATCAATATACAAAATTTCCATTTCCATATAATTTAATCGAAAGGACTCATGGGTTATTAGTTTGGGGTTTTTCACGCCAAAGCTATGTGCCCTTACATTTAAGCTTGCATGAATTAATATGTTCTTGCATGAAAATACAATAGCAATAGATGAAATATTCATTTGATATAAAATATTCCTAAACTCAAATTACAGATATATAAAACATATCTTCAAATGTTTAGAATTTGGGACAGTTTATTCTTTGTTAATATCATAGTGACAATCTACTTGAAGGCCCTTTTACCATTTTTGTATACTCACACTCATTCTTTTAGGCAATAGCCCTAATGCTTGGATTTCTATGTTTATTCTGATAGTAAAAACTTTGATAAGGAGTATTATATATTACCTTTGTCTCGTGTAACTTTGCCATTGCATCTTTAGTTTTCTTTTTTATTGTCTCTAAGTCACTTTCTTTTTAATTCAATTAATTTGTGATTTCTATTATTTCTCCATCCTCTATAGAAACCTCAACGATACACTTTTTATGTTATTGTTCCACGTTGTGACGGTCTAACATGACAAAGTTATAAGGGATGAAGTGAGTATATGTATTAGGCCAAAAAAATGTACGTACAGGGATGGATTTATGGGGGGGGGGGGCGACCACCCCCCTTGGACTTTCAAAATTTTCTATTGTATATGTAATATTTTCGTAAAATTTTCATACTTTAATTAGATTCACCCCCCTTAAATTTTAGTTTTAAAAATTAATATATATTCTTACATAATGTAACACTTAATTAGAGATTTAAAAGAAGGAACATCTAAAATAATTTACATAACTTAAATAAATAAACAATAGAACAACTCATTGTTAAAGATTTAAGATACTTACTATGTAAAAATTCTTAGTTTTGTAATGTTTAATTATCTTTATTAGATAACTAGTAAACAATGTTGTAAAATATATATCAAATAATATTAAATACCAGACAAACTAGTTACACAGGTTTTAGATCATGTGAAGCGAATCCAACTTATAAATATTTATTATTGAATAACACAATTCATTTACTTCTTACGTTTTAAAAAGACTTTATTGCATAGATAATAAACTTTAGTTATTTGAGCAAATATAATATTCACTATATATATATATATATATATATATATATATATATATATGAATTAGCAATATAATATTATTCTAAAAATAATAATCTCATACATACTATTGTAATATTAAGAAATCTCCTTGTGACTCATGAACACCCTTCTCGGTAGACAAAAATTGTAATTCAAAAACCAATTCATTATTTCGATAAGATTCATGTAGTTAAACAATGTTCAAGTTATTTTAAAAGTATTGGTGAATGTGTACCTTATAAACTCTATCTTTAAGAGGAAGCGGTCCAGCTCAGCTGGTCGCTGACTCACTCTCCCTTACGGGAGGTCTCGGGTTCGGAACTCAATGGAGTGAGTTTCATCCCTGATTACTCCAGGTCCCCCCAGCCCCCTCCCTCAGACGCCCCCCGGAATAAAAAAAACTATTAAAAAAACTCTTTATCTTTAAATAAAATGTTATATATCCTTTTTTATTTTCAAATTATTTTTCTTTGATTTGCCATTTCTTACGCTTTAATGTAACAATACTTTTTTCTAGAGCACTCCAATTATAAAATTAAAGTTATTTTGCCATTGTCTAAACTTAGAATGTAATATATATATATTTAAATATCATCATGTATGTATTAATGAATTCTTTTGAATAAATATAGTCGCAAAGGCTTACCCTAGCGAAAAAAATTTGCCCCACTACACTAGCAATTTTTTTATCCCGAATACTAGTGGTTTTTTTGACCTCCTACACTAACGAAAATCTTCACCCTTCTTGACTCGAAATTCTGGATCCGTCTCTGTGTACGTGTATTGAGTTCCAAGCTCTGTTCTCAAGCTTTGTATTGAATTTACTTTAATTTGATGAAGACAATTGTTACGCATTATTAAAGTAAATGTCCTCACACCGTAATGGTATGGAATAATGAATATTTATAAGATCATGAGTTACTCCTCCTATCAAGTTGACCTTTTAAGATGGAACTTCAAATTTTAACATGATATCAAGAGATTGTCATCTTTAAACCATATGTCATCTTGTAAGATTTGTTGGAGATGATAGGGCAAGAATATAAATAATAATGTCATCCTTCCTTTTTAGTTATCTTTCCTTTTCAAGATTGTCATCTTTAAACCATATTCTATCATTTTAAGATTTGTCGCATCTTTCCTTTCTAGTCCGTCCAAAAAGATTGTATCATACCAGATTTGGTAAAGTTTATGTGGATATAAATCATTCTTACTTTATTTTTATTTTATCAATTTATTATCGAATTATTAGCTAAATATATCTCCAACTATTATCAAATTCACAAACCCATCTCATACATTCACTTTTATTAAAAAAAGGCTCAAACTTCATTTTTTCTCACAATTACACTTTCAATAGATGAATTAGTAAAAACTAAGAAGAAAATCATATTCATATTTCATATTTTTCACCTCTTTCTAGTTTCAAGTTTACAAATTTGTATTGCTTTTAGAGTTGTCATTGATAAAAATGTGTGATTTTGAAAAAACAAAAAAGAAAAGCATAGTTGTTGAAAGATGAAGTTTGAGTCTTTCTTTTGATAAAAATGAAAGAATGGGATAAATTTGTGAATTTGATGATAGTTTGGAATAAAACAAGCTAATAATCCTTTGTTATCAAACACATGAACTTTTCCACCAAATACGTGACTTTTTATTTCGCGCGTTGAATTGTGTAATAATAAGAAAAAGTAAGATTTGAGTTACTTTTCTGGTTGTATTGACTAAAGTTACTGTAGATGATCATTTTAACTATTTTTCATGTAATTTTTTCTTTATGTTATTAATAAACTATATTTTAAATTTAATTTTTTCATAAATCAACAGAATTAGTCAATGCAGCCAATGCGACCAAAACTTCATAAATTTCAGTAATCACCCGACTCAGCCGATTTCAGTGTTACCAAACGAGCTCTCAGTATTAGTGAGAGTGAGTAGTTATAGTGTAACAGTGCAATATCTTCTAGGGATGGACTCGAGCCGGATTACTCGAACCGAAACCGGCCCCAACCGGCACTGTTCCGGCCCCAACCGGCCCGGTCCACGATTCTGTGGCCGGTTCAGGCCACCCGGCCTGACACTGTAGAGGGGCGGTTCCTGGGCATTGCATTTCATGAACCGGCCTGGCCAGTTCGGGCCTTTTTTTGTTTTTCACATTTTTTAAAAGGTAAATGAGTTGGGCTGGGTGTTTTGGAGGGGTTTGAGGTGTGGGGGTGGGTAGGAAGTAATTAGAAAATTAAAAAAAATAGGATGAACCGGTCCAGTAACCGCCGGGTGAACCGGCCCGATCCGGGCCCGGAGCTACCCGGGCCGGTTTTCGGGCCTCACTTCTCCAAAAAAAGCCCGGTCAGAATCAGACCGAGGCCCGAACCGAACTGAGGCCATGCCTAATATCTTCCCTCGGCATGATAGTACGGTACACATGGGAGAAATGAATTTGGTATATTTCCTGGCTTTTGTTTTCAAAACCAATGGTGAATGGTATATATCTTAAATTAAGTGCTCTTAGTGAAATATGATCAAATGCTTGAATAGTTTTAGAGCGTAAAAAGAAAAAATATTTGTCTAAATTAATAGTTGTATAACACTAACTAATTACTTATGTTCAATATGCTAAAACTCGTACCGTTCAATTAAGCAAATCGTGCATACTCCGAATAATTTATTGTGGAGTATTAATATAGTTCGCCAATAATTCAGTGTAATGATTTTGTGGGGTGCATACATATTAGTAATTCACCAATTTGATTTTTCTTTCATGAGTAAATAGTACTACCTCCGTTCCCATTTTAACTTCCAAATGGGTTTGGCACAAAATTTAAGATAGTGGATATTGTGTGATGGAGAGTTGTGCAGAGGAGAGAGAAATGTGTAAGAAATGTTGTGAACCACAAATTTTTTACCAAAAGGGAAAGTTGAAGTTTTAATTGGAACGGACGAAAAAGAAAAGTTGGAAGTTTATTTAGGAACGGAGGAAGTTCGTATTACTACCTCCGTTCCCATTTTAACTTCCAAATGAGTTTGGCACAAAGTTTAAGATAGTGGATATTGTGTGGTGGAGAGTTGTGCAGAGGAGAGAAAAATGTGTAAGAAATGTTGTGAACCACAAATGCTTTACCAAAAAGGGAAAATGGAAGTTTTAATTGGAACGGACGAAAAAGAAAAGTTGGAAGTTTATTTAGGAACGGGAGAGTAATTGTTTTTATCTTATTATGTTTGGTTTGGATATTTGATTTTTAGAGTATGTTTGATACACAGTGTTTCACTTCCGATTGTTTTAGATTTAAATTATTTATTTCGTGGCTAGCGAATCAGATTCTTCTATATGAGATGATTGAGTATATGTCTATTTTAAGGCTGACAATCGAATCTATTATAAATATCTAGATATTGTCTTTTATGTTTTCTTAACTTTAACTCCCTCCATCCCATATTTAACTTCGATTTTGACCGGGCACGTGTTTTAAGATAGTGAGATTTGTGTGGTGGAGAGTTATGCAGAGGAGAGATAAATGTGTAAGAATGGTTGTGAACCACATATTCTTTACCAAAAAAAAAAGAAGATAAATTTGAGACGAATCGAAAAAGAAAGTACGAAGATAATTTCGATTCAAAGTGTAATGATTGGACAATGGACATGAATAGGTAACTAGGTAAGTAGTACAGTAGGAAGAGATTAACTGAAAGGTTCGGCGGGTACTAGATTGTCCCTCTGACATAATTCGGGCAGATCCGAGATTCCATCACCAATGTAAAAACCACATGCTCATCTCTACTTTGTCGGGGAATCCTATAAATTACCGTATGTACACACGAGGTGATTAAGGACCATTTAGTTTTTTTTTGGCCACACCATTAATTTAGGGATTATTATGTTTATGTGTTTGGACAAATACAAGTATATGTTTGTAGTTTTTGAAATGTTTAGATTAATAATAAAATCATAAACAAATAATAAAAATCATAAAATAATACTATGTAATAAAAGATTTATAAAATATTTTAAAAATAAAAATTAAATTTTTTATTAAAAAAATTAAAAGTTTTAAAATATAAAAAAAGTAAAAAAAATGCCGCCGTCTCTACCACCACCCGCTCGCATCACCGGTGAAAATTTGCTAACATTTTTAGTAATTCCATAATAATAGCAGATTCAATGAAAATTTTGGTTTTAGAAGAGTAAGGATGTTTTTATTTGAACTTTACTTTGCTAGTCTGGTCTAATATGTTTAAGTGTGGTCTGGTCTGAACTGATCTGATCTGGTAAATGTCATGATGAGTCAGTCAAACCAAGGTAATAAAAATTATACCCGTTCACACGAGAGATCCAACCAACACATAAGAGTAGTAATCTCCACGCGTCCGTTGTAAATTTCGATCATAATCAATATTTCAACTTTTTCGCTACTCAAGTGAACTATCTATGTCTGTTGTAAGTATTCCTTTTCCTAACAACACTTGAAACAGTCTAAAAAATCACTTGAATCTGAGTAATGATAATATATATTATCTCCGTCCCGGTGAACTTTGCCAATTCAAGTGCAAAGTATGTGAAAAATAAGAATAATAAAAATTGTGTGTTTGAGATTTGTGCTGTGGAGAGAAATGTGCAGAATCATAAATTACTACCTCTGATCCGTATTAAAGTTCTCACTTTCCTTTTTGGGATGTCCCTTATTTAAGTTCACACTTACATTGTAGGAAACAAAACAGTGCAAAACAGTGCCAAACAATGCACTCCACAGTAAAGTCAAATTTATTTTTTTAATCTGTGTGAAGTCAAACTGAGAACTTTAATAGGGACATGAGAGAGTAGTTGTTTTTATATTTAAGTGACAAAGTTTTTTGGGACAATAAAAAAGGGAAAGTTTGCAAAGTGCAACTTTTTCGGACATGGGAATGTACCTTATTAAAGTGAGGGAGTATAATCCATGTACCTTATCGGACATGGGAATGAGTGTCCTAAGAGTAGCGAGCTGCGCGTTGATTCTGCCTCGGCGGCGTTTCTCGGCTTCGCGGTGGCTCTGTGGACCACTCAATCCACCGCCTGATCTCATCATTCCTATCGCCGTCCCTTCTTCTTCTTCTTCATCAAACGCCGGCGGCCATGAAAGAAAAGCAGCTGCGGCGGCGGAAGGGTAGTCCGGGAATAATGCAGCATTTTCTGCCCACTCAATACTCGACGGATTTTCCATTTTTTCTCGCAATATATATATTTATGCTTCTGATTGATCAGCAGGCGCTGCTCCCTTTTTATACCACGCAAATGATTGAAATCACTTACGGATAGCATTTATCATTAACGAGCGAGTGTGTGATTGGAGATTTGGACGGATATAATTTACTAATCCTTCCTTCCGAAATGATTTAATGATAAGACTAAAAGAATATATATAAGAATAAATATTACTCCGTAATTCAATCGAGTTTTTTCTCAAAAATAATATGTACTAAATAAAAAACCATTTACGAAATTAGGGTCGGGTTAATTTTTTTTCAAGATACTGTTAAAATAAGTGGTAGTTAACTAGAACCGCCGAGCGACTTTCTTCTAAAATCGGGAGCTATGTAGCACCCATACGAGTACACGGAAACGGGTACGAGGATAAGATAAAAAAGAAAAAAGTATGATATGGAAACGGAGTATATCTTAAAAATATTAAAAGTTCTAGGGTGTATTTATAAATATTAAAAACTATTGGGTGTATTTATAATATAAAAAATTACAAGATTTTTGAGCTCGCCTTATTAATGGCATTGAAAATTTTCACATTATCAAGATAGTTAGAAATACATGCATACTTTATCTCATATAAACACTAATCCATATCAAAATATAAATATAACCACTGAGTCATTAATTTACGAAGTAATATAAGAAACGAGTTAAACAACTACAATTTTGAAATTAAAAGTGCAAGTACTCAAAGTTTTTAGATAATGGAGATATAAAACAATACCCTAATAAAAAATTAGAAGTTCTAATACATACTTCCTCTAGAGCTACTAATTTGCATGGATAACATCGCCTTCTAGAAAGATCAAACAATCACCAATTCTGATTCAGCTAGGGAAAGTTGGCAATCACAAGTACCCTTATGCCATCCATGCTTTCAAAGTCATCATCACCAACATTTCACAAATCTTAGAACGAGACGGAGAGAATACTACACTCATAAACTATCGTAAAATTTTACTCCCTCCGTAGTTAAATTAACCCCCCCAAAGTACATTTGACACGGAGATTAAGATATTGCATTATGTAGTGGAGAGTTGTGCAAAAAAAAGATGAATGTGTAAGAATTGCGGTGAATATAATTACAAATTCTTGACTAAAAAGAGAAAGTGAGTTTATTTTGAAACACTAAAAAAGAAAATTTGGAATTTTAATGAGGGAGAGTTTAATATAGTTTCAAAAACTAGAATGAAATAAAATAACATTCAGAGTCAATGGGTCAATTTGTATTATGTAAAAAAGCTTAATACAAAATATACTTAGGAATCAATTTGGGATAAAAGAAATACGTACCTAATTAAGGAGTAAACCGCTATCTATAATTACGATGGATCGGTCAAACAAAAATCGTTATAATGCTGTCCCCTGGACTTGACAATTTTCGAATTTTATTACCTATATTACGAAATACGACAGGACAGTGGATCGGAGGGCAAAGAATCTAAGAAACAAAAAGAAGGGTCCCAGAATTTATACTGCACTGCACTACAACTCTATAAATGACAGAAGGTTGCAGAAGTATAGTTGATCAATGGGTCTCACAGTAAGAATATGCTCCATCTTCCCCAAAAGTTGATCCATGGCTAACCTCGTAGACTCATAGCCTCGTCAGAATTTCAAAAATAGGGTCGAGGTACGATAGATTTTTAAAAAAAATGTATTTGTACACATTTTTCTTATAGACGTTCTTATACATTTGTCTGTGGTGGGTCATTTTTTTTGTCTGTGAACGAGATCCACAAACAAAACTTGTCTTGGATATTTTTTGTCTGTGACAGACAAAACACGCCGATTCACAAACAAAAAATAACATGTCACAAACAAGTGTATGAGAACGTGTATAAGAACGTGTACAAGTAGAATGACTCTAGATTTTTTCATAAATTTGGCAATTTTGGTTTGTGTACACACTTTCCATACACACATACACACTATAAATATTCCCTCCCACTCAATCTTTTTCTTCCTTTTCTTTCTATCTTCATCACCTCCATCTCCAACCCTTACATCTTCATAATCTTGGGCGTCACCTTCAATCTCAAACACCATCTTTCATCTTTATCATTTTCATTATCATTTAATTTCCATCATCAACATTTTCATCTTTTCCAATTCATCTTTCATTTTTAAGATTCGCCGAAGATGGAGAGTCTTCGGAAAATCAATCCGGAGACGATTAATCGTTAAATATTTGTCTGTATTGTATATAAAAATCATTTGTGATTGTATATTAATAAACTTTGTCCATATGAAGAAATAAATTGAAAAAAAATTAATTAAAAGTCATCAGAAAACCACATGAGGTAAAAAGTCACCGGAAAATAAATTTGAGGTGTTGTTTGTATCATTCAAATTGTTGAGCTAGTTTCTTTCATATACAAAAATTATATGGCACAAAAAAGTATAAGTATAGATTTTCTCAAGTGTCATAGACAATTAATGTATGTACACAGACATTGGTTTTTGTGATAGAAACACTGTCATCTCTGCAAAAATAGCACAAAAATCGATGTATGTGTACAAACATTAATTGCCTTCCACAGGTAAAAAATGTTCGGCACAGACAAAAAATATATAATTACATACATTTCTCAAGTGCCACAAACATTCAATGTCTTTGCATAGACATTGACTTTTTACGCCACAAACACAGCCATCTCTGCCTAAAATCCTGACAAATGTTCCCCGGCATTTGCCCCACTGATCTTGGTGGTTTGCTTATCGGGTAAAAAAAACACTGCCATCTCTGCAAAAAAAAAGACACAACAATCAATGTTTGTATACAGACATTAGTTGTCTTCCACAGACAAAAAATGTTTGACAACAACAACAACATCCAAGCCTTAGTCCCAAAAGATATTGGGGTCGGCTAACATGAATCGATACATGATATCACAACCAAAAGGAAAAGAAGGAAAAAAGATAAAAAGATAAGCTATTATGAAAAGATAATATAAAAAAGATGAATATATATAAAAATGATAAAATAAAAAGGCTGCAAATAATGCATATATATATATAAGGATAAAAAAACTAGGAAAAAAAAGATGAGGGAAAAAGATTATCAAGATCACTCCTTCACGTGAATACCCGCCCTCCACTTAGTTCTCTCCAAAGTCATGCCCTCATCCAACCCCAGAAGAAGCATATCACTTCGAACTCCCCTAACCCACGTCTGTTTGGGTCTTCCTCTCCCTCTCTTCCCTGCCTCTTCTCCACACATCTCAACTCGCCTAACAGGTGCATCACTCGGTCTTCTACGCACATGACCAAACCACCGTAGGCGCGACTCCCGCATCTTGTCTTCAATAGGTGCTACTCCCACCCTTTGTCTGATTGTCTCATTCCTCACGCGGTCCTTCCTAGTATGCCCACACATCCAATGCAGCATGCGCATCTCTGCCACACTCATCTTTTGAATGTGACATTGTTTCACCGTCCAACACTCTACGACATACAGTAATGCAGGCCTAATTGATGTCCTATAAAATTTACCCTTCAGTCTAGTCGGCATACCTCGGTCGCATAGAAATCCTGACGCACCCTTCCACTTCATCCACCCTGTTCTGATTCTATGGGATACATCTCCCTCTAACTCACCGTTCTTCTGAATTATGGAGCCCAAGTAACGGAACATATCGCTGACTGGTATCTCCTTACCATCCAGAGTAATTCCGCTATTACCACTACTTCTACCTCCACCAAACTTGCACTCCATGTACTCTGTCTTGCTCCGACTTAGTTTGAAACCCTTATTCTCCAATGTTTGTCGCCATACTTCCAACATTGCTTTAAGACCTGATTGCGTCTCATCAATCAATACAATATCGTCGGCAAACATCATGCACCACAGTATATCATCTTGAATTGACTTCGTAAGTTCATCCATGACTATGGCAAATAAGAAAGGACTCAAGGCCGATCCTTGATGCACTCCGATAGTAATAGGGAACTCTTCAGTCCTCCCTACACTAATACGAACACTTGTAGTACAATACTCATACATATCCATGATGATGCTGATATACTTGCGTGATATGTCTTTCCTAGTTAAGAAAAAATGTTTGACGCAAACAAAAAATCTACAAGCACATACATTTCTCATGCGTCACACATAGTTAATGTTTGTACACACACAAATCATATTAGTTTAATTTTACATACAAACAATTGTTTAAGACAATACATATAATAATAATTCCGGTGACTTTACATCTCCGAATTAATTTTCGGTGATTTTTATTTATAAATTTTATGTTTTATTTCGTCATACAAACAAATATTATCATTATTTAAGAAATCACAAAAATTCTGGTTTGGTTTTCCGGCAACTATCCATCTCCGGCGGATCTTAAAAAATGAAAGATGGAGTGAGAAACATAGAAAATGATAAAGATTAAAATGATAAAGATGAAAGATGGTGATGGAGATGAAGGATGACACAAGATGATGGAAGATGGAGATTGGGTGAAGATGAAAGTGATGAAGATGAGGAATTTGGAAGAGAAAGGGCTACGCACGGCCGTGTGTGCATTGACGCACGCGTTCGTCCAATGAAGAAAACGAACTAGACCTTACTGCCAACCATGCACGCGTGCGTGGCTAGGGACGCACGCGTGCGTCCCTCTTTTTACGCGAATATCTGTCGGACGCACGGACGCCACGCACGCGTGCGTGGGCGCCGTGCGTACCCAAAATTTTTCCTAATTCAACTCAAATTAAGGAAAGATCACCCCCTAACCCTAATTTAAGGGGATGGACTTTAGAGAGCTGATTAAGGACGAAAATTAGAGAGCTTTTCAGCCATGTTTTTCAATTCCTTAGAAGCTGTTCTCTTCACCTGATCTGAATGTTTCTGATCTGAATTTTTTAAGTTCTGATCTGAATTTTTCTGATCTGATCTGATCTAATCTGAATCTTTCTGATCTGATATGAATCTTTCTGATCTGACCTGATCTGATCTAAATCTGTCTGATTTGATCTGAATGTTTCTGATCTGATCTGAATCTGTCTGGTCTGATCTGAATGTTTCTAATATGATCTGAATGTCTCTGATCTGATCTGAATGTTTCTGATCTGATCTGAATCCTTCTGATCTGATCTTAACTTTCTAAATTGGTATATAATAATAAGAATAATAACAATAACAATAACAATAACAATAATAATATCAATAATAATTATAATAGTAATAATAACTATTATTATTATTTAATAAATATAATAAAAATAATACTACGTAACAACAACAACAACAACAACAACAATAATAATAATAGGTAGTAGTGGTGATATTAATAACCTTTTTAATAATAATATAAATATTTGACAATAAACGAAGCAATGTAAAATTCTTGCACATAATGAGAGTAACGTAGAAATGACAAACACATGAGTTTGTTCTTAAAACTCAATTGCAAAAAACAATAAATATAAATGTCGAATTGAGCGCCAAATTTCAGCAGCTATTTGTGCCTGTACTTTTTCCATTTCTTGTTTACCTTCTCGATTAAACATGCTAGTGTCACTACTTGGCTCAATGGTGATTGCACTTGAAATTGGAATATCCAACTCGTAAAGACGGATAAAGTTATGCAGTGCGAAAGTTGATACCATAATCGCAAGATCATATTGAATTTCCATTAACGGCATCCTATGTAGTATCCACCATCGGGACTTCAGTGCAGTGAAACATCTTTCGAATGGTGACAGTATTATATATTTAGATTAGATGGATTGATACAGAGTACTCAATTTTAGCATTTATTAAAAAATCAATACTAAAAATTACTCCGTAAAACATAATAACAGTAATTATATTAATAATAATAATTATTACTATTATTATAAAAAATAACAATAATAATAGTAATAATAGTTATAGTAATATATATAATAGATAATAATATAATGCTTCCAATTTGGTATGAATATTTCTGAACTAATCTGATCTGATCTGAATGCTTCTGATGTGATCTGAATGCTTCTGATCTGATCTGAATGTTTCTGATCTGATCTGAATGTTTCTGATCTGATCTGATCTGATCTGATCTGAATTTTTCTGATCTGATCTGATCTGATCTGAATAAAATAAGAATAAGGAATAAGTAATAAGATTAAGACGAAGAGAACAGCTTCTTAACATTCTTTGTAAGTTCGTGCTTTTTGATTAATGACAATTAATTCTATTCTTCCCAATTCTATTGATTTTTCAATTATGAGTAGGGAGTAGTTTTAATTAGGGATTTGGGGTTGATGAAGGGGTTTATCATGATGTATGACTAGTTTCTTGATAGTTTGATTACATGAATGCCGTTTAATTTGTGTTTGAATAATTTAACTGTTATCTTTTGTAATCTGGAACCGCGGCTAGAATTACAATTGTTTGTAGAATAAATTAAGAGAGATCTAGTTTATTCTAGGACACATTCACACACACTTAATCGTTCGCTAAGAGATTAGTAGCGATTAAGGGGCCGTAAGCTCGCTCGTCTTGGCAATAATTTAGGATCCTGTCGCATGAGAGATCAGCCTGGTCCCCTAAATTATTGTACTCTACGCCGCGAGAGCGGTAAGAACCTAGTATTAATTAGCTAGACTCAATTAAATTAAATTCATGTAATTAGGCCTGATCTGACACAAATCTGATTACCCCAGAATCAATCTCTGTTCCCTTCGTTGTAAAATAAGAAGAACCCAAACCTTTACTTTTATTCGCTCATTCGCATTAGTTTAATTCCCATTCAACCAATCAATCTCGCACGACGCATTTATTTTATTTTATTTTTAATCGCTGAATTTAATTAATCTTTATTTTTGTCCGTCTCTGTGGAGACGATACTCGTACTTTCACCACTGTTCTACTATTAATTTAAGTGCGAGAAAATTCACATCAGGCTCTGTCCTCGGTAATTGCAGAGGCCCTATGCATTTTTAGCATAATAACCTCTCATCGCAGTTGCCGGGATTCGAACCCGAGACCTAACCCTTGTGACACTCCCTTGTTACTAGTTGTTGAGCTACGCCCACCGGTACTTTACTTCGTACAAAACTGTTAGGGCCCCTAGATTTTGATGAACAAGTATTGTTTTGATGATGCCACCCCTTTTTGTATAATATCCCTGTAATAGACTAGCACTTGTATTTGTTCTACTACTGTTTATTGTAATGTGCTCAAAATTGAGAATGTACTCAAGAAAAACAGAGAGTACTAAAAAGAGAAGAAACGTACCATAAAACAAAGAGAAAAGAAACAAAAAGAAAAAAGTACGAAAAGAGTTAAGAGAAGCCCTTTTGAATAAACTAATCAAAAAACCTTCAATGACCTTCTGGTCATAACAGAGAACCTCAACTCTGATGGACATCAGAACTGATCAACTCTGGTGACACCAAAGTAAAGGTCTCTGATATAAACCAGAAGACCTTCTGTTATGATCGTAACAGAAAACCTCAAACAAAGGGGGTTCTCTATTGACACCAGAACAGAAGACCTCATAGGTATTCTGGTAAGGTATTCTGTTGAGGTATTCTGATCAGAATCTCAACATCTGCTATTCTTCTCCTAGCACAGAAACAAAAAGACAGAAGACCGACTTGCAGTCAGATTGACAGAATGCATAGAAAATAATGTTACAAGAAATTATGTGACAAAATTTCTTATAACATTATTTACTAAAAGCAAGTAATCCTATCTTGAGGAAAGCATTGAACAACATTCGGCCTAGATACTGAATTCCTGTAAAGCTAAAAAGATAAAGATAAAACATCAGATCTTTGCCTTGAAATGAGGAATCAAGTTGAGTGCAGATAAAATGATTCGTGTCACAAGAAGACAAGAATCAACCATGCTGCCCAGTCAAGTGGAACAAAGCAAGTATATCAAGCAACGATCAAGATTGGATCACTCAGCCAACGGAGGAGATTCAACAAAAAAGTCTATAAATACAGAAGGAGTGCGGGAAGACCAAGTGTGACACCAGATGACAACAAGCCCTGATATATTGGAACCAAGTGGAACAGAAGGGAATCAAGGTTTACAAGAAAACATCCAGCTAGCTGATTCACCTTCACCACTCTGGCTACCACCCCACTCATCTAATGCTCTCAGAAAGATTTATCATTCATACACATCTATAGAGCTTAGATTAGTTGGTAGATTAGTTTAAACCCATGTAAACTAGTCTAGTGTATTCATTATGAGATGTGTGTGATCATCCAGAAGGTGAGGCAAGGACTTGAGTAGCTTCTGGCTGGGTTAGCCATTAGTGAAAAACCTTGGAGGACATGAGTAGCTTGGAACAGTGTGGTTCCTCGTGAAAAACCTCACAATCTACGCCCGGGCCAGGGGTAGATTGGGCACTAAATGTAATGAGATATTGTTTTAGTGGAAAATCCATCTGAAATAGGTTGGGACTGGATGTAGGAGGATTACACCACCTCTGAACCAGGATATATCTTGTGTACCTTTTATATTCAGCACCCAACACATACTTCAGTTCTCACTCACCTTCACACTATCCCAAAGGCTTGCATATTCACTGTCCAGAAAACTCCCTAAACTTTTCTGTGAACCAAAAACTCCTTACCTACGCACTATAAAGAGATCTATGACAATAGGTCCAAATCCTTCACACAAAAGTGTTCTGTCCACCCATATCGGTTACAACTAAAAGAGTCATAACCTTTATTCCTATAAAGTGTCACACTCTTGAGGTCAAGACTTCCGCTGTATGTTTCAATATATCCGAAAATGTATTGGAACACATTCTGTTAGAGGAAAAAAGGTTGAAAAGAAAAGACTTTTAGAAGTCTATTCACTCCCCCCTAGACTTCTACCTCACTTGGGACCATAAAAAACGTAATAGTAAAGCAACCAAATCAGACAATAATTATAGCAACCAAAACAGACAACTAATAATTACATCAAGGTGATGTCTTGTAACCCAAACAAACAACTAATCACAATCATTTGTACACGTGGAATACGAAAGGAGTCATAACTCAGTTCGTATACGATCCCACGGTGAGCATCGTGCTCCACCATCAAAACGACGTAGTTTTGCACAATTTTTTTAAAAAAATTCGCATGAACAGTACACGCGCGTAAAGTACCTTTTTTCATTTTATCCTAGTAGCATGAATGATGTAACTCGCGTGTAAAGTCATGTAACTCACGCTGATAAAAAATGTAACTGCCGGTAAGTCGAAATGTAACTTGTCTAATGCGGATAATAAGAAATAAAACATTGATTTCAATGAAAATAAGGAATCTAATTGTTCAATTACTTTATGTAAATAGTGAATATGTTTTGTTTTTAATAATAAGACCATAAATAATGTTATTTTCTTAAAATCATTTATTTTTCGATAAAAGATGTAACTCACGCATTAAAAGATGTAACTCACGCACAAGAAGATGTAACTTGAGATATGTAACTTCAACATTCTAAAATGTAAAAGCCTTTATAGAGATGTAACTCTCTTAAAAACCTCAACTCTCTTATAACTTCAAAAAGCTTCTATCCTCCCATAACCGAGATGACCCGACACAAGAGCAGCCGCCTAAGCCCAAACACCATCTCCATCTCAAGAAAGATCATGCGTTCTTCTGCTTGGTGATGGAGGTGGCGAGCAACAAGTATAGGGCAGCAGATCCCCACCGGTGACGAGCGGAAGCTGGTCCATGGCTAGCGACGAGCAGCGCACGACATCAACCTAGAGATAGAGAGACCGCCAAAGGACGGCGATTGCGATTCGAGCAGATGATGGCCGCCGGAGTTCAATTCGGATCGTTGTGAATCTGCGCTGCCTTCTTTCAATTAATAAAACGCCGCCGTATTTGGACCGGGCATACCATGCGCAAGGTATGCCGGTCATACGGTATAATTTGCGGTCATAACTACATACTTTGAAGAACCTAGCTTGTAATTTGAAAACAATTTTACTTAAAAATGTGATGATGCAGCCCAAATATATAACAGCTAGAATTAGCTAATTAATCATTGAATTTGATCTAAAAAGAAAATGAATAATTCGAATCTAGATAGAGTGACACTTTTATGTGACTGGATATTCATAAGTCTTTTCATGTCATTCTTTTTAATCTAGCTACCTGTTTTGAGTCAAATCTAAGTTTTTTTAGATTTAATTTTAATTTGGGTTCACTTTGTTTATTTGTAGTTTTATGATGAGAATCTAAATTTTGAAAGAACCAATATTTACCGTAAATAATTACAAATATCTGTAATAACCTAGGTTTAGAGAATAAAATTGCTATTCATAAGATCAAAACATACTATCTTTACAAAAGGAGGAATCCATTATGTTTTTTCCATCCGTGAGATTTATATAGTTTTACTTTAGGAAACATTAGTGTCGCTTTCCATTTTTACCCTTCTTCAGTGCAGGACAAACACGGAGAAGTCACACCAGAGGAAATCAAATCACGTTGTGCCTCTTCGTCGCATGCTACATCTAAGTTCACCGATGTTCATCACCGCTAGAGAGGTCGTCGTCCGTCATCGCCGAAACCCTAAACACACACAAAGCCCGAAAAATCAATACCACATCAATCACGGCCATGGAGAACTACTCCTACCCTTCCTATTCGGATTCCACCGACTCCTCCCCTATTCCCCCTATTTCTGTGAAATCTTGTTCAATATCCTCCCTGGGATGATTCTAATAAGCCCCTTTCTCCCAATTTCAAGGTCTAGTTCAATGTCCTCCCAGTTTTGCATTACCTTCTCTGCTATTGATCTATTATCAGAACTTATTGTCTTTTTTAACGACTACTTATTGTCTATGTATTATCTACTATTTACCTATTGTTAAAACTTATTGTCTGTTTACTGACTACTTGCAGCCTATGTATTGTCTAGTGTTTGCAAGTTCGATTTTGGATCTGATTTCTTCAAAAGTTTTGCAGAGTACCTGGTGGCCTTGTAAAAATATGAAATAGAAGTTCGAAATTGGCAAAATCAATGTCCAAATCAGAAAAGAAGAAGAAGAACAAGAAGAGGAAGAAGAAGAGGAGGAAGAAGAGGAGGAGGAAGAGGAGGAAGAGGAGGAGGAGGAAGAAGAAGAAACCTCTGGCGGTGGCATCCGATGAAGTCAACTGGAGCAGCTATCTGGTGCGCCGACGACGGTCATTTCGATAGCGGCGGTGATGATGGCCCGGTAGTCGATCGATTCGAATCGTGAAGAGGAGAGAAGTGTCGGTGAAGTCAGCGGCGGTGTTGATGCGCAAGGGAATTTAATTGGAAGGGCAATTTTGTAACACCGCCCCCGAGTATTTGTACTGTACCAAATTATGTATTGAACCCTGAGAAATGAATAAAAGCATTTTTACGTGGTTGTAAATTATTATCATTTCTTTTACGTGAATAGTAAAATTCACGTGGGGCCCACACTGAAAGTGGGGGCCGCCCGGTACTGTCGGGACCACATATTATATTGATCTGAGCTTAGATAATATGTATATGGTGGTGGATATCCTAATTGGGCCATGACAATGGCATAGGGTTGACCGGTTGGTCAAACGGAGCCAAATTATCAGTATCGGGAATTTATCGGATAATAGCCCAAAAAGGGATTTCGGAGACTTCTAAATTAAAGTTGGGGAATGCATATTGATTCTAAGGTCCAATAAGGATTGGGAACAATTGTTATATTTTATTTGACCCGATAAAATAAAATATAATTAAAACAGTCCGGAAAATACAACTTTCGAGGCCGATTGTACACTCCGGGACACAAAGGGTTGACCTCCCACATAAGTGGGGGCCAACCCACGTTTTTGGGTCTAAAAATGGACATGAAGTGGCCGCACAACTTGTAGGTGGCTGGGTTGATGCTGAAGGGATTGGAATCAAATGAGGGGTGGGCCTCATTCCCTCTCATTATTGTCAGGTAAGACAAAGGAGGAAACACCCCTACCCCTTACACCCATAATTTCGGCCAAGTAAACAAGATAGGAGAGAGGAGCTCTGCAACCTTCATCTCCATAGCTCCAGACCCGAGCTCAAGCTCAAGGAAGTCCAAGAAGAGGGTTTAAGGAAGAAAAAGGGAGGAAAAAGTGTGGTGATTAAGGTAATGACCTTATAAAAACTTTTTCTTTATTTTTCTAACCACCACATGACTCATATAGAATGTGGAGGACCCCTAGGATTGTTCTACATGTTTAGAATGGTAGAATGAGGGGTTGGAAGGTGGTTCTATGCCCAAGAACGGACTTAGAAGCCAAAGTAACCGGTTCACCGGAAAATAACCTTTTTGAGGTTATTTGTATTATTATGGGTTTTATGATGATGAAACCTTGTCAGTAACTTGTCTAAGGTGTTCAAGGAACTTTCAAGGAGTTGAAAGGGTCGCCGGAGTTGTCACCGGAGTTCGTTGAAGTTCACCGGAGTTTCGCCGGAGCTAAATCGGGAAGGCGAGAACTTCATAAGCTTCATTAAGGTGAGAAGACGGCTTTATGCTTTATAACTTATGCGTGAGGCATGAGATTACCTAAAGTAATCAAAAATATGTTTTATGGAATGATTAAGGAAAATCAAGTATTTGCTTATGCCATGATTATATATAAAATAGTTGAAAAGCATGTTATTTACGTTTGATGATTAAAAATGTGATAAATTATTATGTGCGATGTTCCAGGGATCCAAAATGGTATTTTTGGATTGAGGACGTCAAGAAGTACATGTGTGTAAAATTTCACGTTAATTGGACTCCGTTTGGGTGGTCAAACGGGCGTTGACCGCCAAGTCAACTACCATACCCGACCGGGTATTGACACGTACCCGACCGGGTATTTGCTGAAGAATTACCCCAGGGGCTACTGCCTCCTATACCCGATCGGGTATGGGTAGATACTCGATCGAGTATACATTGAAAATTAGCTTTGTGGGCTACTGTCTCCTGTACTCGACCGAGTATGATTAGATACTCGATCGAGTATTGGTTTATGCTCAAAACGGGCAGTTTTGAGTACGTTAGCGTGGGCCGTTCAGGTGGGACCCGCCCACGATGGTTCCTGAGGATTGTTATATGACTATAGGGCTAGGCATTGTCCATATTTAAAGGAATGAAAGGTTAGCCATATCCAGGTTAGGATTTGGTAGAGGATAGATTGGGGATTGAGTACCCTTGGACGGTAAATGATCCAGAATACTCCAGGTGGGGTCGCGTACCCTGGGACGGTAAATGATCCAGAATACTCCAGGTGGGTTCGGGTACCCTTGGATGGTAAATGATCCAGAATACTCCAGGTGGGGTTGAGTACCCTTGGACGGTAAATGATCCAGAATACTCTAGGTGGGGTCGGGTACCCTTGGACGGTAAATGATCCAGAATACTCCAGGTGGGGCCGAGTACCCTTGGACGGTAAATGATCCTAAATACTCCAGGTTGGGTTGAGTGCCTTGGACGGTAAATGATCCTAAAACACTCGGTAGTATGAATCGAAGGTAGACTATAGCTTGTGAGCTAGGCAACCGGGAAAGGAGTGAGAAAAGTCAGGTAAGAACTTTATCTCTAAAAGACTCTTTAAGGTAAATGACCTTCAGGTTGAGTATTTTACGAGTATATATACAGTATGTATCATCGGGTGGATGAGAGACATCTATATATATGTATCACCCTATTTTTGGGTCTCGTGTCTGAAACATTAGTTATTCTTCATATAGCCTGCTTGTCACTAGTACTTCTATGGAGTACTGACCCCTCCGGGGGCCCTCACATTTTTCAGGTTAAGGCTAGAGTCCTACTACCTGCACCTTTGCCTAGGGTGATCGTTCAAGGAGGAAGACGTGGTTCGTGCTTCCATTCGTATTTGAAATTTATAAACTGCTCATGGATTTTTGAACAATGTTTTCTTTAAAACGGTTGGGGGCCTGCGTGCCCGTGTTTGCCACGTGTGGCTAAGTATTAAACATATTATTATTTCCGCATTTGTTTGATTATGATATTGATGTTGATTATATGCGTTTACTAATCGGTTTGGCAAAAGAATCAATCGGACACCTTGTGCAATTAAATAGGGATGAACTGTTGTTGTTCTTATTGGGTTGTACGGCGGTTGTCTACGTGGCTCGGATGCGGTCTGGGGCGTGACAAATTTGGTCAAAGCAGGTGTACTTAGATCTTACACTAATATATAGTCTTAATTTTGGAAAATTAGTAATATTAGATCCTACTTGTTGAAATATCCCGGTTTAGAGAAGATCAGAATTCGAGTTTTTGGAGGATAAGTTATATTTATAGGTAAACATGGCTTCACTTAGGTCCACCAAAACCAGTTAAAAGCACTCCATGTAAATACACTATTAATGACTACATACTCGAGTCTTAAGAGTACTAGTATAACCCCCGTGCTATGCACGGTGTATGAATATTTCAAAAAAGTACCTATATGAGTATTTGTTATAAAAAATCTAAGACAATTGAAAATGGTTAAATAAAATGATTGTTGGAAATAAATGTGATTGTTCGCCGGTATAAAGAAAATTACAGTCGTGACAAAAAAAGGATTAGTGAGTATCAAATCTTGTGCAGTATAGTCAACACTACATGTTATAAAACACTTTGTATACTACACTTGTGGTCTCTTCCTGAGGTCTCTCATCTTCACCTTGAATAAATATTTTAATATCAAAATAATTTGTATACCTTGAGATGATTAATATTAGTCCATGGCTAATACATTTTCTTGATTAGTATGATTATGTCCTACTTGTTGAAATCTCACGATTTAGAGAAGGTCAGAATTCGAGTTTTCGGAGGATAAGTTATATTTATAGGTAAACATGACTTCACTTAGGTCCACCAAAACCAGTTAAAAGCACTCCATGTAATCGCACTATTAATGACTACATACTCGAGTCTTAAGAGTATTGTATCTGTAATTGACCGATTCATGCTTTTAGCATGTTTGTGTTACTACGAGTCCTATCATAATAATCCTTCGAAATAAGGGTAAAATATGTATAAAGTTCTAAAATATTTAAATCTAATAGTAGTATTTTATTCCCAAAATATACTCCATCAACCTATTTTGTAAGATACATTTTCCTTTTTTGGATTGTCCAAAAAATGTGAATATTTTTTGGGAAAATTCCCTAAATAAGAATCAAAGAATTCAGAAATTCCAAAATAAAACTGTCATGTTTTTATTCCGTACTAATTTAGAGAGATTGAGAGAGAAGAAGTAAATGAATAGTGTAGAATTGAATGTATGTGTTCTACGGTTTACAAGTTACACACTTGGCATTAGAAAACGTGGATCAGATCACTCTCAAATCTAACGATCGCGAGATCGAGGATTCAAGGTCATATACTCTATTGTGACAAAGTTTGGAAGTTTGTTACACGTTAGTGTATGAGTCGACCTATTATGTTGTTTTTACATTAATGATTGACCCTCTCCATCACAAGTTATATTCAATCAAAAAAAATATTCACCTTTACCACTGTTTTTTTTACGTTTGTTTAATCTTCTACTTGGTACTTGGTAGGTTGGTGAGGAATGAAGAGGCTTGCACTAATTTAAGCTATATTTTTCTATTTGCATGCTTTCCTCGTTCTTCCATTTCGAGTCCAATTATTACACTCTTATGATTTTGATAGGTTCACGTTACATTATTGTCAAAGGTATTGTGTACGTACATCGTCCTTCACAACAAAACAAAGGGCGTTCAATTACTATCACCCATAAGTCCACATTGTAGGCCCTAAATTTACACTAATTAATGTAAGTTTCATCATAAAGAGGGTTCAAACATTGACACGACCATTGATCTACCCACAATTGAGTGGTTCTCTTCTACTTTCCCCTTCCAGCATTTGTCCTTTCACTATAGTACTATCATGTTTTAATAAGCATTTATATTCATAAGCTTTTATAGATTTTATTGTCCAAAATTGTCTACTTCTTGTTACTTGTAATGTTTCAGTTATCTAAACGTGGATCAGAAATATGTTACGTAATATGTATGATAAAGTTGTGAGTCGATATCGCTAGTGAATCATTCACTAGACTAATGGATTGAAGAGAGGTACTAGAAATATTGTGGCCCCAGAGTACAAACGCTCCACAAAGAATGACTCATAAGATCAAATAGTACTTAAAATTAATAACAAAATTAAATATGGAGTAATTAGAAAATTATTGCACCATTTTTTACTAAATGTAAAAAGTAATACTTGACTTAAAATTGATATAAAGTATATGAAAATATAATTTCTTCTAAGAAATAAATAAAATTATAAACGTACTACCTAATAACCTATTCTTCTTGCTTTTGACATGTAAAATATGTAAGTACATCACTACAATCAAGAGTAGATAACACCTTTTTTCAATAGATAACATAGCGAGCTCACTTAACCTATATTTTGACATTGTTGAACGGAGATAGTTCTTTATCAACTTCAACTTTGAAAAACTTCTTTCAGCAGATGCAATGCCACAAGAATAGTTAACAAAATTCTGTAATTAAGCAACCCAAGCATGTAGAAAAGAAATACACATCTCTAATGTACTCCATCACTTCAATGACTTTCTTTAACAAATACGATGATAACAAATAATGATTAATAAATTGAATGTAGAATAAGTCATTTACAAATTTCAGTTTATAATTTATATGTGGAATTGCACATTGTGGAAGAACTGAGGAGAAATTAAAATTTTAAATATAAGGAATAATATAATGCGAAATCTCAAATTTGAAGGATGGTCTTGTTGGATAACACGATAACCTAGTTGTTACCTGGATTGCATATTAGCAAATTGCTATTTTGCTAACGTCTGTCTCCTGGCAGAACCGCAGTCCGCAGAAATCAGAACGGCCTAATGGCGACTCAGCTACTCTTGATCTTATTTTCCTTCATATTTTTAAAATCTTGATGAAGTGTTCTAGGCTAATTAGAGTAATAAACTAGATATTTCCAGTTTTTCCTAATTTTTTATTGAGCCATCCGGCTAGGTTCCCATGTGTGGATGTGCCTATTTTATCCACTTTGATTTAATTGTTTTTACTTCTGTCTACTGTTGGCCGCAAACTATATTTGGAGTGGGAATGTGGGATAGCCATATATCAATGTATTAATATATTAATATATATAGTACGTAGTAGTTGATTTTTTATTTAAAAATGGGGCCCCCAATGGAAGTGGTGCCCTAGGCGATTGCCTAGGTGCCTGCCACCCATGGCCCGAAAGTGCAGAGGAGTGATGTAGGTGGCCCGAAAGGATAATTCAATTGAAGTGAGCGAGGATTGTGTTTTGAAGGATGGCTTAGGCCTCCGACTCAACACCTATATACTTACTCTGTTTGTTTTAGGTAACGATTCACTTTTCACGTTTGTCAACGCTAAGTTTGACTCTTAATATCTTTCATTTGTTATGTGAAATTTTTTAATGAGAGAAATTTAACAATATTTTTTAAAAAATTAACTTATAATACATTAGTAAGTAGTAAGTAAAATATGTGAATAGTGCAAAATATCAATGCTACAACTAAAAGAGAACGGAAGTAGTACAAAACCAATTTTGATGTTACAAAATTGCCCAAAGATTTTGAGCGCTAACAAAATATTTTTTGACAATTTAATTGCAAATTTTGGCACATAAGCCATAAGCTACAAGTCATAACCACCGATCTCAAATCAAACTAAATTGAAGCCATAATATGAAGTTATCAACTGCATTAGAAGAAGCTATAAGCTCCAAACAAGCTATCAATGTCCTTTTGGGAGTATTTAATTTGCACACCTAAATTAATGATATGGAACAACCAATGTATGATGTGGAATATGTAATGTGGCCATTATCCTGATATGGCTATTGAAAAGATAGGTGAACATGACCAATGCCCTAACATGAAGGATGATAAAGTAAAAATACCCTTAGTTGAGAATTAAGTTCAAGAATCAAAACTACCCTTGATTGGGAAATAAGATTGAAAAATACCCTTCCTCTGGAAATAAGATGACAGTCTTAGCGGAATGGAGAAAGTATTATTTAAATAAAGCATATACTCTATATTAAATTTTACCAACATTTCAAACTCCAACAGAATTTATCAGCTTTCAACTGTTTTAAGCTTTCAAGTCTTGTGTGCTAGGGTAGACACCGTACTGGTTCCGAATCAGCACCCGAAAACAGTATAAAAGTGGCCTGGTTTTCCAAATAGGATAGGACTGTACCAGAATGATCCAATTTTTTTAAATAAGCTAAGAAACTGACCTAGAACCGATTCGGGACTGGATCAGGTCTATCCCTACTGTGTCCCAAACTAAACGCTTATAAGTTAGCAACATAACATAACATATGAAGGTGAACAATACTGGTTTTTCAGGTTGGGTTACTGCTGTTTATGGTGGTCATTCTCACATCATTAAAAGAATATTTTGGAATGATCTCATCAACATTTCTGCTTCTATTAATGAGCCCTGGGTGGTAGGGGTGATTTCAATGCCATTGCTAAGCACAGTGAACACAAGGGTTCTTCTATCCCCAATCTAAACAGTATTATTGATTTTTCTGATTTCATTGGTGCTTGTGGTCTCATTGATTTACCTCATAAGGGACCTAAATTCACCTGGTCTGGGCAGAGATCTAATGGAAGGGTTTATAGAAGACTGGACAGATGTTTGGTGAATTCTAAGCTTGTTGATTATTATGGTAATATTCAAATATCTATTCTGGGAAAACCCCCTCTGATTACTCTCCCATCCTGCTTAGGTGTGATCAAAATGTTTCTGATGGCCCTAAATCTTTTAAATGTCAAAATATGTGGCTCTCACATCGAGGTTTCCTTGACATTGTTAAACTGAGTTGGTCCTCTCAATCTTTTGGTGAGGGTATGAGAGGGCTGGTAGCCAAGCTGAAACTCCTAAAACAGGACTTAAAAAAATGGAATAGGGAGGTCTTTGGGAACCTTTTTGATGATATCAAATTCTGTGAGTCTAAAGTCCAGTATGCAGAATTGATGTATGAAGAAGATCCAAGTGAAGCAAATAGAGAAAACCTATATCATTCAAGGGCTCTTCTTATGACCAAGTATAAAATGGAGAGAAAATTCTGGAAACAAAAGGCGCATATTCGATGGCTTAAAGATGGAGATGCTAATACCAAATTTTTCCACTCCTTTGTAAAGATTAGAAACAGGAAACATATTATCAATGCCATTTTGGATGAAGATGGAAATTCTGTTACACAGTTACATGAGATTGGTAATGCAGCAGTCTCCTTCTTTTCAAATCTTTATTCAGTAGATTCTCATGTGGAAGATAACTCCATCCTACAGCATATACCTCAGTTGATTAGTGAAGATGACAATAACATGCTTATGCAAATGCCTACTGAAACTGAAGTTAAAACTGCAGTCTGGAATTTAAATCTAAATGGAGCTCCAGGCTCGGATGGTTTTAATGGGAAATTTTTTAAAACATGCTGGGATATTGTTGGTATTGATGTGGTCAGTGCTGTTCAAGAAATTTTTATGGGTATCTCTATTCATAGGGGTATGGCTAGCAGTTTGATGGTCCTAATTCCCAAAAAGGATAACCCTGAACCCTTCTCGGATTTTAGACCTATTTGCCTATCTAATTTTGCGAGTAAAGTGTGCACAAAAGTGTTGGCCACCAGACTTACTACTGCTTTACCAAAAATAATCTCTCCTGAGCAAGCAGGGTTCATGCAAAACGGAGATGTTACTGATCAAGTGCTGATTGCACAGGAAATGATCCATTCTATAGATAAGAAGATTAGGGGATCTAATGTGGTGATGAAACTTGATATGACTAAGGCTTTTGATAAGCTTTCCTGGGATTTTCTGGGATTGATTCTTCCTAAATTTGGTTTCTGTCAGAATTTTGTTCAGCTTGTTCTGAACAACTTGAAATCCACCTATTTGTCTATTTTGATCAATGGGATTCCTCAAGGTTTTTTCCAGCCTAAATGGGGAGTCAAACAGGGGGATCCTTTGAGTCTTTTCCTCTTTTTTTTGGATGAAATGTAAGTATATATTAACACCCAAGAAAATAACAAGTTAATGTTACAATAAATGAGTCCTTTCCTCTTTATTATTGTCTCTGAAGCTTTTTTCAAAGGCTTAAAATGGAACATTGATAGTGGTTTTATTCAACTCTATTGGATGGGGAATGTGGGGTACCCGGTGTCTCATCTTGGTTTTGCTGGTGATCTTCTTATTTTTTTCTTAATGGTGACTCTAGATCTCTGCTGAGTTTTAAAAAGTTTCTCAAATCTTATCAAGATGCTTCTGGACAGTCTGTGAATTTGGAGAAAAGTTCATTTATTTGTGGTAAGTTTGCCAGACCTAGGATTAAGGCTATTCATAAGATTCTGGGCATGCAAAAAGCTTCTCTACCTATTAAATATCTGGGTGTTAATCTACACAAAGGCATCAATAGGTTCAGTTATTGTGACATGCTCATAAATCAGTTTGAAAAAAAACTTTCCCCTTGGAAGCAAAGAAACTTATCTCAGGGAGGTCGATTAATCCTTATTAAGCATGTTCTGAGTGCCATTCCCATCCATTTGCTTGCAGCTGACCACCTGCCAAGGAAAGTGATTAATATCCTGGAAAAAAAGATGGCAGCATTTTTTTGGGGTTCTTCTAATGGTAAAACTAAATACCATTGGATCAAGTGGGCTGATTTGTGTTACCCTACTGATGAAGGAGGGTTGGGTATACGGTCTTTAGCTGAGTTAGAGAGCTTTTTCCATTAAACTTTGGTGGAAATGGCAGACTCACAGTTCTCTTTGGGTTGATTTTATCAAAGCAAGATACCTTAGGAGCCTGGATCTACCTCCTATGGTGACAGATTCTCCAATTTGGAGAAGATTATGTATGATCAATGATTGTGCCAGACAGCTTTGTCAAATTAATCCAGATTATAGTATGCATTGGTTACCTGAAGATGATGGCAATTTCTCCTTAAAATCTGCCTACAACATGGTGAGGGATGAGCTTTCTTCTACATTTTCATTCAAGCATGCTTGGCATCCCAGACAACCCCTGCAAATTAAGTCACTTCAATGGAAAATTCTAAGAGGAATCCTGCCTATTACTGATAATCTGAAAAGATTCAGGGTAATCTTAAATCTTTCTATTTGCCCACTATGTAAACATAGTGAAGACTCGGTGGACCATCTGTTTTTTCAATGCAGAATTGCTTATAATATTTGGAGCTATTTCATGAATATCTTTGGAATCCCAATTCCTAATCAGTCAACTTCAGAGGTATTTTCATGGCATGGTGGCTTAAGGCTCGGAGTATGAAGCTTGTTGACATTTTTAAACATAATCTTCCTGGAATTGTTTGTTGGCATTTATGGAAGGTTTATACTAAGATCATTTGGGATGCAGAAGACACAGTGCCCTCTTCTGAATCTTTAATCTTTCAAATTAAATTATACACTCTGAATTGGGCCATAGGTCTGTCTGATTTGAAGATCTGCAGTATTGGGGAGGTGCTATATGAAGAGAATCTGATTCATAGCAATTTTAAGTTGAAAGGTGGTCGATTCAAAGCAATCAAATGGATGAGACCTAAGAAGGGCTTCAAACTTAATACAGATGCTAAATTCTTACCTGGAACGACGGCAGGTGGTGCGGTTCTGAGAAATGTGGATGGCGAGTTCATCTTGGCTATTTCTTTTCCCCTGCTTGCATCCTCGCCTCTAGAAGCTGAGCTTGCTTCGGCTCTATATGCGACGAATTGGTTACTATCAATTGGCTTTTCGGATTTCATTGTTGAAATGGATGCTGCAGTGGCGGTGGGTTATCTGACGGATGGCGGTGCGGGAAGACGGAAGGAGTTCCAGGAAATGCTACTAAGGGCAAATAGGAAAGGGGTCATTATTTCAACATGTTTTGTAACTGGGTTTCGCATTATTTAGCCGATCATGCCACGGCCCAACATCAAAAATTTTCCGGGCTTCAGATCTTCCTATTTCAGCCCGTCGTGCTTATTACTCTGATTTACTCCGTATTTGGTATTCCCACTATTAGATTAGTTTATTAGTGTATCTCTTTGGGTCAGGCCTAACCCCCCATAGAGTTTTCTTAATTTCTTCTTGCGTCATTTTTCAGGTGAGTTGTATCTTCTGGAGGGGTTTTGGTCTTGTCCCCCCTCGTTTTGTATTCTTACTCTTAATAAAATCAGTGGGGGAACATTTACCCCACTGATTTTGGTGGTTTGCCTTCCGGGTTAAAAAAAACAGTATAATTGTTACCCATTTTCCAAGCAAGGTATCTTGTTGCTGAATATATAATAGAAACAGAGAAAAGGATACCTACCTATCTATAAATCACAATACCTAGTATTCATTGAAATGAATGGCACCCATTTTCCAAACAATGTAAGTTGTCCCAAACATAACTGTGCTGATAAAAACAAACGAAAACACAATAAGGAACACATCGGATCCTCCTGGAAAGTCAAAAGTCAAGCCAGCTTTCGGAAGCCCGCGTTTGCTATCATCTAACATGTTATTAGGTGCCTCAGGAAGGCCTTTCTTCTTCCCCTTCTCAGCCTCACGTAAAACGTCAAACAGTTTGTTTCCCGCCATTGGTTTAGAGGCGGTGTTTGGTTCATTGTAACGGTTGAGAACACGAGCAGCCCTTAGCTTTTCTCTGGCTGTTAGAGATGACCTTCTAAGTGACGGTTTGGCAATATCAGAAGATGCATCCTCTTCCTCCATGGCTCTTGGCTTCTCCTCCCCAGATGAATGATCGCTATTTGCAACTAAGGGATTTAAATTCCACTTATTTTCCTTTTCCTCCTTACCAAACCACACGTTATGTGAGGGACAAGAAAAGTGGAGAGACTTATGGACATATTTTAGCTTTCCCTGCAGCTTTCAATTGGCCAAGAAACAACTTAATCAGAACCATAGAGACCATATAACAGACTTAAATCTTTATAAAACCAATACAATATGCAACAAAGTCTCCTCCTGATAATGGCTCTGTGTGGTAGCCTGTTTTGTCTTATTCTGCTAAGTAGCACAATAAGGACCTTTGGGCTTGCTTATTGTGATGAAATAGATTTAGTTCGGATTTCTTTCCAAATACTCACATTCAACTAATTCAGCCAAACTACCCTTAGCAAACGTGTCTTATGTGAGGGAGGAAAGTCCAAGAAAGAACTCCATAGAAAATAGCAGTACTATTAACTTCAAGAATCATTTGGCTCAAAGAATATGAAATTACTTTAAGTAATAGGATTATTATCAGTAAGGGATTGTAGAGTTAGACATAATATATGGGATTAGCTTGAGTTCTTAGGTTTACAGATGATGCAAAGTTATCAATGATAAAATTGGAATAGTCTAAAATACTGCCAAGGTATTCTTAGCTAGTGATTGGAAAAAGGATGGAGTTTGGTAATGTCATGGAATTTCTTTACATTAAAAATTTCCAAAGATGAAGCAAAGTTACATCATTATTCATTACCGAAGGAATCAATGACCTGAACCAAACCAGCAGCATTGCGAACCAAATAATTTGGGCAAACCTACAGCATTATGTACTAGTGAAGATGTATACTTTCTTTTAACAATGTATACTCATACTGAATCTTTACTGATAATTTATAAGATGAGAGGCTACGATTGAAAGGGAGGGCTAAAAGCTTCTGATTCCAATCGTTTGGATTGTAATTTTTTATCTGGAATGATCTGGTCTTTTTAAGTCTAGTTTGATAGATGTTTGTACTATATGTGTTTTACAACTGTCGAAGTCTGTTATGATCTAATCTGGTTTGTTTGAGTTTGGTCTAGGACTGAAACCACTCTAATTATAAACATCCTAAGTAAGAATGTTTTTACTTAGATGTTTTTAATTGAATGTAAGGATGTTTTCAATGGGACTAGTTTCAATCCCGGATCATATCAAACTTAAATAAACCAGATCAGACTTAAATAGACTACATTAGACCAGACCAGACTTAAACAATACTCCGTAGTAAAATACACATAAAGCAGACATCAATCGGACCCGACAAAAAAAATTCAGTACAATTAAAAACATCTTAAGTCCATCCCCAATACTACTTTAATGCTGCTACTTTCAATACCAAATGCGTAATTCTATTCACAGCCCCCAAATTGCTATTCACAACCATTTAATTAAATAAAAATAAATAAAAAATAATTTAAATATTTAAATTGCCCTTGATATTCGAAGTCATCGTCGTGCTCTCAATCATTTTGCCAAAGATCAACTCCACCGATTAAGCACAATCAATCCTTCAGCATCCTAAATAGAATTGAAGCAGATCTTGAAAGAATCAAATACAAAACAATAAAAGCACTATTTTTTCTTCTCCATTCATGTATGCCTATTATATAAAGTATTACTCCGTATTAGTTTCAATTGATCTGTCAAAAACATCTCAGTAATCTGTCAATCAAGCAAAAAACTCAATGATGTAAGAAAATTTAAAAGGTCCAATCAAATTCACTTTGCAACTTATCCTCTCGGACAATTACTTATCTTTATTTAATGTTTTGGCAACAAAATGAAAATAGAATGTAAAAAAGCCTGAGATTTTCCGAGAGTGTGGAACCAGGTTTCACTCTGTTTTCTAAGTTTATTACAGGGTACTAATCTTGCTCATAATTTATGTTTGTTTGTCTGTATAGGATGTTGAAGCTATATGGGTGAGTTGATCTCTGGCAAAATGGTTTAGAGCATGATGGTGTCTTTGAGCATCAATCCATGCATTATAAAATCCTTTGAATAAGTGTAATTTAGATATTTGATTTTTTTAATAAGTGACAGTAAATAGCAATTTGAGGGCAGTGAATAGAAAATCCACGATAATAATTACACTCATATCTAACTAGCAATCGATTATCGTATTTTGAAGATAAATAAGAATCGCATAAGTTGATATTTACGAATAATCAAATTGACTACGATTCGCTTTTTCTTACCTTAAAAATCAATTCACTCCATGTTAGACAAACACCAAGAAATAGATAGATTACCAGAGGATTAAATTCATGTTTTCCTTTTTAAGAAGAACGGCAAGAAACATGTAAAGGATGGTGAACATGCATACGATTGGGCTGAAACTCAGAGCGGAAATCGATGAAATAGCCATGGCGGACCTCTCTGTGTTGAGCGACGGCGTAAAGCCTAACTTATTTCCTTTGTGTGGACTGTAGTCTAACCCATCAAACCGTGAGAGTATAGCTGTAACGACGAAGCTTTGGAGGACTGCGATATTGTTAGAGAAATGAGCGGCGTTGAGATATGAGAAGACGCATATCTTATCCAAAGAATTTACTTGCAATAGTTTCTAAGTTGATTAAAGTTAATGCAATAGTTTCTGTTTTTTAGGTAGATTCTACGGTACCTTTAAGGTACCATGCATTTGTCTATATGGATCAATCACAATAATGTAGTTGAATTATTTAAATCTAAATTAAAAATGATATAATGATTTGAACCAATCAAGTGAGTGGTAGGTAGAGTACCCCATTTTTAAATGGGTATCGGAGTTGTCACCTTTTTTATAGTTTAGGTGTCGGTGTTAGCGCTCCCCTAATTTTGGATTCTATTGACTACCATTCAAAGCCTCTAGACAGTCAAAGCCAGATATTATCACATTCAGCCTTCGTCGATACGAGTACCAAAGGACGAATCCAGCATGACTTCCTTTCTACTGAATACAGAAGGGTCCTCCTACTATGCAGGGTTTCCTTTCATCTGTATCCCGAAGGGTCCTCCCACCACGCGAACTCGCGACCTGAATTTCCATCCGCTACCTTCTAAGCCGATGTGCAACTCCGTGAAAGTAGGAAGAATCATTGGGAGCAAGACCTCCTTCCTCTCCCCTAAATGTGCCTAGCACGATTCGAACCCGAGACCTCCGCTAGGACACGATAACCTCTCATCCAGTGAGCTTCAAGCTAATAACACAGAGACCAAACATTTAATAAATCAGACCAGACCAGATCAGCCCTGTTGAGGTTAAGTCCCTCAAATCCGAAAGCCCAACACACACTTTGGATATTAAGGATATGGACAATAAGTCAAGGTTCTAAGAACATATAAAAGCTGAATAATAATATGCTCAAAAGTCCACTTGTATTAAGCAATTCGCTAATTACACAGGAAACTTCTCGAACGGCACGTCAGAATAGTGATAATACAATAACAAGAATGAGAAAGCTATTCTAGGTCTTGAGTCTCAAAATGCTAACCCTTTACAATGAGATTAGAGCCCTAATTTATACTAATAAAAGGGGATGGGGTGATGACGTGGCTGAATATGACTTGCTGCCGTTCTCGTGCCACTTGGATGCCCATACTCCCACTTGTTGACGCCATACCCTTGCATTAAATGCCCCTTCCCATTTGCAGGCTACCCGTTCGAGCTTCAGAACGATGCCCATGCTGTTGTCACTATTAATCTAATCCAAGTTACCTGCATGACCCGATCTCCGTTCGGGGTATAAATCCCTTATGGTTCCCTGTATCCCGTTCGGTATAACTAGTTACTGGGCTTATTCTTCTTTGGATCTTTGCTGTCTAATGGGTCTGGTATATTGGGCTTTCGGCCCAATATCCCAACACGAGTCCCCCACTCCTGATGTCCCAAACGATAGTGAGGGTATAAGGAAGTAGAATAATTTGGTTGTATGTCGTTCGACAATCGTGTATAGGATCTTGCCGGTTCCCGATGTCCTGATTTTACGGCCCGCTTGCGGCCGTCGTTTGACTTTCCCTACAATCGTCATGATTACTGGCCTTTGTTCCTCCGCGTGATACGTGTTTTCTCAAACGCTCCTGGTGACGTGTTTCTTTCTGATTGGTCAATGAATCGGCGCTTGTCAGACTATAAGTAGGCCTTTGGTTCTCCGGTTTTGGGTTTCGAATTTTCAGATCCTTCGTGCTCTTGCTCTGCCTTCTCTCTAGGCCCTTTCAAGTTTCCTTCGTTCAAGTACACTCTGCCCCTTCCTCTTGCTTTCATCATTTCGTGTACGGTCAACATGCCTTCTCGATCACATTCTTCCGGTTCGGATTCAGAGTTAGTCTCCCAAAGGGATATTCATGACCCCGCTGCACAGGACGCTATAGCGGTCCCCTTTGCAGATGTTGCCGGTGATGCGACTGCGGGGGCGGTTGGCGAAGACTCCTCAGGCAACTCTACTCCTTTTGGCGAGGACTCTGATGGCACGATTTCCGGTGATGAAATTACTTCAATGGCGGCTGGTCCCCCAGGCGACGTCCCTCGTTATAGGGTTGATCTACGATTAATCAGAGAAAGGAGGCAGAAACTGACTTCCCATAATAGGGCTTAAATTCGAGCCCTAATTCCGGACCCGGTGGACTTTCGTCTTCGGGCAGGGCTTCACCCAATGTGCCACCTCCCTGGAATGGTGGTGGTCCATTTAGACTCAGTGAAAGTTGGGCTTAGGTTCCCCTTGCACCCATTTTTTGTATCCTTCTTCAATTTTTATGAGGTAGTACCGGCCCAAATCATGCCGAACTCCTATCGGGTGATGGCCGACTTCATTTGCCGTTGTGTAGATGCCAAGGTTACGCCCAGTCTCGAACTGTTCCATCAATTTTTTAAGGTGGCCCCTCAGCAGACACACGAGTATCTGGTCACAACTGCCCGAACAAGACATATATTATTTAAGGGCAACATAACTTCCATAAAGGGGTTGAAAGACCGATTTTTCTTTGTTTCCGTCCCGGACGGTCTCATCCCGAATAGGTGGAATGCCTTCCCTCATAAATCTCCAGATCCGCTTCTTACCGAGAAGATTTGCAAGGATGTTTTTGCGGTAGAGGAGGACAAATCCACTGATATCATGAAATATCTGACTCCCAATCGGTTTGTCACAGCCGCGATAGGTACTGCCCGTACTCTTGGGTTTACTTGTCTGAGAACCAAGTGTCATGGGTCGGGCGGTCCTTCCGGTGCGAGAAACATTCCTCCTTAGTTTCTTAGCGGCCAGATCGCTCGGTACTAACTTTTGCCTTTGTTATTTTTTTAGCTCCCCACCCAGATACTCCTATGGATGACAGTCAAGTCCTTGTTGCCGGCGGAGTAGGGAAGAGAAAGAAGGCCAAAAAGAATCCCAAGGCCAATCCTTCTGCCACCACCTCTCAGCCTGTTCAGGCGGCTGCGCCTCTTCAGCAGGTTTTTCATCATCAGGAGCCTGAGGATATGATGATGGACAACCCATTCGGGTCTGATCAATTGTATCACTCTTCTAAGCATGTCCAGGCCGCCCAGGAAGCGACCTTGGAGGCTAGTCAGGTTAATTCCGCCAACCTTGCGGGGCAGGTCGAATGGGTCACTCTGGAGGATCCTGTTCATGAGATCCTGGAAAATGTTGGCTCTGCCGCGAGCCAAGTTTGGTCCACCTCTACTTATTTTAATAATTTTCCGCTCCCCATTCTGCCGGTCGATCGGGCAGAAGAATGTGTGGCTTTAACGGCTTTGAAGGTACTTTGTTTTCCCTGTATATTATCTCTTATGTTATCATTCATTCAGTATCTCATCTTCTATCTCCGAACAGGATCCTGTAGATGGGGTTGTACAGCTTGCAGTTGAGGAAGGCCCGCCTGGCCAAGGAGCGGGATCTGATCATCGCTCAAACTTCTGCTGAGCAGACTGCCGTGACGTGCACTTCGTCACGGTGCGTCAAAATAATTTTCAATACTAACACTTATACGTAGTATAACGTAGTAGAGTTAGTATCCACAGGGAAAGGAATACTTCTCTTTTTATGAACTAATAATTAAAGGGGGGGTTTTGAGATTGAATGATTTAATTTAATAAGAAACTAAGATGAACGACTTATATGAGATTTAATTCAAAGATAAAAAAGGACTTGGCATTGCTACTTTCCACTTGCTGATATATTTTAGTCGATCATTGTTATATCTATAACTTATTCCCTCTCGGATACTCAATTGAGGAGTATATCCAATTCATCGAGGGTAGTTATTAACAACGACCGTTCATTAATAACCCTTACTATTACTCAAGTATAGAACACCGCCATATACCGACTTGATAGTAGCTTTTAATCTTTTAACTCCTTGATGAAATCAATTGATATTGATAACCTCAACACAACGGTTTCGGTTTAACCAACAAAATTAATCCCTCTTAAGTTTATCAACCACGACCGTGCATTAATAAACCGAAGTTACTTACTTGTGAAACCATCAACGATTAACCATCGGTTCGTCGATCGTTTCTAGTAATAATTAATATATGAAACAAAACTAGTTGATCCTTTAAGTAATGTTCAAAATATTAATATGAAATATGAATAGGAATTAATTAATATTCAAGGAAGAATATTATTAAAGGAGATGAATCCTACTATAATTAATATCAAGATGTTAACTAATTGTCATCTTAGCAACACTCTCCAACATTATTATAGAGGAAGAAAATATTATTCTAACTAATGTCGAGATGTTAACTAATTGTCATCTTAGCAACACTCCCCAACATTAATATAGAGATAGTATTAAGGAAAGAACTATTAATTAATATTCAAGGAAAGAAGTTAAGAAAATAATTCACAACTTTAATAATCAACAAGCTTCAAGAGCAACACCAAGAATGGAAGTTTAGCTCCTCATTAGGAGACTAAACATAGCTAGAAAAATAGAAAGAAATGCTATTGTAAACTGAGCTTAAGAGTATGGAAGAAGGGGTGATCAAATAGGAAGGAAAAGGGGTGTATTTATAGGTGTTTGGAGGTGACAGGGTCATTTACCCGACCGGGTTTTTCAGAAACCCGATCGGGTTTCTTGAGTAAGTGCCCGGAATCTTCATTAGTCACATCTACCCGATCGGGTTTTTTATTTACCCGATCAGGTAAAAGACAAATCTTTGCCAAATCTTCGCCCTACACGTTTAATTGCCTCCAAATCAAAATTCGATCTTCGGGTCAAGTCAAACCCGATCGGGATTTCGGAAAACCCGGTCGGGTTTTTGACTATTTTCCCAAATTTTCACTTTCTCTTGTTCCCTTGCACTTTCCCTGACCTTTCCAGGATTCTTGTGATGATCTTTACCTAGTTTAAGCTCAGAAAATCCCTAATCTATACAAATTACAAGTAACTAGGAAAAATAAAGTATTACACCAAAAGTGTGTAATTTCCCAAACAACAACAAATAGAACTAGTTAAAATTACAAACATAAACAATAACAATTTTATACTATCAAACTCCCCCCCTACTTAGTTCATTACTCATCCTCGAGTAAAAGTCCACATAACAGCTCACAATCTGTCCATTGAACAGATAATTTCAAAGGAATGAAACGTTCAGTTTGTTCATCCATCCTCAAAATACAAAGAAAAGAGGGTCTTCATGATCTTCAACAACAAATGTTCTTTTCATTGATTGTATCCCAAAAACTCCCAAATGAAATGAGTTTATGTATAATCTCAGATAAAATTTCCTCTGATTCTCTCATTCGGCCTAGGAGACTTTTCAGGTTTTCATCCTAGCCTCTCTTTTTATTTTCCGTTTTCTCCCAACTCACTCATTTTAGCCACTTTTGCTTAGATTTCTCAATTTTTGAGTTTTCAACCTAACTAGCATTTTTCTTTTATTTATTTATTCTCTTTTTTTTGTTTTTTTTTAAGAAAATAATGCAAGTTACAAGGTAAAAAATGAGTATATACCAAATGAGTGACTCCCCCTACTTACTTCGAGCATTGTCCCTAGTGCTCCTTGCTTTCATCCTCGCCTTGGTAGTCATGAGTATTTTTGTTCTTGAGAAATTGGGATTTTAAGGAGGTTTGGGCTAGTTTTTCAAGTTTAGGGATTGGGGGAGTGATATCGGGTTTTTGATGATATGAGAGTGATGAAGGAGATGAGGAGATTTTTTTGGTGATGGTTTGGGATGATTTGGAAGAGGGAATTTCATGGCTATGGGTCTTGGGGAAGATTAGTTTGAAAGTTGGGGAAGATGAGGCTTGGTTCGTACTGATTTCGGGATAAAATTGGGTTAAAAACCCATAAACCCGATAGGGTTTTTGAAAGACCCGGTCGGGTTTTTGTTCCCAGGCCTGGCAGTGGAAAAATTCTCAGTTTACCCGACCGGGTTTTTGGTAGACCCGATCGGGTAAAACGTTATTTTCAGTTTTTTAGTGTTTACCCGGCTGATTTCTTGCTCGGGCATGATTTTTAAGCCTATTACCCGACTGGGTATCAGGTTTACTCGACTGGGTTTTTCCCCTGGCCTCATGAAAACTTTTTTTTTGAAAAGTTAAATATGCACTCTCTCACAACACTCAAACATAATGTAAGAAATGAGAAAATAATTACGTACCTTGCATGGGTTGCCTCCCAAGAAGTGCCTTATTTAACGTCGTGGCTCGACGCTATCATTGTGTTCAATCATTCAAACTTGGATCATGATAGTTTATCTTCTTCACACTTTCACTCCTAGGACTTCCATAGGAGTGCTCAATTTCTCGACTCTTCTGTTTGGAAATCTTTCCAGGATCAAATATCCATATTTTCATTTATTCATGTGGTGGGAGGAAAGGGAAGAAATTATCGTTTAGTATGGTCAATGTAAAGTTTTTCGATCCCTCAATTTTGAAGAAGATTTCAGAAATGTCATTGTCCTTTTCAAGTTTACGAGTTTATCTTAAAGATTCCATAGATGATGGAGACACCTCAAAGGATGACAAGGAAAAAAATTGAATTTGAAGCTCGTCTTATCCTCTTCTTTGACCAGTTGGAGCTCCATGTCTTTTTCTTCCTCTACTTCTTCTGGATTCTGGATCTCCTTTTGCATTTCCTTTTCATTTGTCAATGTGATTGCAAAAATTTTCTGTTTAGGATCACATTCTATTTGAGAAGGAAGTTTTTCTGAATCCCTTGCTTCAAGCCTACTCACGGCTCCAACTATTTGACTCACTTGAGTTTCCAAGTTTAAAATACTAGACTTGGTCTCATTTTGGAATTGCACCATGTTTTGTTGCATGGTGGTCACGCTGTTAGTAAGAGCCCAAACCATGTCCTCCGTGGACATATTAGAGTTGGAGAATGGATCATACCTCATGTGAGGTACATAATCAATTTGTGCAAGGTATTCTTCTTGGAGCTTTGGGCAGAAGTCCGTAAGATGCCTGTGAGACAAGCAAATGTTGCAAGTCTTGGCATCTTGAGCTTTTGAGCTTAAGGTAAATTCCTTTATTAGAGAAGTCAAGAAGGAAATTGGACTCTCTAAGGATGAAGTGTTGATATCCATATACTCATAACTCATGTAAGCTCAGAAAATAGAAGAGTAAGTATATATATATATACTTAGTTTTTTGTTTTTGATTTTTATGAGATAAAATAAAAAGAAAAATAATTGCCTTTCCCCGGCAACGGCGCCAAATTTGACGTGCACTTCGTCACGGTGCGTCAAAATAATTTTCAATACTAACACTTATACGTAGTATAGCGTAGTAGAGTTCGTATCCACAGGGAAAGTAATACTTCTCTTTTTATGAACTAATAATTAAAGGGGGGGGGGGGGGGGTTCGAGATTGAATGATTTAATTTAATAAGAAACTAAGATGAACGACTTATATGAGATTTAATTCAAAGATAAAAAAGGACTTGACATTGCTACTTTCCACTTGTTGATATATTTTAGCCGATCATTGTTATATCTATAACTTATTCCCTCTCGAATACTCAATCGAGGAGTATATCCAAATCATCGAGGGTAGTTATTAACAACGACCGTTCATTAATAACCCTTACTATTAGTCAAGTATAGAACACCGCCATATACCGACTTGATAGTAGCTTTTAATTTTTTAACTCCTTAATGAAATCAATTGAGATTGATAACCTCAACACAACGGTTTCGGTTTAACCAACAAAATTAATCCCTCTTAAGTTTATCAACCACGACCGTGCATTAATAAACCGAAGTTACTTACTTGTGAAACCATCAACGATTAACCATCGGTTCGTCGATCGTTTCTAGTAATAATTAATATATGAAACAAAACTAGTTGATCCTTTAAGTAATGTTCAAAATATTAATATGAAATATGAATAGGAATTAATTAATATTCAAGGAAGAATATTATTAAAGGAGATGAATCCTACTATAATTAATATCAAGATGTTAACTAATTGTCATCTTAGCAACACTCTCCAACATTATTATAGAGGAAGAAAATACTATTCTAACTAATGTCGAGATGTTAACAAATTGTCATCTTGACAACACTCCCCAACATTAATATAGAGATAGTATTAAGGAAACAACTATTAATTAATATTCAAGGAAAGAAGTTAAGAAAATAACTCACAACTTTAATAATCAACAAGCTTCAAGAGCAACACCAAGAATGGAAGTTTAGCTCCTCATTTGGAGACTAAACATAGCTAGAAAAATAGAAAGAAATGCTATTCTAAACTGAGCTTAAGAGTATGGAAGAAGGGATGATCAAATGGGAAGGAAAAGGGGTGTATTTATAGGTGTTTGGAGGTGGCGGGGTCATTTACCCGACCGGGTTTTTCGGAAACCCGACCGGGTTTCTTGAGTAAGTGCCCGGAATCTTCATTAGTCACATCTACCCGATCGGGTTTTTGATTTACCCGATCGGGTAAAAGATAAATCTTTGCCAAACCTTCGCCATGCACGTTTAATTGCCTCCAAATCAAAATTCGATCTTCGGGTCAAGTCAAACCCGATCGGGATTTTGGAAAACCCGTTCGGGTTTTTGACTATTTTCAAAAAATTTCACTTTCTCTTGTTCCCTTGCACTCCTTGACCTTTCCAGGATCCTTGTAATGATCTTTACCTAGTTTAAGCTCAGAAAATCCCTAATCTATATAAATTACAAGTAACTAGGAAAAATAAAGTATCACACCAAAAGTGTGTAATTTCCCAAACAACAACAAATAAAACTAGTTAAAATTAGAAACATAAACAATAACTATTTTATACTATCATGCCGCTGCTCCCACCACTGCTGCTGAGGCTGAACGGAGGGCTTTTGGAGAGCAAAAACAGCGGTTAGAGGGTGAGCTAGGCGAGCTTCGGGTCCAATTGGCCGCTTTCCAAGCTAAAGTTTTTGCTGCTGAGGCCGCTCGGGTTAAGTTTGAAGAGACGCCCCCGACATCCCGGACGGTCCCACTGAGGTGAAGGTGGATCTATCTACGTTCGGGAGGCGTTTGAATCTTCTGATGAATTATCCGCCATTAAGGAGGAGTATGCCAGGCAGCAGCTCCCAGCCATCTTTGGGGCTTATCTAAGGCAATTTTCCAAGGGCGTTGAGCGGCGTAGGGATGGAGTGAAACTCCTTGATAAGGACCCTCAGGGCAAGCGATGGAATGATTCCTTGGCTAGGGATCTCTATGTTAAGGGTTGTCAACATATTTTACGGCCTTTTGTGGCCCAGCTGCAACAACGACTTGGGAGACCAGTCCAGGCTTCCGACCTTCCACAAGTTGACATTGTGAAAGCTCAATTTGAGCAGTACGAGCGGAGATGAGACGTGGTGCCAATCGGGAAGCTGGGAGGGAGCCTGAGTTCTCCTCGTCATTAGAAGATAAGGATGACGAAGAGCACATTGGTCAATAGATTAGTTTCCCTTTTTTCCTTGTAACTTTTTTGCTCAGACTCAAGGTCACTGTACCTCCCGCCTGGTAGAGCCGATGAATATATACTTATCTTTTTATCCACTGCCTTTATTTTATTTTTGTGTTGCCCTTCAGGATTCAACCAGTTTATAAACTTATCTTTTTGTCCACTGCCATTTCTGATGCTTAATCCGTCTGGTTTTCTCCGATCTGGATCATCCATACTAAGGGTTTGAGGTGTCCACTTTCAAACTATAGGTAGGATTTCCTGTTCGGGTTATTTCCTGTCTATAGCTAAAATGGACACATCCACATCATTAGCTTGGACCTCACCCTCCTGTTCGGGTCATGTTAACGAATGCCGCTCGTTTCGTTCATACTTATAGATTTTGACATCACCTTTAAACCGTTTGGAACCCTTTGCTTGGCTATGGCAAGGTCCAAACTCAGCTAATATGATGGCTCCCTCCAAACTATTAACACGTTCCTCATTCGGTCATCCAGAATGATTTTGCATGTTAATAGCTAAGGTGAGACTTTCTGGAAGATAAGTCTCCCTCTTTTCTTTTTTGTTCTTCAATATTACCTGTTCGGGTGATTTTTTAATCCTTCTGCTTGGTGTAATCATAACAGCTTGTATTAACCCTGATCCGGGATGTTCATTGCCACCATTGATACGTACACCGTTCGGGGCACATGCTAGTGTAATCATAAAAGCTTGTATTAACCCTGGTCTGGGATGTTCTCTGCCACCATTGATACGTACACCGTTCGGGGCACATGCTAGTGTAATAATAAATGCGGCATGATTGCTCGCAACCACATCCTGCCACGTGTCCCTCATGGATTCCGGGTTTTGGGCGGCACTCTCTTCTATAAGAAGAGAGGTGCTTCCTTCTCATTTTCTGTTGTTTCTTCAATCCTTTCTTATTTCTCTTTAACCTCTCTATCTCTCTCTAGAATCTTTAGGCTCCCTTGAGGTATCGTGCCCTTTTATGTCACTTTCCTCCGGTTCAGTCTCTGAAGATATGTCGCTCATTCATCATCCCAAAGGGAAGAATTCCGTTGCTGATAAGGCCGGTGGTTCCTCATCCTAAGTACCCAACTCCACCAATCCTCCTACGTCGCACCAACCCGAACAACCTCTCCCAGATGATGGGTGTTCTTCGGGTGATGATCTTGCCATCTATCAGAAGGGAATGCCCGAATGGCCACCTCGCATCCCTTTGCACTTCCACCGCTTTCGAAGGCAATGCCAACGCCTTCCTGAGGACGCCGAACAGCAGATTCACCATTTTTGCCTCCCCCTAGGGAATTTTATGTGGGGTTTATTAAGCACCCAATGAGGCACCGTCCGGGGAATGTGCTAGTGCATTTATTGTGGAATTCCTGCGCTAGATCGTTTCCCCTTTCATCCATTTATTGTGGAATTCCTGCGCCAGATCTCTGTGCTTCCAACTCAGCTTGTGCCCAGTACCTACTGAATCCTGAACGGCTTTATCATTCGGTGTCACAATCTGGGCATTGTCCCGAATGTTGATTTATTTCTGTATCACTATTGTTATCAGCCTTACTGGACTACTGGGTACTTAAAGTTGGTGGCTCGGCCTGATCGCCAGTTATTCACGGAGAACCCTACTGTGGCAACCAACTGGGAAGAACGGTTTTTCTTTGTTCGCGTGGGTGAGCCGCTCCCATTCCTCGATCGGTGGAATGCCTACCCGGTTCGGTATACTGAACCTGTTCTGGATGCACTTCTGCTCTCCCAATACGACTCGCTCCGTTCAGAGGGTTCCCGGAACCTTCGGTCCTACATTACCCCTTCCAAGATGTTGACTGCTGGAATTGGTAAGTTCGTTTGTTTAAGCCCGATCAATCTTCATTCCATTGTGTTCCTTAGCTCTATTTTCCTCTTTTGTAGACGTGATCCCTCCTGTTGACGCTCGGCACCCCACACCTATCCCTACTTCGACGGCCTCCATTGGGAAAGGTAAGGAGAAATTGATTGTTGAAAACCGGAGTGACGCTGAATAATCTCGGAAGAGGCGTCGGGGAGATGACGGTACCCAGCTTATCCCGATTGATCAAATAGTTGATTTAACCAGTCCAGAGATTGAGCCCGAGAAGGTTACCATCTCATTCGCCAAGTCAGGGGATCAAGTTCTTACTAACATGACGGTCGATGATCGGATGTTTGTGGAGTTCTCCAATATGGGGCCTCGTTCAGAGGGGAGATATCTGTTCGGGCAAATGCCGTCCTCCATGTGGTGCAACACTTCTTTGAAGGTTCCCCCCAGTTTTTCCAAGCTGACTAATTAGTCTGACCTGGTCGAGGCAGGTCACCTTGAGGCCCTCAAGGTATGGATCCTTTTTTAAAAATTTATTTACATCTTTTGAACTTCCTTAGATCTCATCTGATCTTGTCTGCCGTTCTTGCAGGCCGGCGTATATTACCACCGGGCTTTCCTGGTGGCCGAACGGGAGATGAAGCTTTTGGCAAACGATCGGGATGATAGCCAGACACTTCTAGATGTTGCTCGTAAGCTGGCTGCAGATTTGCATGATCGTTCCAACAAGGGTGAAAAGGCAACGGCCGAGCTGGCGGAGGTGGAGGGCGGGATCCATCGTCGCGATCAGGAGATCAAGGACCTCAAGGCAAAGGTGAAGGTGGTTGAATATGTCGGGATTAAGTTTGATAAAACCGAGGGAGAAAATCCCCTCGATCCTTATACCGCCAATATTTCCAAGATCACCAAACAAGCGGTGATTTATTACCAACGAGGGAAAGGGCTGAGCGTTGCCCTGGAAACACCGCTCGTCAATTCTTGGGGCCTCATCTCGGTCAGTTCCTGCGTGATAGTAAGGACCTTATCAAGGCGGGGATCGAGCTTCTGTATGGCACACCAGAAGGAAAAGCTTTCTTAGATGTGTTGACCGAGAATACGGTGAAGCAAAGCCAAGATCTGCTCGTTGATAGGAATCTTGATCTCATCATGGAGCATTTCCCCAAACCGTTCGATCTTGATGAGTTGGGGTTTGATGATATGTTCGGGAATACCTATGATCGGGTCATGGATAAGAGAAAGAAAGCAGTTGCTGAGGATTTGGCGCAGGCTGGCGGCCCTCAACCTCTACCTTCCCTGAATAGGGATCCTCCGGTGTCATAATCCACACATTTTTTGTATTTTCCTTTGATTTTTCTTGTACTCCCCGGCCGGTAGTACCGAAGAATAAAGATCAATTTTTTCCATGTTATCTTCCCGATCATGTTATCTCCCGTTCTTTTCATCTTCCAAACCCATAGTTCCGATGCCAATCCGTTCGGTTTTCTTCGATCCGGATCATCCATACTAAGGATTTGAGATGTCCACCTTCAAACTATAAGTAGAATCCCCCTATTCGGGTCATTTCCTGCATGTAGCTAAAATGAAGACTCACCTCCAAATCATTAGCTTGGATTCCACCCTCCGATCCCATGTCGTCGTGGTTCGTCGAAGCTAATGACTGAGATGAGATTTAAAAACCACAGTTTCGATCCACCAGACGACTCATCCGTATTACCGAATGCCGCTCGGCTCGTCCATACTTGAGGTTTTGACATCACCTTCAAACTGTTTTGTACCCTTTGCTCGGCCATGACAAGGTCAAAACTTGGCTAAGATGATGGCTCCCTCCAAACTGTGAACATGTTTCTCATTTGGTCGTCCAAAATAATTTTGCATGTTAATAGCTGAGGTGAGACTCTCAGGAAGTCATTTTTTCCTCTTTTTTAAGAGGTGGCAACAACCGTTTTTATTGGTAGAATTTCCTCAAGTGTTCAACATTCCATGTCCCTGCCGGTCGGCCCTCGGTAGAGTGTAGGCCAAACGTTCCTGAAGCATATTTCTTGAAAACCTGATAAGGGCCTTCCCAGTTTTGGGCCATTTTCCCACCTTCGAGAGGCTTGCTCTTTTCTCACTTCCTTAGGACCAAATCTCATACTTGGATTGATCGGATTTTGACTTGTTTGTCAAAGTATCTCCTTGTTGCCCTGTGATATTCCTCCATCCGTCTTGCCGCTAGATCCCTTCTTTCCTCAATGAAGTGCCTTTCGGCCCGTAGATTATCCTCATTCCGTTCTGGATTATAATGCATCGTTCAGTGTGTGGGAACTATGACTTCTGTTGGAACCTTAGTCTGGAAATCGTAAGCAAGGGCAAACGGTGTTTCTCATGTGGCTGTTCGGGGTGTAGTCCTATACGTCCATAGGATGTAATTCAATTGGTCTGGCCATGATGAGGATCATTCTTCTAGCTTTTTCTTCATATCATCCATGATGGTCCGATTCATATTTTCCACTTGGCCATTTGCCTGGGGGTATGCCACACATGCTCTGGAATGTTTGACCCCCCATTAGACCAAGTAATCCTCAAAATTCCTGCTCACGGACTGCCTTCCGGTGTATGTGCCGATTTACTCAGGGAGCCCGGACCGACAAATAATGTTCTGCCAGACGAACTTTTGGCACTGGAAATCTGTGGTGCTAGCCAGTGGGTCGGCCTCCACCCATTTGGTGAAATAATCAATCCCAACGATGATATATTTTCGTCCTCCGGGGCAGTAGGTAGGGGCCCTAGCAAGTTGATCCCCCACCTAGCAAATGGAAGAGCAATGGTCATTGGAGTGTAGAAAGTGGTTGGTCGTCCGGGAACTAGTGCGTATAGCTGGCAAACCTTGCACTTCCTGGTATGTGTAAAACAGTCCTTTTGGATGGTCGGCCAGTAGTACCTCTGCAAGATGATTTTCCTTGCCAGTGTCTTGGGCCCTTGATGGCTTGAACAGATACCCTCATGAATTTCTTCCATTACTGCAGCTGCTAGACCAGGTGGAAGGCACTTTAGATAAGGCCCTCTGAACATCTTTTTGTACAGCTGCCCGTCCACTAGCTCGAACATGGAAGCCCTCCTCTGAATGCAAGTGATATTATATGCTGAATTCTTGTCTTCTGGGAGAGTTCCATCCTTCAGATAAGTAGTCATGTCCGTGACCCAACTAGGAATGACATAAGAAATAGCCTCCACTTGAAGGATCATGGTTGTCGGGGTCGTCAGGGTCTCTCGGTGGGTGAACCGTTGGATATGCGATGGGATCATCTGAAACCGATCATCAAGTGCCGCACTTTCTAGCTTTGACAAAATATCTGCCTCAGCATTTTCTATTCTGGAGACCTGGTCGAGCCCCACATGTTCAAACTTATTAATTTGCTCTTCGACTAGCTCCTTGTATGCTTTCATTCTTTCTTCTTTTCTTTCAACTGTACCGTTTACCTGGTTGACCACCAACTGACTGTCTGATCGGACCTTAAGCCGATCGGCACCCAGGGCTTTAGCATATTTTAAACCTGCAATAAGGGCCTCATATTCGGCCTCATTGTTGGTTACTTTAAAATCAAAATGAATGGAGTAGTATGCTTTAAACCCTTCGGGTGATGTGATCACGGCTCCGCCACCACAACCCTTTGCACTTGATGCACCATCTATGTACATCTCCCACAAGTTATCCAGCACACTGTTGTTTGACTCAGTTTCTGAAGGCCGAGCAGTGCATTCTGCTATGAAATCTGCTAAGGCTTGGACTTTGATGGTAGGTCGAGGCTTGAAATCCACTTCGTATTGCCCGATCAGGAGACTCCACTTTGTTATGCGCCCGCTGGCCATTGGGTTTATCAAAATGGCAACGAGCGACTGAGTTGTATACACGGTCACTGGATGAGCCTGAAAATAGGGCGTAAGTCGTTTGATGGCTACTATCAGGGCCAGTACTATTTTCTCCATCATGGTGTATCTAGTTTCCGGCCCATTCAGGGCTTTGCTCATGAAGTAAATTGGCCGCTGGATGCCATTTTCCTCTTTCAGTAATACTGAGCTTACAGCCAGATCGGCTACGGCGAGGTACATGTACAAGTGTTCCCCTGGATCAGCTTTTGTCAAGACCAGAGGAGAGGACAGATATGTCTTGAACTCCTCGAAGGCCGTTTGGCATTCTTCGGTCCATTCGAAGGGGTTCGCCTTCTTCATAATCTGAAAAAATGGGATTGCTCGGTCGGCAAGTTTGGACAAAAATCTACTCAAGGCTGCCAATCGACCGGTCAATCTCTGAACCTCCTTGAGGTTCCTCGGGGCTTCCATATCCATGTTCGCCTTCACCTTCTCCGGGTTAGGTTCAATACCTCTCTCGCTCATCATGTAACCTAAGAACTTGTCTCCCTTAACTGCAAAGGCACATTTCTTGGGGTTCAACCTCATATTCGCCTTTTTCATTATCCCGAACACCATTTTCATGTCCGGGACATGATCCTCCTTCTTTCGGCTCTTGATCAGAATATCATCTGCGTAAGCCTCCATTGTCACCCCCAATACTTCTTTGAATAGTATCCCGATCATCCTATGGAAGGTAGCCATGGCATTCTTCAACCCGAACGGCATCACCATATAGCAAAATACGCCATCCGAGGTGATGAATGTTGTTTTCTCTGCATCGTCCGGGTGCATGAAGACTTGATGATACCCTCAGAAGGCATCCATGAAACCTAAGAGCTCACACCCAGCTGTCTCATCTACCAAGAGATCAATCTGAGGTACTGGATAGGGATCCATCGGACAGGCTTTATTTAGATCGGAATAATCCACACACATCCTCCAAATGGATCCCTTTAGTGCAAGCACCACGTTCGACAACCATTCGACATGGATTACCGGCCGAATGTGTATGATCTTTAACAAGGTGGAAACCTCCTGTTTGGTAAAATCACACCGTTCGGCCGCCTGATATCTTTTTTTCCGTTGAACCGGCTTGGCGTCAGGCCGAACGGCCATTTTATGGCATATTATTTCTGAGTCAATGCCCGGTATGTCTTCTGGTCCTCGTGCGAATAACATCTGAAACTTCTTCAGAACTGCAATTACACCCTCCCGAATTTCAGCTTCTAGGTCCACCCCGATCGCCACTTTGCGGTCGGGGGGAGAATCAATATCGACATGCTCCAAGAGGGTAGCCGGTTCACAATGTGATTCAAACTCGGTTCGGCGACTTTCGACCTCAATGTTGTTTACCCGCATTCCTCGGGTATTCATCTTTTTCAAAGCCTCCCGATAGCAAGTCCGAGTTGTCGCCGGATCTGTCCGGGCTACTCAGACCCTAGTATCCGTCGGGAATTTTATGCATGAATGCCGGACAGAAGCTATCGCCTCAAGATCTTCCAATCCTGGTCGGTCACAAATGGCATTATCGGCACATTTGATGTCCACCACCACGAATGTCATTCGGACTGATTCCTTATGGGCTTCATCCCCAATGTCGACCAGCAACTGGATAGTCCCCTCTGTCTCAATGCAGTTCCCAGTAAAGCTCGCAAGTGGTGTCTTCAGGTGGGTCAGCTGATTCCTCTGTAGCCCCATTTTCTCGAACGATTGTAAGTACAACATGTTCACACTGCTCCTTGTGCCTACCAACACTCGGCAGATCAGTGCGTTGTCAATACACGTGCTTATCACCAATTCGTCCCTGTGCGGAGTTGGTGAATTGGGCCATTCTGCAGGCCCAAACGTGATATGCTCCATTCTTCCTTTCTTTTGGGGGGGACACGGATCCCGCATAGAGGCTTCGTTCGAACTTTTTTCGTTCAGAAGTTGAATCCACTGTTTCCCCGCCCCTGAATATCACCTTCACCTCCATCCTAGGCTTTTTTCCCGGGTTCCCCGAACCCTCTACTTCGTCTCTGGGGTGGTAAGGTAGACATCATTCCTGGGCTGAGCATCATGCTGATCATCCCATCTCCAGCTGTTGGGTTTCTTGAATTGCTTCGGGAGGCCTACAACACTCAGATCCTTGTTCACGTATTTGTCCAAGTGACCCCACTGGATCAGTTCCTTGATAGCTATCTGTAATGCTCAGCAGAAATGGGTGGGGTGACCCTTCTTCTTGTGGCACTTACAGAAAGCATTCTCATCTGATCCCATGTAAGATTTGGTATCAATTGGAAGGGGAATATTGTCCTTCTCCTGCTGAAAAATTGTTGCAATAGAAAGGACGAGCGGGGTGAAGCATCCTGGCTTTGGAGGGGGTGCGGTCGTTGGGATAGGACCCAGCCGATCGGCCAGTCTTGTTAATGCAGAAGGTGTAACCACCTTGTCCCTGATCACGATCTCTTCCTCAGGGGTTGCATGTTTTCGGGCCCTATCTAGCACTTTGGCATATGCCGTGCCCGGATTCTTTTTCAAATCACTGTACAGCTCTCTCGTTGGGAGGGCATCAGTGAACAGGGTAATTGTCGTATCCTACGTCATGCTTCCAACCTTCAGGGTTTAATCTCTCCATCTTTTTAGAAACTGATTGATGGATTCCCTTGGTCCCTTCTTAACACCAGTCAGGTAACTGAAGTGCCATTTTGGGGTGACACTGGAAGCAAACTGTGCCAAAAATAAAGACGATAATTCGGCAAAGTTGTCGATCGATCCGGGCTGCAGGGATCCGAACCACTCCTGGGTGGGTCCCCTGAGCGTGCTGAAGAACAGTCGGCAAATGGTTGCCTCTGTTGCTCCAAACAGCATGAGCCCTCTTTGGTAACTTCTCAAATGTACGTGGGGATCTCTTGCCCCGTCATATATCTGACTGGTTGGTGGTTTAGCATCCCTTTGGATCTCCGCATTCATTATTTCCTGGGTGAAGGGGGAAGTGATCCCGGTCCGCATCGGGGTAGGTTGTAGGGGTGCCCTGTTCATCTGATCCCTCATCTCATTCATCTGCCTCCTCATTTCAACCATTTCTTCCTCCTGGGCCGTTAGGGGAGGTGGAGGTGGAGTTCCTAGATTAACAAACTCTCGATTTCCTTCCGGTGTGGGTGTTCTTTGATTCCGACGTCCCTGTCTGAATTTGGTGTTATCATGTTCCTCTGGCTCGGGACCCGGTCGAGGTGTGGTCACTAGGAGTGTGCTGCCTGCCCCTAGACGTGTGAGTCCTTCGATGATCTCCCCGATGGGCTCGTGAATGGGTCGAAGTCGTGGTTGTCTCTGTATGAGTGGTCTCCTCATCGAATGATTGCATCGATCGGAGTGGGGACGGGGTCGTGTACCCGGTTTCCCCTATATAGCTAGATCGCTCCCCGTCTTGCTCATCTGCCATATGCTGCATTACTTGGGCTAGATCCCGCATGGCGTGGGGGTTCCTCCTCAGTGCTTCGGGGATGAAGAAGTTCCCATCAAAATGTTGGTAAGACCCCCGACTGGATTGCCCTTGGGGGGCCAGTTCCTCGGAGTCCTGCTCCCTCTGCGTCGCTCCGAACTTTCATTGGTATGATAATAGGTGATTCTAACCATCCTGATAGTAGGTTGATGTTTGGGTAAAATAGTTGGTTTGAAAATGTTTTGTTCAAGTTTCTCACAGACGGCGCCAATGTTGAGGTTTAGCCTCGCAGATCCGAAAGTCCAACACACGCTTTGGATATTAAGGATATGGACAATAAGTCCAGGTTCTAAGAAAATATAAAAACTGAATAATAATATGCTCAAAAGCCCACTTGTATTAAACAATTCACTAATTACACAGGAAACTTCCCGAACGGCACGTCAGAATAGTGATAATACAATAACAAGATTGAGAAAGCTATTCTAGGCCTTGAGTCTCAAAATGCTAACCCTTTACAATGAGATTAGAGCCCCTATTTATACTAATAAAAGGGGATGGGGTGATGATGTGGCTGAATATGACTTGTTGCCGTTCTCGTGCCACTTGGATGTCCATACTCCCAGTTGCTGACGCCATACCCTTGCATTAAATGCCCCTTGCCACTTGCAGGCTACCCGTTCGGGCTTCAGAACGATGCCCATGTTGTTGTCATTATTAATCTAATCCAAGTTGCCTACATGACCCGATCCCCGTTCGGGGTATAAAGCCCTTATGGTTCCCCGTATCCCGTTCGGTATAACTAGTTATTGGGCCTATTCTTCTTTGGATCCTTGCTGACTAATGGGCCTGGTATATTGGGCTTTCAGCCCAATATCTCAACAAGACCATATGTGAACAATTATAATACAGAGACCAAACATTTAACAAATCAGACCAGACCAAACCAAATTTAAATAGACCAGACCATATCAGATCAAACCAGACCAGCACGTACGAGAAGTCGTGGTGTCGTGAGCCGGGCGACGGCGAGCAGCGGCTTAAGCACGCACGAGGAGCGATGAGGGTTGGGGAGTAACGGGTTTGGCGAAGGTCAGAGTAAATGTCGATGGAGGATCAATCACAACGGTGTTGATGGTTCGGCATCCTCGTGAACCACCGCCATGGAATGAACGAGGTGTTTGGTCTCTTGTTAAATTCTATGTTGCTAGATTTTCCAGGATGATTGAAATTTTAGCTTATTTTTATGTCGTTAGAGGTATATGGATATATAAGATCACTAGTGATAGTTGTGTAAAACTCATTTCGTGGTTAGCGATTTGTGTTGCTTTTTCAGAGGTGACTGTTTCAATGCCTAATCGCAGGGTTTACGATCGTAATTGATGGATGTTAGTTGGTGTGAGTTATGGTGTTTCTTTGACTGATGTAGTGATCTTGAAACTAATGATAAAAAATAGGCGATTTCTTTTCAAAAAACATAAAAATAACAAAAACATTTTGATTCATAATGAATTAAGAAAAAAAAAATGAAACGCATAATAAAATAAGGAAACCTTTTTCGCCGCCTTTGTCACCTCCCACCATCCCCTTCTTCAGTCGGTGAAAAAATCCCATCTTGAGAAATTGGTTAGATTATAGAACCAGTAAAGGTTGTTGCACGATCAAAGTGGTTGAAAATGCACTATATGTCCAAAATTTTTGTGATCTGGAAAAAGTTAATTGGACAAATTATTATGGCTTTTTTTTTATAAATGTTACTCCCTCCATCCCTAAAAGAACTTCCAACTTTCCATTTTCGTCCGTCCCAAAAAGAATTTCACTTTCCCTTTTTGGCAAAGAATTTGTGGTTCACAGCAATTCTTACACATTCTTACACATTTCTCTTTCCTCTGAACAACTCTCCACCACACAATTCTCACTTTCTTAATTCGTGTGACATTTGTACTACGGAAGAACATTTAGGGACGGAGGGGGTACTAAAGTAAATACAAAAGACAAAAACATCACATATTTCAAAGTTTTCCGAAAAAAATGACTTGCCATCATGGGCAGAGATAAGGGGTGGCCAACCTAGGCCTTGGCTCACCCCAAATTTAAAAAATGGCTTAATTTTTAGTGTAAAAATTTTGTTTAAAACTTTTCCCAAAAATATTCTTTGTACCTTCCCAGTCCGACCCAGTGACCTGGCTCCACCCCTGCGAGTTGACATATTGTTATGCCAATTATTTAATAATGCACTTCGTATATATTATTGTGACATTCATTTTTATAATTAATCAAAGCATTTTTTCATCCACACCAACAACCGCTGCCACAGGCCCACAAGTGGGTGTTGCCGCCGTTAGTGACCATGAATCACTAATTTACATTTCAAAGTACTCTTTAGCTTATTAGTGACTCGTGTAACTCTACCGCTAATCACTAATGTCGTTCATTTCGGAGACATAGTCACCGGAGCCCTTGTTACCATAAAAAATCATTATAAACTTCATTAGTAACCATGTCAATGATAGTAACATGATCGTCACTGGACAGTGTTACCAATAGCGGACCGCTTCTATTACAAACCTTAGTCACTAACTGCTTCCACCAACACCCACTTACTCATTGTTATTGATTGTTTCTAAGGTGGTTTTCTTTTCTTACGTATGATGAAAAACTCATAAAAACGGACTGATGTGAATGTTCAATTTCTAATATTAGAAATTTATTTCATAATTCATATAATGAGTTTGAAACTTTGAACACAATATGGGACTACCTCACTCCTACAAAAGAAGTCTCTTCATTTTCCTTTGGTAAAAAGCCTCTTTACAAGTGGCATACCAATCTTTGCAAAAAAAATAACAGTCTTCTCCTAGTTTTACACAATGCTACATCAATGAGATTTCTTTTATTCATGATTTCATTGTGAGATGTGACTATGAAAAGGTGTAGAATGTATTGCAATGATGAAAAGTGAAAGAAATAATGTTTTTCGTATCTTTATATATACAAAACGAGGTGGAAAAATTGGTGAATCTCTCGCCCAAAAATGTCAAAGTCAAGGGTAAAAAATTTAGTATTGCGCTGGAAGCTAACAAAACTTAGGTTTGCTCAAAGATCGGCCAAAATTATTTAATGTATTACGATGGATGTCAGGGTGTTGTTCATTCCAATTGAACATGGAGTATTGTTATTGTATTGGGTGATGAGAAAGTTGTCAGACTCAACTCTTCTCTTGAATAGTCATAATATAGATGTCTTAAACCCAATATTTAATACGGAGTAAATGAATTATAAAAATAATGGTGACAATGACTCATTCCCTTTTGAGAAAGAAGTTCCATGGAAGCTTCCTAAAATCATTACGGAGTATAATTTATGATATTTGTAATCTTATTCATTTTATTAGCCAAAAAATATTTAGTGATCATATTCTAACATTTAAAAATTTGAAGTTAAATATAAGCCTTATTGGAATATATGGTAATTTATTCAAATTATGGTAAATAAACCTAAATATGTCTTGAGATTTTTCGGGGCAAAATTAAGGTAATCTTCTTATAATTGTAATGGGATATAATTTAGTACGGAGTAGAAAATACTACAATGTAGATATATATTTAAGTGATTGATACAATATTTGATTGGGATTTGCTCTGAAATTCATATACAAAACAATATGCAGTACCACATTTTTTTCTTATTTTTTGTCAAAGCGCATATTGAAGAAAATCAATATTAAAATTAATATTAAAATATCTTTAAAAAGAAGGATAACATATTAAAATATCTTAAAATTAATATCCGCAATTGAATAAGAGGTATTGCATAAAAATGAATATGTATGTTCTATAATAGATAGCAGATTTGAGAATAAGAAGTTAGAACTCTGTAATGCTATTTCTAGCATAAGTATTAAATTTTTAAATATTTTTTATCTTTCAATTTCTTAAACAACACATTTTTAAGACTTAAAATGAATTGATGGCATAACATAAAAAAGTATTAACAACTTACACTAAACTAATATTTATCTTTTGTCGTAGTGTGTAATTTGCATTAAATGACAGATCCTGTGAGGTACATCAAAATATACACATACCAAGAAATATATTACTCCATACGGCGTATATTTTAAAGCATATAGTTACCTGAGTGTAATAATAACCTCCATGGTGTTGTTTAAGATATGGGGATTTGTTACTGTGAGTAGTTGTGATTTGTGAAGTGTTGTATATTTTATACTGTTTAAACATTGTACTACTATTTCATAAAATGATACTTCCTCCGTTCTTTAATAGTTGCAACACTTTGACTTTCACGTTTGCCAGCGTGCAACTTTGACTTTAATTATATCTAATTACGCATTAGTAAAAAATATAAAAAGTTAATATTTTGAAAATTCACATCAATAGAAATTTAATGACATTTTATACGTAATAATTTGATTTTATATACTTCGAAAATCGTGGTCAAAGTAAGGTGTGTGAATAGTGCAAATATCCTAATGTTGCAACTTTTAAGAAATGGAGGAAGTATTTATCTTTGTATAAAGACAGGAAATGAGTTTGAAAATACCGAGTAGCTTTTAAAGTTCATGGTTGATGAAGTACCTTATGAGTTTGAAATATGTCTAATTCATGGAGTATGGGTAGTCACACAACCTCGATTTTGAGTTTCATGAAGTGAAGTTGCAAAGACTATCATTTCGAAAATGGAGACTGTGAATTGGGTTAATGTGCAGAACTGCAGATTTATGAGTCTATGAATTCATTTTTATGTGATTAGCTTGAACACAACATTGATAAAAAAATACAGTTTTACTCCGTAGTATTTAGCACCTCCTCCACACTTTATTATTTGTAATGTATTCCGTTTTTCTTTTGGTACAGATTTGTATTGTTTTAGTGGTACCCATCACTCATCCAATTTAGTTTCCCTCACAATGCATATAAGTATTGTCTTCCAAAGGTGAATAATGACTTGATTTTTTTTGTTCCGTGCATCGCATGGGTGAAATTCTAGTTAGTAACAGTAGCAAAACAACTTTTATTTGGGGGGGGGGGGGGGGGGGGGGATTTTGGGCTGGTCTTTACACTTGCTGTTGAATAACAATTTAGCAACTACGTTAATGCTTATACAACCGCTTTAATGTTAATTAATGTTAACGATAATAAAATACTACACTAATGCTTCATATTAATGTTAATTATAATGTAAAAAATAATAACATACTACATTAATTTTTGATAATTTAATAAAGGGGAATTTTGAGTTTACACCCCACTTTTTGGTTGATATTGGACTTTGCACCCTATCTACAACATTTTGTGAAGAAAAAATCCTCAATGAGGTGCAAAGGCAAATACATTTTAGGGGAAATAGAGTGCGAAGTCTGAGAGTTTTAAAAATGGGGTGCAAAATCCAATATCACCCAAAAAACGGGGTGCAAAGTCAAAATATCCCTTTATAATAAATGCAGTTATTGTATTTTCAATTTTTTTATGCAGTTCAAAATAAAAAATATCAAAACAGACCACTAGGAACCACTCCAGTTTCAAACTTTGAATACCAGATTCTGCAAATAAATATTGTAGACTAGCGGTCTAGGAACCAACTCGACCACCCCTATGATGCAGACATGAATTTGATAGACATTGCTCGGATTTAATGCACCAATCCCCGTGAATATAAATTCGACGCATTAAACCCTTGTGATTTAAAAAATATGTCAAACTTTCCTGTGTTTTAATTACTCATGCACAAAACCGCCCTCCAATAACAAATTTTACAACTTTAAAATCATTTATCTTAATAATACAATTGAATATGCAAGTAACTTTGTCAGAATTTCTAAATTATACAAAAAAACTAATCATTTTTCATTTTTTTGACAAATAAATTTGTTCATAGAAGGGATTTTGCGCATGAATAACCATAACACAGAGAAGTTTGACTATGACGAATCGGCCCCGGGTCGGGCCAGGCCCTGAGCCAGGATTAGGGTGGGACTAGGTTTTGGGATGAAAGCCCAGTACCAGTACAGGTTGGAACCGGGACTGGGTTATTTTTTTAAAAAAAATTGTTTAAAATGGAAAAAAAATTTAAAAAAAGAGCCCATAACGATCCCCCTTTTCCCTGTCTCGTAGCCCCCCACCCCCTACCCCCAGTTTGGGCCCCATGGGCTGGTCCCGGTCCTAATTGGTGGTCCAGTTCGGTACTAAACAGTACCAAGCTAGGCCGGGCCCAATCCATCCCTAGGTTTGAAGCATTTTTTAAATCCCAGGGGGCTAATGCGCCGAATTTATATTTCACGGGGGTTTGGTGCATTAAACCCGGCATTACTCATTACTCAGGATTAGTTTGGAGAATATATAAAAATTAAACAAACATTCACCGCGCTACAAAAGAGACGTTATATAAAAAAGCTCAATGAATACAAACAAAAAAACAAGAAAAAAGACTCGAGAAAATGACTCAATGAGTAAATGAGAAAAATCCACATCAGGATTATCCAAGTACAAAGTTGGGGCTAAGAATCAGTAAAGGATAAAAGACACCACATCCTCAGTATGTTGTAGTCCTAACTGCAAAAAAAATGCCTTCTAAATGAATATTACAAAATATATATATCAACACCACCCTATAGCACAAGCCAGTGATTATTTTTAAAACTAGCCCCAACTTATCCAAACAGACTACATGCAGGAAATATATAATTCTGGAAAAGGTGAAAAAATCCCAGGAAGTGGCTTCCAACTCCATCCTTGTAATTTTGTTATACAATTTGCATCGTGCCTGCGGGTTTAGTATGAACCCATGGGTGGCATGCCAAACGGAGGTGGCATTCCCATACTACCACCCATCTGTGGTGGTGGTGGACCATAATTCATTCCTGGCATAGGTGGCGCAGGTAAGGCAAGCGGCAGTAGCTGAGCGTACATATTCTGCAACAGTGTAGGTATACATTTTTAATCGGTTATTTACAAGTTATACAAAGAAGAAGAAAAAACCTAGTGAGCAGGATTAGTACCTGCTGCTTCATAATGTCACTTTCTTCATTTTGTTTTGCCTTTGCTTCCTTTTGAGCCTCAATTTTATCTTTGATTAGTTCATCAACTTTGCCGGTATACTCACGGATGAACTGCAAAAGAAATGACCAAAGAGAAAAAGATTGCAAAGGTATTCTCAAGTAATAAAATGCAACAAAAACAACATACAAGCCTAATAAAACACAGCACATTATGCAAAGGAATTTTATCAATTCAGGGCCCGAAAGATAGATTAATTATCAATTCAGGACCCGAAAGATGAAACGTATCAGTATAGGACTCGAATGATGAAAAACTATCAATTTAGGACCTAACGTTTCATAGGTTTTGATTTATTTAATTTTTTATTAATTCCATTACTAATTTTTGATAAACTTTTCTTCACAAAAGTTTATTAGTTTAATAAAATGAAATAAATTTTAAAATTTTTAATAAAAAAAATTATGACAACTTCGGTCCTAGATTAATAGTTTTCAATCATTCAGGTCTTAAATTGATAGTTTTTCATCATTCGAGTCCTATATCGATGCACTTTATCTTTCAGGTCCCGAATTGATAATTAATCTATCTTTCGGATCCTGAATTGATAAAATTCCTTATGCAAAATATATACAATTACTTGAAAACTTCTATCAAACATGAGGGAAGTGCGAGAAAGAGAACGAGAGTCACCTGCAACAGATAAGGGAAGGCAAAGTCTATCATTTTATTGACCCATGCAAGCTCGAGAGCAACATCTGGGCGGATCAAGTCATAACACACGAAAAGGCACGAGGCAAAGCATTCCTTCTTTCCCTGCAATACACATTGAATACACATTGTTTACATATAACTTTTCAAAATACTACTGCCACTTCTTAAGCCCTAGTGTGGCTTTGTGGGTTTGGAAGGGGCAGGGGGGCAGGGATAATATTTAACTTATTCTTACCTTTAGACGATTGGAAAGAGATATAAAGACTATATAGCAATACATGTTTATATCACTTCCGTCTCAAAAAACAAGTCATCTTTGACCAATGCACAACTTTTAAATTTGGGAAGGTACAGGCGTACAACTATAGTAAAAACAATGATTTTTGGTAAAATTACGACTTCAAGTTAATTTGTTTGTTTAGAGGATTTATAAACAATGATTTATAGTAAAAACAATGATTTAATATTTGTAACTATGTAACTTGTATATGACTCTTTTGGAGAAGTGTGAAATATCAGCTGCAGTATTTTGCAACTACAAACAAGTGTTCAAAAAAGGACATAAAACAAATATTGTTCAAATCGGGCTCTCTTTTTGGAACAGAAAAAGGGGGTTAATGCGTCAAACCCCCTAATGATATATGAATTCTGTGCATTGGCCCCATGTGATTTGAAAACAACATTAAGACACATAATTTTAAAATTGTTAAGTTTAGCGCGTCCGGGGGTATGAACATGATTTATTGTAGCACAAGGGGATTTGACGAATTTTTTAAAACACAAGGGATGATGTGCATAATCTGTACAAACGAGATTTGGCGCATTAAACCCCAGAAAAGAGTGTTTGCAAAAGGACTCTTCCAGGGGCAGAATGAGGTTATATTGGTAGCCTAAGAGTCACAAACACAGATCCATTTGTTAAAATCCTTGTTCCTCTTGCCTTCGTTCTGAAATCCTCTGATCAAACAAGCCTTAAAAAATCTTACTTATGAAATGAAGAAAAAGATAACAACTTGGTTACCTGTTCAATGAAATAAACAAGCAACTCCTCAGCAAGTTCACGATCACCGGATTGTGAGGCAGTCTCCATAGCATCTTTGTATAGATTATCTTTCTTGGATAGAGCAATGGATTGCTTCCACCGACCTGCTTTCTTGTATATAGAAGCAGCAACACGCCTCATCTCAAGAAGCTCATGTTTCTCAATCTGATTGCACAGGGAGAAGAGTTTACTTATTTAATGTGCTGAACGGATACATAGATAAGCAGATGATATATATTTATATAATACATAATACATTAAGTTTAAACCACCTTCTGTGCAAGGCCAATTTGATCAAAGCTGTCATGTAATTCAATAGATTCTCGCAGTCTATCATAGTCTTCCTCCTCTACATATATCTCATTAAGAGCCTCATTAACAGCAGACACATTATTGCTCTGAACAGCAACCATATATGGCTTCACCAGACGCAAGTGACCAGCCTATTTTCAGAAAAGCAACAAATACTTTAGATTTATAGTAAAAATATAACCAATTAAAACAACATATATTGCATATATCGTTGTTTAATGCCTCCATTATTTTGATTTGGCAATCTCAATCGCTCTGTGTTAACTTCTACTCCTGGTCCCACAACTATTAGGCCTTTACCATTTTTGGTCCTCAGCTGAGCTTCTTTCGAATTCAGGTCCTTTTAAGGTCACTTGTGCAATGAGAACCAACCGCAAATTGTACGGAAGATGACCAGATTGTTTGTAGAAAGGATACATAACGACGGAAGTTTCATAGTCATACACCAAAAGTGGGAATTACAATGGAAGCCAGGGACAAAAAATGAACCAATTTGAGGAACTGGGTTTGCTGCTAAAGCAGTACTGAGGACTAGAAATACAAGTCACAAGGTTATTTAAGCAAAAAAGCGTCAGTAGGACAATGGAGTAATAATAGCTGTTACCTTTCTAAGAATGTCCACCACTCGTGTGTGATCAACCTTTAGGGCAAGAACATTCAGTAGATCATTAATCAGATCGGGATGTTCTTGCAAATAGAAGTGAACCGCCTTGTAATACAGCTCTACGTTCGCAACTTTGACAACAATGTCCTTGAACTGCATGTGATCCCAAGCATCTGGGGAATGGTTCATGACAGTGGTCGCAGCATTATCAAATTCATCATATTGGATGTACAGATATGTAAGCTCCTTCCAGTGCTGTTGCTCATCACATGCTCTGATAAGTTTAGGAATGTTAAGACGACTTGAGAACAGCTTGATGTGTTCCATCAGCTTCTCGTGTCGGTATCTGGCATATAATACACCAAGCTCTGTGAAGATACCCATATGTGCACGCTCCAATCCTAGCCCACTTTCCATAAGAGAGATTAATTCATTGAAGCATCCCCGGTTTTGATAGAACTCACTAACTTCTTCTAGGTCATCCACCTGCAATAAATTAATGGAAAAATAAAACAATAAATTATTCATTGAATTAAACTTGTTAATAAAAAATATAACGGATCTTTGACTCGTCCCAAAGGGTGCCTTGTAACAAGGACCAGAAAGAGTAGCATGTATCAATTCACACAGATTCATCATTGAAATAATAATGCATATCTATCATAGTAACAAGGGCATACAAAAATACCTGCACAATAATGTTTAGACCGCAAATCTGAGCCAAGCGGAACTCCTCTGCATCCACACAAGCAAAGCACACATCTTTCCACGTCTTTGCACTATTCGCTTTACGAGCAGCATCAACGGCACCTTGAAACTGCTTCAGCCTTACAAGTGTGCTTGCCAATTTTCCCCAGTTAGAAATAAATGCAAATATTATCTTTGCAGCTTCATATAGACCTTCTTCAAACAACCGATCGCCAACATTTGGTAGATTAGCAACATTGGGCATGAGAATAAATTCTTCAATCTCACCTAGCCTGTCAATCTTGGCATATGCAAAGATAAGCTCACTGTCAACCTTTGGTTCCTTTGTTTTCTGCCTAACCATTAACAGATACTTAACCAAGTCATGGTAAACATCCGCATCCTGAGCAGCAAGGATAACTTCCAGGAATTTGGTGGCATCCTCTGCACGAATGAACGACTCAATAGCATCACTAATTAATCCTTCTCTAAGTTGAGCTTTGGCCACCTGGCTCCACACTGCATCTTCTTCAACACGGAATGCAAACTCTACAGCCCGATTAATGTCTCGAACATGATCTAGAAGAACATTGACAGCCTGGACGTTCAAGTTAAACTTTTTGAAGATTGCAAAAGCTTCTTCATACAGTTGGGCATCAACAGCCACTTCTCCAACTGCAGGGCCATCAAAGTTATCGAGCCTGTTTACGTAGTCCATAACCCTAGAGGGGTCTGCCTTAATGGCAGTCAAGATAAGCAAATTCTGCAAATTGAAGTTCCCACTGAAAGCAGAGTTTTGGAGTACTATCTTTTCAAGAAGCTCAATCAACTCATGTGGGAGATCAGCAGTCATGAATGCTTTAACTGCTGCAGACACTTGTTCTGGACTCTTGCTTTCAGGCAGAGCAGTAGATACAACTTGATCAATAAGTTGCCTTCTGAATTCATTTTCAGGGTTCAGAACCTTCTCCCAAAGATCACCATCCATCCTTTCTACTACATACCTAAAGAAACAGTCAATTTTAACCATTAAAGACCAGAACTCGTGGGGGGATTCACATGTCATTGAAACAGGTAAAACCACTTTAGCCAGATTTAAAAGGCAATATCTTGGGACAGACAGAAAAAATAAGTAGGAAGATGATTTTGGGACATAGATAATAATAAATATTGAACCTGGCCTGAAGCTTGAACAAAGAGTTTTTGCTAGTCACATGGATAAGCTCATCATCACACTGCCCTCGCCTATATGCAACGACAGCAAGGGTGGGATCACGTTTCTCACAGTATTTACCCACAACACGTGAATCATAATATGGGTTGGTTATTAGGAAGTGCTCTGGGTTGTTGTTGCTGTCAATTATGATTTTACCCAGAGCATTGTGGACATGCACATCTTGACTTCCTTCACTCACAAGATGCTCCAAAAATTGAGTAAGCAATCGAAGCCGGTTCCTAATTTTACAAGAAGAAAATATAAGAGTTTAAACAAAAAATGGAAAAGCTAATGAAGAAAAACATACAAGTATACAACATTACCTTTTCTCACATTCATCAACCAAGGGCTCAACTGGAAGCAGAGAACGGACAGATAGGATCAATCCTTTAATGAAATCTTCAGGGCACTCATCATCCAGAAGCTGTCCAACCACTAAAGGAGCATTCCCTGGATTAACCTGTCCGGTTTCAAAATTTTAAAAACTGCAACGGGCAGAACTTGAAAGCACTAGTAAAACCTAAGTGTGTTATGAGGAAGTTACCTTTTGGACGTAACCTTCAATGTACCTAAGCATGTTGTTTGTGTACAAGTAGTGAGTGAGGTCTGGAACAAAACCAAAGCGGTCACATACATTAATCAGAGGCCTAGCATCAGGAAGTTTGGCGTCCATCAAAAAGTTCTTTGTTTTCTCGGGGTCATAGAAGTTGGACTCTCTTGTTACACGTTCGACTTCCTTGATTTGTCCAGTCTTAGCAGCTGCCTCAATGTACTTGTAGTGAATTTCAGGATCCTCACTGCATCCAAATACATAATCTATCAAGTAAATAATAGCACTAAATGTGAAATTTTATACAGCGACATAATTCTCATTCCAAAACATGCCTTGAACTCAAGTATGAACCTAGGAAGAAGTATAATCCATCATATGACTTGAATTGCTCAAAAAGTTTTATGCATGCTTCAAGACCCAACTGCTCAGAGTATTCTTTTGCAACCTGCATATATAGCATGTTAATCACTACTGCGATGAAGACATCTAATTTGCACAATTTAATAACACTTGTTAATGAGTCCAGATGATCCAATAACAATGTGATATACTATCGTAATAACTTATAATAGGATATCAGTGTATACCTGGACAATTATCTGAAGGTTTCCTTTAAGATTGATCAACAAAAGGTCTTTCATGCACTCTAATGCCCACTCACGTGATAGTGTCCCAAAAAATTCAACAAGAGCCTGTCCAGCGAGATAAAGTAAATAGAAGTCCAACAACCGCCACAGTATATAAGCACATGCTATATTTAGTTTGCATACCTGAGGCTCAATTGCATGAGTATTCACAATGACACGCTTAATATCAGGGAGTTCAGTGTAGTGCTGCATAAAGATCAAAGAAGCATGGTTGAAATTTGAACAAGAAAATAAATAAAAAAGTAAAAATAAAAGAAAGCAAAGCTACAAAGGAAAAATAATTAAAAAATAAATAAAAGATGAGAAGAATATAACCTTCAGCGCTTGCACATAAAGACCAGCTTTTTCACAAAGTTGAGCAATTCGAGGACGATCATAATGGCTAAACATTCCATTTGCTAAAATTGCATCAGCCACATTTGGGAAAGTGACAAGATTAATTTCTAACACCTGAATAGAGATTTTACGTCATCGTGATGCTTGAACCAAGACATGTCTAAGCCAATGCAAGTTTCATAGCAATTATATCACAAGATACAACCTTTGTTTGCAGATAACCATGCTCTGGAAGGTTTGGTTTCAGAACATCCAGTAAAAATGCTGTAGCCTCACGGATCAGGTTCCTCTGATAAAATATGTAAAATATCTTGTTAAAAATTAAAATTGTTACCTCATTGAATAAAAAGCTTTTTTCATACATAGAGCATTGATTGTGTGTGCCAAAAATCAATATTTATGAAATAACCTGAAGAAACAGATCAGTTATTGTGTTGTAATCAACAGGACAACCTCCCTCCATTTGAGACATCATGAGGGCAAAATTTACAGCTCCCTGCAAATATGAGATAATAAGTTTGTTTATCTATATCCACAAAATGAAGAGATGGAAATGTTCTGAATCACGCCAAAACATTTTAATATTCATTATCAATTCACTAAAGCAGCTCACTAAGGGTAAACACAAAACACTGTGTCACTGGTAGATCATCATCATCATCATTACCACAGTGCCGCAAAGGCTCCCCCCTACAGTGGGGTAAGGGGGGCGGATGTACGCAGTGTTACCCCAGTACTAAAGCACAAGAGACTGTTTCCGGGTGACCCACAGTTACGTAAAAGGTAGATGATTAAAAATTACATGGGCAGCACTGACAGAAAGAGGAAAACAGATATGCATTATGCATATAATGTGCCCAAATCACAGCACGTGGTTTACCTGTGGATCCGATCTGAGAATTGTTTGCAGAAGGAAAAGATAGTCAGGTGTATATCCAACCTGTAAACAGAATAAAAAAATTAATGGACGTTCTTATTGATGAGTGTGGAAGCAAAAATGTATCCACCTAAACACTTGACATGACTCATGTGAGAATTGAGCTCTTACATTGACAAATTTAGAGATAAACAAATTCAAGTGAGCGAATTCCAGGAACTCGGTGACCTAAATGGTGCCACTAACCTGTTTAGAGTATATCAAAATCTTGTCAAACTCCCGGCGCTCAGCGAAAGCTGCAACAACTTTTGGAGTTGCTCTTGCTTTGATGTATATTTTCAACGCCAGGTCATTATCCACAGTCTACAAAGGTTTTATTATTAGAACAACAAAAAAATACCACAATGTTCCAGTCTGCAAGGTTTGGAGTAAGAGTAGCATATAACAATATAAGGCAAAACAATACAGAGAAAAATGAAGTTAAAAGTGGAAAGACAAGATCACTATAATCCAGGTATAATGTTGTGTTATGATAACCTTCACTAAGTCCCCAAGCTCCTCACTGCACTCCAGCTTATCTTCTGCCAACCAGTTCTCCAAGAGGTTCTTTTTATTCTGGTTGACAACAAGGCGTGAAAGTTCTAATGACTCAAAGGCATTGAGTTTTCCTCTAGTTAAAAGTGTCCCAAAGTACTGAAGCAGTGGTGGAGTTTGTCCTGCTTGAACGGGAACACTCTACAAACAGTAAAATAATACTTATGAGTAATGCAGCATAGCCAATAACCTTTGATCTTATTTTGCCAAGAGAATAATTGGACTATAGCTATGCTACACGGAAATCATGCTAGATTGCAGCAGTTGCGTGGTGAAAGTTAAATGCTGAAAATGGAGTACCATTCTAAAATGGCCAAGATCATGGATAAGTGTGACTACGAGAAAGGCGATATATTATGTATAGCATATAATGAGACATACCATAAATATACTATGATGAGTGCCATATCATAAATATACTACAATGGTCCATATGCCCATACCATAAATATAGTACAGTGGGTGACCTGTAATAAATATTAGGGAGTATACCACAACGGGAATACCATAATTTATACTGCAATATGGGCCATATTAGAAATGGATTGATCATAACAGAGCAAGAACTAATGCCTGTTTAGGACACATTGCAAGAAAATCAATTAGGATCTCGTAGAAGTGTTTGGTTTGCCCCCCGGGATGGCCAATTTAATAGGGTGAGAGCATGGTAGTGATGGAGATATATAGGTCAATACAAAAATGTATGTTCAATATTATCAATGTATTATCATGATAGATATTATACTACTGTGTTGATTGTGAGCATTAAGCATTTGATAGGTTCTAGCGGTGATATAAAATCGACAATGCTGAACTAAATAATGTTGTACCCGAGCTTAATTTGAGCGACTGAAAAAATTACCTGGAATTTAGAAACGGTGTCAGAAGTGCGAAGGATGCCTTGGGGAGACTCTGCAGCAAGCTCAGCCGCATCTTTGTACTTAGCCTGAGCAAATAACTCTTGGAAACGCTGAACAACCTGATATATTTAAGAAGTGTAAAAGTATTATCCCATTGAACATTGTTTTTTTAGGATGGAGTGACATTTCAAAATCTCAAAGGACCAATGTGAAATACATCAACTGACCAAATTCTCAGCACCAGGAAGGTTTCCTCTCTTGGCGAGATTAACAGCAAGCTCCAGATTATTCAACTGCAAATACATAGAAATTTATTTATAAATACACAGTAAAATTTGTGTCATATTTTTAATACTAGTAGTAGGATAACAAGAAACGAGTTCACCTACTTGGCCACTAACAAAGGGCACAAGTGTTAATTCATTTACTGTGGCAAGCAACACCTGGCCTCGCCTGTTGATAGCATAGAAACCCCCCACAGAAGAAGCTTCTGCCGTCAAAAAAATAGGGTCTGGGCTGATCCTATTTCTGTATACCGCAGTAGCAGTTTCAAGATCATAAACAAATAAAAGTCCAAGCTTTGTAATCACATAAATTAAACTGTATTTCTGGGAGATCTGCAAACACAAAACAAGCATGTTACCGAATAATTAGTCTAACATGCCTCGAATATTTGTTTTCTGTAAAAAGGAAATTAAAATATACCTGCATTGCGACTGGGAAATCATCAGCAAAATCAGGAGGAAAGAAAAGATCAGCCTGTTTCTTTGTAAAGGACGGTTTTCCTGATTATAGCAGTAACACAGAGATGAGCATAAGAATTAGTAAAAACATTGTAAAAATGCATAGGGCAGCAAGTGTTCCGCCTTCTCAGATTCATAATTAAGCAAGTGGTTGGGTTAGGGTAGATAGAATGAAGTTCTGCACTTCTGCCACACAAAAAAACTACCAAAAAAAGTTCTCATGATAGAAATTACAATCCTAAACATCATAAGGATTATATTGAAGGTATGATGGAAAAACCTGGTTGAGCTCCAAGCTCAATGACATGCAACTTTGATGTAATCTGACCAGCATTTGAGCTTTTTGTTGCAAAAGCGATCAGAATAGAGTCCTTGTCATTTCCTGTGACCTGCGCACATGATAAGCACCAGTTAACCAAAAATGTGGAGCCACTGGTAAAAAACAAGGATTTGCAAAGTTGTTTTTCTCACTCTAAATGTGGCAAATGCCGCAGCATGAGATTCAAGAGCTTGACTGCGTTGCTGATCCACTGAGAATAGTTGCATGTTCCCTTTGACGAGCTGAGGCCTCTGTTCACACAAACAGTATTGGATTTGTTGAAATAATGTTGAAGCTGTTGTACATGATATACGGATCATAGAAAAATTTTCCTACAAATCATGGTTAGCCTTTCTTGACAATGTAAAACAAACCTCGGGTGATCCTGGGGCAATCCCAATCAGGACCAACCATTTCTCTGTAGGATCACATCTATAATTGATTATTTGGTTGTTTGTCAAATTTGCTGTTCTCTCAAACATCTTTACTGGCTCGGAATCACCTAACAATGCCACAGTCAGTTTAGAATAACTAAACCAGACAGGTAGAGGACAACATAATAAGACAAAAACCTAACATACCTTCAATATGCCAATGATAAACAGAGGTTTGAGTGACTAGACCTAGCAGCTTTGGTGTAATCCATTTCCAGAAAGCAACCTATACAAAAAGTGCATTGAATGCAAGCCTCAAGTCCTCAACAGTCATAATAGTTTGGATGAAAAAAGTAATGGGTAATCTATGCTGTTCAGTAAAAACAAAAACAAAAATTAACTAATACGGTACAAAAATACCGTTTCAGGCATCTGATGTGACTTAATTTTTTGTTTTGCCTCAATATTGAATATTTGTAAATGATCTTGAGTGGTTCCTGAGGCTTGAGCTGCATAAAATGATAGAAGTACATGTTCATAAGTGGAACTTCATGCATTTCAAATGCCAAATCAGCTATTCTCTACATAGTTATTTACGAGACCTCTATAACTAAGTGTAGAAACAAAATAGGTATTTGCAAAAAACAATAACTTCACTTGCTCCCATAATTAATCAATATATATGTTACTCCTTATTCCAGAATGAAGTCATAAACGAATTCCTCCAATTCTATCCTATGAACCTCAAAAAAATTAATCAGAATCAGCAGCAGTGATAGGCTCTCCTATATAGTTATCCTCTCCTATGTAAAAATCTCATATTCTGGTGAGCATTCAATTAAACCACAACTTGGGTGTTTCTCAGTACATTCTCTAATTTGGTTTTTTCACATTTACAACCAAATGAAAATTCAATCACAATCAGCAGCAGTAATATGTTCCTATATGGTTAACCTCTCCTATATAAAGACCCCATCTTCTGATGAGCTTTCAATTAAACCACAACTTATGTGTTTCTATGTAACCAGTTTTGTAATTTGGTATTTCCACAAGCAAATAGCTTTTTCCCACTAGATAAAAGTTTTTCTGCCATATAGAGAATATGACCGGGACAAATAACACAGAATAAACTTACAATCTCAAATGAAAATCTCATGCATTTATTTATTTAATTCACAATTGTATGCAATTCCAGTAACTTGTATATATGATCGAGAATCTAATAAACAAAAAATAATCTTAATCAAGATCAGATACCTTTCAAAGCCAAAATTCTCGATGTAGGATTCATAAGAGCTGAATCTGCTGTAATAGGTCTTCTTAGAGGCTGCGTTGGCATGCTCATGTCTATTATCACCACACTGTTTTGAGGTGCAGTCTCCCTCACGCAGATGAACTTATCGGATTCCATAGTGACATTCGTAAATGTGATGAATTGCGGATTAATCCCATTGCTTGATAGCTGCATAACATAAATCACAAAATACAAACTTCAACAGCAAGCTTCACGCATACATCATGCCTCCTAATCTAAAGTTCACTCATTCACAGATCTGATATTAGCTACACGCCGCAGATCTAAAAAACTTCTGTTCCAGATTTCTCAAGCAACGACTAAAATATCAAGTAATCAGAAAGCTAAACTGCATCGCGATAACTAAGATAATAATCAGTTATTACTTAATAGCGTAACATAGCCGAGAAATGTGATCTCAAATTCGTTTCAAGGCAATAAGGGGGGCGCTGAAGCAGAAATGACATAGTAATTCGTTACCGTGAGAGCCTCCTTCATAATGATCGGAGCGTTAGCGGCCGCCATGGCAGTAGCGAAAGCGGAGCTACCTGCCTGCAAATCAAGTGGAAGTCGCCGAGAGACGTTGAAAATGTGAGTGGTTTATTGCAATCAGGAAGAGATCGCAGAAGATGCGAACCCTCCAAAAGAATAAATTTCGTTCTCTGGGACAAAGAGAGAGGGAGATCTAAAATCTAAGAGACTAAAGAACGTTTGCGATGGTAATGTCATTAGAGAGTATTAACGAGTATACGATTGATTATTAACGAGTGATCATAATGCTCCGTGATAGATGATAAAGATGATAATAATTGTAACGGAATCCTCGATAGTAAATAAATTAGAGAGATTAAGTGGCGGTTGGGTAAAACTTTTTTTTAACTTATCGATCAAATTTTCACCAAACACGTAATTTTTGTTTTCGCTCACTGAATTGTGTAATAATAAAAACAAGTAAGGTTGGAGTTACTTTTCTGACTGTATTAGCTGAAGTTATCTTAGATAACCATTTTAACTATTTTTACATATAATTTTTTCTTTATTTTATTAATAAAATATATTTTAAAAATATTTTTTTCTTAAATTAGCAGAAACAACTGATGCAGCCACTTCAGCCATAACTTCATAAATTTAAGCAAAATGAGTCGAATCGACCAATTTTCGTATTACCAAAAGGGCTTTAAGAGTTTGGGTGAAATTTTTTAGGATTATTTTTCTTTCTTTTTGCATATTCCTCTAAACCTATTATAGTATATTGTAACACTCTGGTCCCGTAGGCCCTGAGATAGTTACTTCTGACCTCTAGTACTGTCCTCACAAACCGTCACTAGCCTTTTTCCTCATCCCAAAACTACTCTCGTGCAAGCACGCTTAACTTTAGAGTTCTTGGCTAATGAGCTCCCTTAAAAGGAGATGCACCTTGTTGGTATGAGTAGTACTATTAATCCGTTTAAATTAAATCTCAAGTATTACAATCACCCCCACTTAGGAACGCAACGTCCTCGTTGTGCTCATAAATCAATCCCAATCATATCCCAGAATCTTTTCCCCTACTAAGTGTAGGCCCGATATCCAACGGATCAGCACACTGTCGCAGGGTTGCTCTGATACCATTTGTAACACCCCGGCCTCGTAGGCCCTGAGGTAGTTACTTCTGACCTCTAGTACTGTCCTCACAAACCGCCACTAGCCTTTTCCGCGCACTCTGTCCTCACTCGTGCACGCCCTGAGAAACTTCCCAGTTTTTGGCTAAACCTATTATAGTATATTGTAACACTCTGGTCCCGTAGGCCCTGAGATAGTTACTTCTGACCTCTAGTACTGTCCTCACAAACCGTCACTAGCCTTTTTCCTCATCCCAAAACTACTCTCGTGCAAGCACGCTTAACTTTGGAGTTTTTGGCTAATGAGCTCCCTTAAAAGGAGATGCACCTTATTGGTATGAGTAGTACTATTAATCCTTTTAAATTAAATCTCAAGTATTGCATATATGTTCTAGTTAATGCAACATCCTTGATTGGGATGAGACTCGAATTTGTGACGTCCTTTTTGGAAGATCAACAGTGATACCATCAGAGCACAAGGTATTTTGGTGACTTTGGTGATGATTATTTCTCTTATTAATCTGAAATGATCATTGAGACCCAATATTAGTCATAAATTGGGAAAGTTCCCGAAATATGAGTAAATGGGTTTTGAAATTTCAAAATAAGACTGATATATGATTTTCTTCTCGTAATAGGAGTCCATGACAGTATTTACTTTTATTTTGTAGTCATTATTGTCAAATAGTTGCAGTACTACACATTAAACGTGAGAATATTTACTATTATTAATAACAATAGTTTTCAATCAGGACAATATTGGCTCCTATTTAGGGAGGAAACACAATGGTCCTATTTTGAAATTCTAAAACTTATTTACTCCTGTTTGGGACAATTTTCCTTATATATTTGTACCCATGTAGATAGGTTTTGTCTCTTCAAACTCGGAAAAACATTTACGAAGAAAATCAACCCTTGCGGGCCTTGAATGAAATTATTTTATGGCTGTAGTGGGGTGTGCGAACACAAAAAATGTCTAGTGCTAGAAAAGAAGAACATATATAATAAATGTTGATTTTAAGATAGGGTTCTCTGGACATTGGAGAGGCTTCTTCTTTGGGTGGCTAAAGCCTAGATGAAATGGCTATCAAATTATATGCAGTCAAGCAGATAAACATAAGAAAGGGAGCAAGGAATTGAACATAAGTGTCGCCGGGTCGAGGAATAACCGAATAGGTGTTAGGAGAAGATATGATTGATATTGAGATAGTCTATTCAAAAAAATGGGACCGAGTGAGTTCTGGTATGTAACCCCTTCGAGAAGCTTAAAAATTCAACCTTTGCCCTTTCAAGACTTTATTTTCCGTTTTTCTTTTAGTTTTCAGATAGAGTTGAGTCTTTATTTTTGTTGCGTGTTAGGTATGTTTACATTGGATGGTGAGTTGTTTCTTCTTGTGATAGTTGGAAGGCGTCGGAGGTGGTGAGTTGGGGGACATGTTCAAAATTTTGGTCACTATAGGCTTTCTCTTTCTCCGTAATCCTCCCACACAGCCCAAAAAAGGCTGTCATCCTACATTTCTTTATTCTATTAGTTTGAGGATTTGCTTTTGATTTGAAGTGATTACCTTACAAGTGGTGATTAATTTTGTGTATGTACTTATAGAAATGACAAGTGTTTGACCAATAAGAGAATGTCATACGGCTCTGACCGTTAAGAGGATCTAAATATACATATGACTCTTTTCATCGGAAAAAAGGGTTGCCATTTGTTTTAATATCGTAGCAATATAAAAGTTATCACTATTGTTTTGAGCTAGAATACAACAAAGAAAGAGTTCTTACCTTGCTGATATGGCGTCGGGAGGAGCTATGATGCGAAATGATGCAGGTGATTTTGTTCTTGCTATCCAGTTTCCTTTGAAGGTAGCTGCGAGTTTTGTGGCAGAGCTTGAAGCCATGAGAATGGCGATGAACTGGGCGATCGGAGAGGGCTATGTTGATTTTCAGGTGGAATTTGATTCGGTTGAAGTGTTGGGTCTCCTTTAAGGTAAGCCGACTGAGAAATGGCAAGGGTTGATCGAAGAGATTTTGGACAAGGCTAAATGGGCCAATATTTCGTCCGGACATGTTATGAGGCAGGATAATTGGCCAGCCCATTACCTTGTGGGTATGCAGGTGGCCCAATTTAGAGTTTTTTCTACAATTGCTTCTCTCCCTTCCATTGTTAGAAATGCTTACTACCTTGATTTTTTCAATATTCCTTCTTTTCGGTGTATTTGGTAAGTTTTTATTTTTGTTTTTGTTTCTATGTACTTTGTTATGGTTTTTGGTGTGTTTTTCTGAAAGGGGATGCCCTTTCTGAAGAGGTTTTGGTCTAGTCCCCCTCTTCGTTTTTGTACTCTTTGTTTTATTAATAAAACATGGCAAATGTTCTCCGGCATTTACCCCACAGATTTTGGTGGTTTGCCTACCGGGTTTTAAAAAAAAAATACTATCGTATATATAACAAAGAAAGAGTGTAGAATGTTTAACATAAGTTCTTTGTTATATATACTATCGTATATATAACAAATAAGTTCTTTGTATTCTTCCCGATCTCAGTAACAGGCACATAAGATCAAATCAAAGACAGAGCTACTATAGTGCAACGATGTTTACAAAACTTGGAGTATCTTTTTTGAAGAGTTTATGCCACATTCGATCGCTCAACTATTGTGTTAGTGACACATTTGATACTCGACTTTTAATTTTTCCATTTTTAGTTCACGACCATTGCGCGAGAGACACTTTAAGTCCATAACTTCAGCGTTTCCCACATTTAGTCCCATTAGTATTATCAAATTGACACTTTTAGTGCTTTCGCTATGACTTTGACACATTAAGCGGAGGAATAAAGATGTCACTTTATAATAATTGAAAAACAAAAGATGTCATTTTTATCAAAATCGAAGGACTAAATATGAAGGTTTTGAAAGATAGGTACCAAAAGCGTATTTCACAAAAAGTCGAAGGACTAAAAATGAAAAAAAAAAATCAATGCTGATTGTCAAAAGTGTCAGTATTAGGGGTGGGCATTTCGGTTTGGTTTTCTTCGATTTCGGTTCGGTTTAGGTTTAATCGGTTTGATAGAAAATGTACCAAATACAAACCGATTAAGTTTCGGTTTGAATTGGTTTCCGTTTGGTATGGTTCGGTTCGGTTTGGAGTTCGGTTTACCAAAGTATTAAGGTTTGGATTGGAAAAAAAAACTCAAAATAATGAACCAAGAAGCGATAGTAATGAACCAAATATAATGTTAGATATAAATTTGCAAACAGTAACAAAACACAAATGAACTAGAAATATATAAGCATGACACATTTGTAAGCAACAACAACAACGTGAATGAATCAAATTATATATAAAGCCGAAACAAAAACAAAACTGGTGCTTGTAAGTAATGAACCAAATATATAGTAGTAGTAGATAATAAATTATAGTTAAATACTATCTATTAAACCACTATAATTGTTATAGTTGTGAATGTAACTCTTGTAGTAAACTCTAGTCCTGGACACTAAAATTAAAGAATTAAAGCTTCAAAAAGATTAACATCAATCAAATTAATGAGGGAAATCTTATATTTTGGTTTGGTTTAGTTTGGTGTAAGTTGGTTTTGATTTGTTATTTTAAAAAAATAAGAAATTATTTCATTTTTAGATTAGTTCGATTTTATTCGGTTTTATGATTTCGGTTCGGTTTGGTTCGGTTTAATACGGGTTGGGAGGAATACTACCAAACTCAAACCAAACTACAAATGGTTCGGTTTCGGTTCGGTTTAATTCGGTTTGGTACGATTCGGTTCGGTCAAACCGAGCCGTTATGCCCACCCCTAGTTAGTATCATATCAGTAAGAGGACTAAAATTGACAAAAACTATTTTTTTAATGTACAAGGCTTATATTAAGATATTTAGAACTCGTAGATAAATATCGAGTTACAAACCCCAAGCTCGGTTACAAGCTCTATGAATAGGTGTTAGGAGAAGATATGATTGATATTGAGATAGTCTATTCAAAAAAATGGGACCGGCGAGTTCTGTTATGTAGTCCCTTCGAGAAGCTTAAAAATTCAACCTTTGCCCTTTCAAGACTTTATTTTCCGTTTTTCTTTTAGTTTTCAGATAGAGTCGAGTCTTTATTTTTGTTACGTGTTAGGTATGTTTACATTGGATGGTGAGTTGTTTCTTCTTGTGATAGTTGGAAGGCGTCGGGGGTGGTGAGTTGGGGGACAGGTTCAAAATTTTGGTCACTATAGGCGTTCTCTTGCTCGTTTTGTGGTAAGTAAGTCGACTTGGTTTATGATGACATTTGACTTTGTCTAATCCTAGAGCTTGTAACCGAGCTTGGGGTTTCTAACTCGATATTTATCTACGAGTTCTAAATATCTTAATATAAGCCTTCCACTCAGGGTATCACCCCTTCCACCTACTACCTTGTAGTATAAATAACATTTATTTCATTGTAAAGTGTTGGCAAACTTGTATACTTAGCGATAGACTTCTCTCTAGTTCTTACCAAGGGGTCACCCATCCCAAAATTACTCCCATGCAAGTACGTTTAACTTGGAGTTCTTAGCTGAAGAGCTCCCTTAAAAGGAGATGCATCTTGTTAGTATGAATAGTACTATTAATCCTTTTAAATTAATCTCAAATGTTACAATCACCTCCATTTAGGTTCACAAAATCCTTATTGTGCCCATAAATCAATCTCAATCAAGCCCAAGAATCTCCCCCGCTAAGTGTCCGCCCGATATCTAACGAATCAGCACACTGTCATAGGGTTGCTTTGATATCACCTGTAACACCCCGGCCTCGCAAGGCCTGAGATAGTTATTCCTGATCTCTAGTACTGTCCTCACAAACCACCACGAGTCTTCTACGCGCTCTTTGTTATCACTCATGTGCGCCCTGAGAAACTTTCCAGAGGGTCACCCATCCTAAGACTACTCTCGTGCAAGCACGCTTAACTTGGAGTTCTTAGCTGATGAGCTTCGTTAAAACGAGATTCATCTTTTTGGTATGAGTAGTGTTATTAATACTTTTACATTAATCTCAAGGGTTACATCGGACCTCGGGCTCGACATAGGTGTTGTGATCGTTCTAAGAACTTAATAGAATTGGATCCAATTTGCCTCTAACTTATTTGCTATTGTCCTGCCTCTTTCTTGACTTAAATACTCACTAAAACGAATCCATAAAAAAGATTCTTATGAAAGCCCAAGGGACTGTGTTGGCCTTTTGGACCTCTAGGACTTTACATCAACACTGAACTTTATAAAAAATACTTTAAAACTTTTAAAAAGAAAATATAAACTGTTAACCAAACAACTTCAAATCAAATAAAAGTCTATATTGGCTACTTCAAGGTTGTCCATATTCACACTAATAGAACCCAATTCATAACTTCTAATACGCTTTTATTAGAAATTTAAGCATCACAGTTGCATACATTGAATTATAAGGAGATTAAAAAGTAAATTACTCTTCTTATATGCGATTAATATTCAACGTTAGTGACCTCATATCGGTACATCAAATAGACTTTGATGTTGCATAGCATATATAGATAGTTAAACTTAAGAAGAATAAATCACAATAAAATGACTTAGAACTTTTTCAAATAAAAACTAGCGAGCGTAGAGGCCCATTACGAGCCTTGGTTTAAGGAGCTTACCCTTTAACCTCATGATAATTAAGATTGCAATGATTCAAGAGTACAAGAGCATGAAAATACACAAGACATATTACCTAAATATCAATGGTTGCAAAAAGTGATCTCTCACACCTCAAAACACACAAAAATAGCAAGAACAAAAGTAAATATTAGTAATGAGCTGCCAAGTGCCTCGTGGTCTGATGACATCATTGTGACACTCCCAATGAGGAGTTCAAAAGTTTGAATCTCATCCCAATTCAAGGATGTTGGCCTTAACATAGAAAAAAATTACTATCATAGATTAAGAAGAAGCTTTGCTAAAAAAAGTAATGAGCTAATGAATTAAATGCTTGATAAGTGATGAATCATGGGCCTTGCTCCCTTTTCCCGATTTGGACAACCTCAGCGCGAGTTTGGGCCTACCGGCACCAGATTCCTCTTCTCAGCCCTAAAGTATGACTTTTTTTAGTACTCTGACACTTATTTGAGGTGGGACCTGTAACACCCCTAAATTTCCCGACCAAAACATTGATATATTTTAAAAGAAATACTTTATTCATTCATTAAAGAGTTAAAGAAATACAGCGGAAGTCTAAAAGGGAAATGAGTGTTACCGCCACATTCGGTCATCTCTTAACAGAATGCACAGGCATCTCAAAGTAAAACAATAAAAACTAATGTAATAAAAAGTAAATGTTAATTTCATGACTAGATTTAACTAAGGCATCTTCTAATTCGCACTCAAGCTCGAGCAATCCATCAATCCACATAGGTATCCAACTCATCACCTGATAAAATTTAAGGGAGAAGAGAGAGACAAGAGAAATAATAAAAATTAGCTTTAGAGCTAAGTAAGTACTACCCAACCCCGTAAAATAATCAGGTTTGACAAAAATAGATTTTTATATAATATCATATAAAAATGACGCACTCCACCAAAATATTTTTCTCTTTGATTTTTCTAAAATTTCTTCTTTACTAAAATCCTCAACTTCTCTTCGAAAATCTCTTAGTATCTCTTCTCTTTAAACTTCTTAAGAAAATCACTTCTTCTCTAACTTCCTAGTAATTTAGAAGGGCGGTGCTCAACCTTTCGGTAGAGCCCGGTGGACCGTGGTTACGGACGGCCACCCCGAACAAGTGCCGGTACCACAACTGCTCTGTTGGAAACGAAACGACTACCTTAAGTGTGCACACCCCCAAAAAGGGATTCCAAGCCCTCCGAGAAGTAAGTCATCCCGAGTGGTCGGAACCCAACCACTCCAATTCTAAAATTCTTGAATGATTAGGGACTACTACTATAACTTCTTCTTAATAGGGATCATAGATCCAAATCTTACTTAAAAGGGATCATAGATCCAAATCTTATTTAAAAGGGATCATAGATCCAAATCTTACTTAAAAGGGATCATAGATCCAAACTGTACTTCTTAGTAGTAGTAACTCTAATCATCCTCCACATTTATCCGGATGTGGAAAAACCGACACCTCGGATTACGCCCGAGATGCTCACTTCTTATGAAAACGTAAATTTTATCTTCACTTAATAATACTTCAAAAATACTTCTTAATTTCTCAAAAAAAATCTCGAAGGTATTTAAAAATATTTAATACCCCAAAAGTACTTGATTTATACTTCTTAACTACCATATATATAATATCTCCTCAAAATCACATACACATAATTCAAAATTCACACTTAATCACATAATGCATAATAAGCATATAATACGAGGAAACAATTTTGGATTGGCAGAGAAACTTACCTTAAGTCCTGTTGCTCCTAGTTATCCTCCTCTAATCCGGTCTCTAGATAATCACCTTTTTAATTAAATATGATAAAATTAGTCACTTATTCTATTTGTAATTACTTTACCCGATTTTCTCCTTTTATTTTATTATTTGAATTTATTAACTTAATTTATTAGTTATCCGAATTTATTTGATTACTCACGTTCTATTAATAAAATTACCTTATTAATTTCATCCATTAATATTTGAAATAAAATATCCGAATATAATTGACTACAACATCCAATTTTTATTCAATAATCACTATTAATATTTAATATTTCCTTATTTAATTACTTAACTAGTTTTATATGGCCTAATTTAAATAAAATAGACTAAGAATCGACTTTATAAATTAAAAACCGTCTATAACTATATTTTGGGTCTATATTTGACCTAGGTTGTCCAGATATCTATTTTATAATTATCTTCCATAATTATTCCTTTAATTTCATATATCTATTAACCGGTTCAATTACAATTAAATATACTAAATCTTAATATTTATTAATTATAAATGGTCCATAAGGTCCTATTTAGTCATATATTTATCCTAGTTTACTCCAATATTTATTTCATAATTATTTTCGTTATTTAGTTAATTATTTACTAAATGTGTATAAATTGGCCCAACTACCATTAAATCAATTAAAAATAGCTAAAAATATTATTTTCCAATTCTGGTTGGTCCGAATATGTATATTTATACTAGGTATTTAATTTATATTTTTCCAGATTTTATTTATTTCATTTACTATTTTATTTTTAATTGTTATTGTAACTGGGCCGAACTGGCCCAAATTTAATTTTCTGGCCCAATCCTGAAAAAGGCCCAAAAACACAGCAGTCCAGCAAATCAGACCCCAGCCTTTAGGCTGGGTCGTCTTCTTCACAAGGACGCCGGAAAAGAGGTAAAACGCAGGGGACGGCCTACCTCGACGAATGCGGCCAACGACGGTGGCGATGCACTCCTGATGGACGGTAACGGTCGGTGATGGGTTGGCGGCAGCGGCAGCTCCTCCCTCCTCTCCGTTTTCCGTCGAAAAGTTTTTCCCCGGCGAAACTCCGGCGAGCTATTTCTCCCTCGTTTCACGACCGTTTTTGACGATTCTTTTTCCGTTGGATTCGTATCACGAAGGGGAAGGTTTGAGGGGTGTTTTCAGGGCTTGTTTCTGGCTAAAACGGTGGGTCGAAAAAAAAAAAATATATACGTATATATGTATATTTCGCAGATTTTGGGATGAAGAAAACGTAGGTTCTGGCCTATTATTTATAGGGAAAGGTGAGGGTTCCGGGCTGTGTTAGAGTTGGAGTTAAATTAAAACAGCTCCTCCCAACCTTGGTTGTGTTGGTTTGCCGGCCAAGAAGAAAAACACCGGGAGTATTATTACGTATTATAGTTATATATTACTACCTAGTTATAACTCCTAATACGTATGAAGTTATATGTAGTATATATTATTACGTAGATATGTAGTTACGTAGGTTTAGTCTTTCCTTTTCCTTTTTGTTGTGTACTTCGTAGGTTTAGTAGTTTAGTTAGGAGTATATCTTAGTATTATACGTAGGTAGTTTAGAAGTAGGTTTCTATTATATATTATTTATTATATTCTTGTATTTGTGTATTATTATACTTAACTTAAAATAGATATAAAAGTTAATTTTATACTAAAACGTTACTTCTATTATCGGGCCATTTTTATCAGACTAAAAATGTCGCAAATGTAAATTTTCTGTCTGGTTCACTTGTTTACTAAAATGCTGTTCTTATTACTGAAATATTTTTATCTGACTAAAACATCATTAATTTTGAAATTTTTATCTGATTGGCACGTTACCACTGTTGAATTTTTGTCTGACTCAATTAATTATAAAATTGTTATTTTCGTAATATTTTATCTGACTGAAATGGCTGAGGAAGACCGCCCACTTCACCATCCTTGAGGAACTGGTGGGGCTCCTCATGAGTGCGCCGAGGGGCTGCTGGGTCAAGATGTGGATGACATGGGCCTGGAAGTAGTGCCCTAGCTTTTTCACTGTATGGACAATGGCCAGTACCGTCTTCTCAATGCGAGAGTACGTGAGCTCGGCCTCCCGCAGCGTATTGCTCACGTAGAAAATTGCCTTCTGTACCCCTTCGTCCTCGCGGATGAGCACGGAACTGATGGCCGACGTGCTCACCCCCAAGTACAAGAAAAGGGTTTCACCGGCTTTGGGCTTGGAAAGCACGAGAGGGGACGATAGGTACTGCTTCAGCTCCTCAAATGCTTGCTGGCACTCCGTCATCCATTTGAAGTCATTTGCCTTGCGCATGATCTGGAAGAAAGGGAGAGACCTTTCAGCCGATTTTGAGAGGAAACGGTTCAAGGCCGCGAGGCACCCCGTCAGCCGTTGTACCTCCTTCACATTTCGTGGTGGCTCCATGTTAACAATGGCCCGAATCTTCTCCGGATTGATTTCAATGCCCCTTCGACTGACCATGTAGCTGAGGAACTTGCCTCCCTGGACGCCGAAGGTGCACTTCTTGGGGTTCAGGCGGAGCTGGAACTTCTTCATGATTTCATAAATTTCCCAGAGGTCGTCAGCATAAGTGGTAGATTGCTTGCTCTTGACGATCATGTCGTCGACATATGCCTCCATCGTCCGGCTGAGGACTGCTCTGAAGACTTTGGCTACCATCCTGGTGTATGTGGCGCCTGAATTTTTGAGCCCAGGGGCCATTAAGAGGTAGCAGAAAATTCCCTCTGGGGTCATGAAGGTCATCTTCTCGGCATCGTCTTCGTGCATGAAGATCTGGTGGTGCCCCCTGAAGGCGTCAAGGAATGACATCAGCTCGCACCCGCCATCTCGTCCACCAACTAATCAATATTGGGGAGAGGGAATGGGTCCATGGTGCACGCCTTGTTCAGATCAGTGTAGTCAACACACATCCTGAACGTCGGCAGCTTTTGGGCGAGGACGACGTTGGACAGCCACATCGTGTACTTCACCTCTTTGATGTGGTTGATTGAGAGGAGCATGGTGACCTCCCCCTTGACAAAGTCCCGTCTGTCGGCCGAGAGGTAGCACCGCTTCTGCTTGACTGGCGTGGAGGCGGGATCGACTGACAGCCGGTGAGTGATCACCTTTCGGCTGATGTCGGGCATGTCGTCCGGCCCCCACGCAAAAATGATTGCATATGATCGCAAGACTATGAGGATGCCGCCGTGTTTGTCCTGTGGGAGTTGTTTCCCGATTTTTAGGACTCGCTCCGGCCGGGAGGTGTCTAGGGGGACCTCCTCAACCTCTTCGGCTGGTTCAGCATGTGGCCTCTCCTCGTCCTTGGCAACGGTGGAGGTGATAGTGTCCACCCGTTGCTCGGCGCCTGCGGCCGGCTTCGTCAGCTTCAGGTAGCATGCTTTGGCTATCCTCTTATTCCTCCTGGCGTAGCCGATACCGCCACTGGTAGGGAACTTTAGGCACAAGTGCTTCATGGAGATGATGGCCTCCAGGTCCTCTAGTGTCGGCCTCCCCCAAATCAGGTTGTGGGCACAGTCGAGGTTGACCACCATGAATTCCATGTCGATTTTGGCACGATGGGAGCCGTCGCCGACCTCCACGGGGAGGACTATCGTGCCTTCGGCGTCGATAGAGTCCCCGATGAAGCCGGAAAATAGTGTCCGTATCGGCTTGAGCAGGGACTTGTTCAGCTTCAACTGCTTGAACGTGTCAAGGTACATGACATTGACGGAGCTCCCCGTATCGATGTAAGTGCGGTGGATGATAGAGTTACCTATCTCACAACGGATGACGAGGGCGTCCCTATGTGATAGTGATCGCCTGGAAGCAAATCCTTGTCGGTGAAGGTGATCGCCTCTGTCCGTTGCTTCTTCGGCTGGGGGCGTGGGACACCTCCCCATTGTAAAGGGATTGGGCCCATTTCTTCCTCTGGGTGGCTGAGTCCCCCCAGTGTTGCCCCCACAATGAGGTGGATGTGGTTCTTCTTCGGAGGGGACTCCTCAAAGTCTTCATCATCACTGAGTCTGCCGATCTCACACTTCTTCGTAGAGGGTTCGCCCCCAGTTTTGCCGATGTTTACCCACGTATTTTTGCGTGGGCCACCTTTAACAAATTGAGAGAGTCCCCCCCCCCCCCCCGACGAATCAGCTTCTCGATGGCTCTTTTCAGCGTGACACGGTCGTCTGTGTTGTGGGAGGTGTTCGTGTGGTAACGGCAGTAGGTGCCACCATGATGAACGACGTAGATTTCCTTCGCCGACCGAGGGTCTCGCTCAATGAGATCGTGCTCCTCGGCATAATCGAGGATGGAGCTGACCGAATGAGTGAGTGGGGTCTTCGGCATTTCCATCCCCAGCCGCCATATGCGGTCCTTGTTCTTTCCGCCAGATCCATGGCGGCTTTGTCCTCCCTAACCTCGGTCTCCGGCTGAGGGAGCGCCTGGAGCTGACGCAGTATTCGTCTTCTTGGAGGGGTGCCCTTCGTCCATCTTATGGCTGTGGAGCTCATCGGCATCAGCGTATAAGTTTCCTCGCTGAAGCGCCTTCGTGTAGGACCTTGGAGGGTCAGTGATGAGACTCCTCGCATATGGGGTGCTGCGGAGGGCGCCCTGAAAGAGGACCAGGAGGGTGCGCTCATCGGCCCCCTCGACCTCATCGGTCTCCCTCGTCCATCAGTCGATGAATGACCGGAGTGACTCGTCATGTTGCTGCTTGACGGAGAGAAGATGGGTGAAATACTTCTTCGCGCGCTTCCTCCCGGCAAAGTGAGTGAGGAAGCGCTGGGAAAGATCCTGCCATGAGTCTATGCTTCCTTCTGGGAGCGCGTTGAACCACTCGTACGCTGGCCCTTCAAGAGTAGAAAGGAACCAACGGCAGAGGTATTCATCTGACGCGTTCACCATCAGCATGTTGTTCTGGTAGCGGCTGAAGTGCTCCTGAGGGTCAGAGCGGCCATCATAGGGCTTGATGGCGTTTCCCCTGTACTTCTCAGGAATAGGGGCCGAAAGTACCCTGTCGGTGAAGGGAGTCCTCGTCCGGACCTCGACGATGGGGTCTCCTCGTCCTTCGGCCAACTCCCTCTCAAGGATGCTGACCTTGTGTAGAAGGGCGTTGAAGTCGGGATCTCTGGATGAGTTGCCCATGGGGGTGGCAGCCAGCTGCTTGGCCTCCATCTGAGCGAGCCTTCGCTCGAGTTGGGCGATCACCTCGTCCCTGGGGTCCTTGGCAGCCATGGTGGCGCCCTGTGTCTGCAAACGGGCTGTGTGAGCCATGTTGATTTGATGGCATGTGTCACCCTCATGCAGTTTTCCCTCGCCTTTGTCCAAGCGAGGTCGATCCGCTGTCCGGGATACGGACCCCAAACTTTCTCTCGGTGAGCCAGGCTCACGCTGACCAATCTATCCTGCCATCCTCTCTGAAGCAAGCCGACGGCACGCGTCACCTAGCCTGTTAAAGGCTGAGGCTTTTCCATGCGCTGGGGTCGGTCCAGCTCGAAGCGGGGAAGCAGGGTGGGAGTGGGATGACGTCGTGCCCTGGGGCATCACCTCTTCGTCATTGCCTAGCTTTACGGCCAACGGATGGGGTTGAGGAGGCAGGGTCGTGTTCTCCCCTGTCCTTGGCATGAGTGCACTAAGGACGGTGGGGTTCTGGGCCAACCTGGCGATGATGGCCGAGAGCGCGGCTTGGAGCTGGGGGGTCAACGGCAAGAGAAACCGGTTGCCTCGAGGCATTGTTGCCCTTATCCTATCGCTTCTTGTCCAGGCCGATGCGAGCGTCGAGGCGCTACCGTTGAGCTGATGGCGAAGATCATTCGTGAGGTCGATGGCCTCCTAGAAAACATCCCCGGCCGTAGCGTCCTCCTCGTGTTCCCTGTCCTCTTGGGCCTCAGGGATGGTCTCGGCGAGGAGGTTACGGTTGGACTTAGTTCTTCCCATGATCAGTTAGTTGTGCTTGGTAGCGACGAAGGAGGCTAACTTGATTGTTCTAGCTCTCAATGAAAGCACCAAATGATAGAGTATATATTCTAGAGAGAAGTGAGAGCTAGAGAGAGAAGTGCAATAATTCCTTGCAAAAATGATTTGTGAACCCCCTACAACTACCCCCCAAGGGGAGTATTTATAGAGGAAATTAGGGCTGGGCTCCCAAGTCTTGGGCTTGGGAGGCCCATTTACAATTGGGCCACTGTTGGGCTGAGTACAAAATATGTAGAAATAATTAAGTGAGAAGTCCGCTTCTGGGAGCACTTTGTGGCCGACGAAGCCATGGCTGATGGAGCCATGGCCGATGAAGCCCCGGCTGATGGGGTCACCCGGTTCTTCTGGCTTCCGGACCATGTTCTGAGTTGATATCTTTCTGGCTGATGGAGGATCATGTGGCCGACGGAGGCTCCACTGGGTGACAACTGTGCTTCTTATCCTTCTGAGTATGTGGGTCCTGGGGTCCAGGCCCATATACTCCATCAACATGTCCTCTCTTGGCTTGGCAGTTGATCCGGAGTTGCCAAAATTTGATTTATTTAGACTTGTGACCTATCCCTTTTCATTGCAAATATTTTCCTAATTTCTCATTTTCGTTTTTAGCAGATACTCATACTTACTTATGTAAAACACAGGTAACTAGAACATTTATCGTGTAACATTTTCTTCAACCTAGAACGGCAAATATTTTTTGCGCATTGGTCTTTTCTTTGAGAAACTAAATCCGTTGCAAATAAAAATTCCAACATCAACCTACATTCATGTATTCTTCTCTCAAAACTTCAATATTGTTCTTCTCCAACCATAAGCATCTTCTTGTACATGTACAACACTCATGCATATTTCACCTCTCTTCATGTTCTTCTATTTGTTTAATGTAGATAAAATCAGCAATAACATTAATAGGATTTTAATTACAAGTGGGCTCGATTGTATGAGAGTTGCTTAGGGCGAGTATGAGGCTATTAGGTCAGTTGGTTCAGTTTGGGATAAAGGTTACAGTAGGGTTGAGTTACTAATAGAATTTAGGAGGCGTGAGTTACTAAGATTAGTGTTTTACGATGGGAAGAGGGCAAGGAGTTTAGATTGAGTCAGTAATGGAAGCACAATGAGGTGATCTGAGCTTTTGTGTGGTTGGGTCCCTATGAGTATTTTAGAGTCATGATGTGATGTCAATGTGTGATGAATGCGTAAATTAGGCTGGGTTACTAAGATCAGTGTTTTGGGATGGCACAAAGATAATGAGGTTAGGTTGGATCACTGAGTGTGTGGGAGAGGCACATAGTGAGGTGAGGTTTTGTAAATGCATGATTGACGAGAAACAATATAAAATGAATCACAATTTTTATTTCTAAGCTCGTACATTTTTAATTGTAGTCCCACCAAACCTGACTAAATAATAATACCACAACTCTCTTTATATTTTGTTGCACAACAATTATTTTTAATTGATGGGGTCATACGAGGTAATATTCTATTACATAATTACCGCACTAATAATCTATTGGAAATGTATGCTTATTAGGCACTTTCTTTATCATTTTATAATTAATTAATTATTAGCAATATAGTATTCATAAAAATGCCATTTAGAAAGATTATTTTTGTCAATATATGTCAACATTGATTATTTTGTACAACCCCAACTTTCTAATTATACAAGAACGCATGAAATATTATACAAATTTTCTTCATTAGCAATATATGGTATAATAAACATTGGTTATTTGTGTCCTTATTAATTTTAAGTCAATGTATCAAACAAGCAAATTTGGAATCTCATTAGGACAGATACCTTCGCTTTTGTTTCACGGGTGCAACTTTGGGATCTACCTTCAGCCTGTGAATTGCTACATCTGGTCTCAGCCCGGGCATATCTTCTGGTCCCCAAGCAAAGATCACTTGTCTTTTGCCGAGGGAAAGTGCACATTATGCCGATCTGAGAGGCGATAAGAAGAGGAAGATCTGCACCTGTCTTCGAACAAGCAACGGTCGCCATCCAGTAGGGGGATGACTGAGACCGGTCTTCTAAGTGCCAAGTGTGTCACGTCCCATGCTCGTTGGGTATGAGCTCAGCGACCTCAGGCTCGGCGGCATTGAGCTCGAGCTCGACATCATTGAGCTCGGGCTCGTCAGGAATAAGCTCGGGCTCATCGGGAATGAGCTCGGGCTCGTCAGGAATAAGCTCGGGCTCGTCGGGAATGAGCTCGGGCTCGGCAGGAATGACCTTCACCATTGACCTCGGACTCGTCAGGATTGAGCTTCGGCTCGGGGGGATGAGATCGGGCTCGGCAGCATTGAGCTTAGGCTCATCGGGAATGCGCTCGAGCTCGGCAGGAAAGAGCTCGGGCTCAGCCTAGTATGAGCTCGGCCTCATCCATGCTTTTGGATTCATCGATTCTCTCTCACTCCTCCTTGCTTTCCTGGAGATAGTAAGTCTCCCATTCCTTAAAGCGAGTGAAGACGACATGAAGAGGAGTAAACATTCATAATTCAGTTGTACTTAGCTCCCAAAAATATTAGTGATGCTAAGACAAGATGATTCATATGTGCTGAACAAGCTTGCCTATTTAATATCGAATGTTGAAGCTGGTTTGAGACCAATTATCTATTAAGGACTTGACAACTTGTCCCCCCTCATGCTTTATTCTTGACCAAAAGAAAAGCTTTCTCCACCGGACATGAGCCAGATCCTGTAAGAGAATAGAGAACAAATGTTGACCGAGTCATCAGCTTTCTTTTCTTCGACGTAAAAAATGCACACTAATCAATAATAAAAAATAATAGTGACATAGCTCAACTTGTCCCCCGGGTTGTGTAGTTTGAATTTCATATCCGGGATGACTAGCCACCGAGGTCAAAGTGATACTATATCAATTATATTTTTTTATTATCATTAATATTTTTTCACAATTTTTTTACCAAATTTGTTTTTGGAATTGTAATATTCCCTATATGAGATTTACAGAGGACTTAGCTTTAGTTGGACTGAATTTGGTGTGCTGTGGTATTCTATCCCGCTCAAATGGTGGACAGGGCCAATGGTGGGCTGGGCCACTTTCTTTGGCTGGGTAAGCATTGCCCTAGTTGAGGTTCCTGGGTATGACTCGACCGGAACCAAAGAGCAGATAGGGTGCAGCCGCAGAAAGCCCTCGTTCAAAGCCTTCAGCCAAAGGAACTCCCGGTGAGTACGGTAACGGCCACCACAAATCCCGATCTTTAAGGTTTCTATCGAAGAGGGTCTCACCTGGGCGTGAATCGTCGTTTCCTTCCTGGTGGTGGGAAGCGACAAGAGAGAGTGGAGCGAGTTTCCGTTTGCAGCCTCTTATTACGTTGGTCCATAATTTTCAGGTCAAATTATTACTAGTGTTATGTAATTGTGGTTCAAGACAATGTAGCCTCTTATTATAAAATGTAACTTATTATGTCTTGTTCGTGGATTATCATTTATGTAAATGTTTTGTTTTATTTCAAATATTTCTAATTACAAGTACTTCATTTTACATTATACACACGTCAATTATTCAATGGTGTCATGTAAATTTTTGTCATTTTTCAACTTTTAGTTATATTAGGTTTCAGTTTCTCAATGTATATACTTACTATATGGCTTTGAAATATGAAATGGAAATCAAAGGAAATTTGGAAGGCATGTTTTAAGATTTGGGAAATGGAAAACTGGAAAATGAAAATAGAAAGCAAAAACAGAAAACTGGAGAAATAAGTAAATGAGCTCACTTTTTAGTGTTTCCAAAAAAGAAAGTATGCAGCGCTACATCATGTATTTGTTTCACACTTGAGTACTCGATCGGGTAACTTTTTCTTTAAAATTATATATTTTTCGAGATGTACACAACAATGTATGTTGAATAATACTCTGTATATTTTACTTATTAAATTAGGAAAATCCATTTTCACGTTTTTAGCGTTTTGTAGCTTACTTTCAGGCATCATAATTTTCCCACAAAATATATAAGTTTCTTATACTAACTCTGGTCCATAGATTATAAAAAATGTGGCTTTAAAAAAAGTATTACTAGTGTTATGAACTCAAACATGTGGTTTTAAAAGTAAGTTTTTAATAATAACGATGATCCATAGTTTCCGCGTCAAAGTATTACTAGTGTTATGTATTTGTTTTTTCAAGACAATGTAGCATCTTATTAAAAATGTCACTTATTAAGTCTTGTTTTTGAATTATCATTTATATAAACTTTTTTGTCTTGTTTCAAATGTATCTAATTACGAGTACTTTATTTTGCATTGTACGCGCATCAACTTTTTAGTGATATCAGATAATGTTTGTCATTTCTTCCGCCTCAATTTTTTAGTGATGTCAGGTTTCAATTTCTCAATGTATATACTTATTTTGAGTGCCTATACCGTACAACTGGCTGTACAATGAGCATTGTACAACCGATTGCATTTTTGTAATTAATGTAAAAAGTGGTTTCTGCTTAATAGCATTAGTGTACTGTTAATGAGCAATAGTCCAATTTTAATGAGCATTAAGAGTCTAACAATGAGAACAGTGTCATTACAAGAAAGCTGATATCACAATTAAAAAACGGTGACATTTTCGTAATTTCAGTGAAAATCGCGATTTTCGTTAAATGAGCATTATTGCACTTTTAAAGAGCATCAGACATATCCTACTGAGCATTAAGAGTCGAATAATGAGTATTGTGATATCAACTTCATATATTGCAATTCACTTTCTTTTATATAATCTCATTAAATTATATCTATAATCAATTCCTATTAATTTCAATACGTGAATATAATGTAATATGGTGCTTTCGAAATATGAATTGTTATGCCATTTTAAAAATGAGCATAACGTTAGTATCAATTGAGCATATATAACTTACAAAATAAGCATTCATATGAAAGTCATAATCTTTTTGATTAAGCATCAAAACATTTTCATTGAGCATCAAATCTTTTATATTGAATATTAGAAACATGCAATTGAGTATATGGTTTGTGCTCCCGTATCTATAATCAACTCCTACATGAATCTAATGTAATATATTGCATTTGGAATATGCATTGACATAACATTTTAAAATGAGCATAACACCAGTACGAAATGAGCATACATAATTTACCATATGAGCATACATGACTTACAAAATAAGCATTAATATGAAAATCATAAGTTTTTTTAGTTGAGTATCAACACATTTTCATTGAGCATTAAACCCCTCTATTGAGTATGTATTTATATAGTGTGCTGAGGTGTACATTATTGTTTGCTCATTCCTTTCAAGTTTTATACTCACTGAATTTAGCATACATAACACTATATATATTATTCAACACTTTGTACATTCCCTCTTTGAATTAAGAATCAATCACACTATATAAATTTATATTTCTGTATTTTTTATTGATATAACATTTTAAAATGAGTATAAAACCAATACCAGATGAACATATGTAACTTACAAAATGAGCATAACACCAGTACAAAATGAGCATACATTACTTATCAAATGAGCAATGATATGAAAATCATAAGATTTGTTAGTTGAGGACCAAGACATTTTTATTGTACACCAAACCTCTTTTGTTGAGTATCATAAGCATGCAACTAAGTATCATAATTTCCGCTTTCATGTATACAATCTAACTCTTATGCAAATCTAATATGATACTTTTGAAATATGCATTAATATGACATTTTAAAATGAGCATAAAACCAGTACTAGATGAGCGTACAAAGCTTATAAAATGAGAATTCAAAAATTAAAAAGCTTGTTTGAATTCTCTAATGTGTTCAAATGGTCATTTGTGCACATATAATGACAAATATATTAATGAAAAACATAGTAATTTAATATTAAAAAAATCTATATAAAAGAAACAAGAAATATGAATTTAAAATTAGAGCAGAGACAAAAGGCATATACTCCGTATAAAAAGAAAAAAACGGAAGCAAAAAAAAAGAAAAAGAAAAAATAAAGTTAGAAAATTTAAAGTTCAAAATTAAAGGAAACAGTAACAGAAAAAGGAAATTAATGTTAGGAAAATTGAATTTCAAAATTAAAAGAAAAGACAAAAGGAAAAAATAAAAGCAACAAAAAGAAAAAATAAAAGCAACAAAAAGAAAAAGAAAAAACGAGAAGAAGCTAACGAAAGAAGATAAAGAAAGTTTGAAGAGCAAATACAAAGATCAAAAGCTGTGGGAAGAAGCAACGGAAGTTGGAAAACAAATAAAGAAAGCATATCTCCTTCTCCTTAATCAATAGTCCTTGGATTGCCACTAATTACAAAAATATCTGGCTGTACCAAGTGACACGACAATTTATACCGTACACTCGGGTGTACATACACTAAAAAAACTCGCGTTTTGTCATGGATTTTTGTCACGGATTACAGCCGTGACAAAGTTGTCATGAGCTTTGTCACGGAATATTGGGATTTGTCACGAAAACGTGTTGTCACGGATAGGTCCGTGAAAAATTTACTCCGACGACCGGTTTTTTACTCCGGCGAAAACTTTTTTTGCTCCCGGGCATTTGTCACGGACAGATCCGTGACAAATCCGTGATGGATTTCAAAAAAACATTGTCACGGATCCATCCGTGACAAAATCCGTGACAACCCTCAATTATTGATTTTCCAGCGGTAACCTTTAATAATACAGTACGAAAAAAGGGTTGTCACGGATAAATCCATGACAAATCCGTGACAATTTTTTTTATATATCCCAACCTCATCGTCCATTACAATTGCAAGAACAACACTTATCCCTTATCGGTTCAAAAATTCGTAGATTCGAGTGATGTAGTATCGGTTTAAAGATTGAATGATGTAATCTGTCAGTTCATCATTTTTCCTGTTTATGCAGATAAGGTATGTCATTTTAACTAATTTCTTTTAATTATGTAATAAATTATTAACTTAGTGAGGTTAGTTGTGCATCATTTATTTAAACTATTAACCTAATTTTAACGTAATTTAGTGAGGTCATGTTAATTTTCATATTATTAACAATTTAAAGGACGGAGTTGAGGTAGTATTAAACTATTAACGTAATTTAGTTAAATTTAAATATAAATATTAATTAGTTAATTGAAATGAGTTTATATCACCAATGATTAATTAGGCCGGTTTGTTTATTAGCAATTATTGTTATTAATGCATAATTTAGGATTTGTAGTGATTTAAGTTAGCTAGCTTATAATTATTATAGCTTAATTAGTGACTTGTAGTGATTTAAGTTAGCTAGCTTAGGTTATTATCACCAATTATTGTTTATTAGCAATCATTGTTAATGCATAATATAGGATTGAAACTTTATTAATTAGTTTAGTGTGAATTATTATTGTGAATTAATGAGATAATATTTAACAATAATATTAGTTAAATGTAAATTAATTAACTAAGTTAAAACATTGAACTTTAGTGAAATGGGTTTAGAATTTGAGTGATAATATTAGTTAGATTTAAATATTAGTTAATTGAAATGGGTTTATAACCAATGATGATTAGGTTTGTTTATTAGCAATAATTATTGTTAAGGCATAATTTAGGATTTGTTGTGATTTAAGTTAGGATTCAAACTTTATTAGTTAAGTGTGAATAATATATTATTGTGAATTAATGATATTTAACAATATCAGTTAAATGGAAATTAACTAATTAATAAGTTAAATTAGTTAACTTTAGTATTGTGAATAAATGTCATTAACGTAATAACTTTAATTAGTATTATATGTTAGTTAATTATTTAATGTGTACTATTAGATTTTCATAATTTTAGTATTGTGAATAAATGTCAGTAACGTAATAATTTAGTGTGTTTGGTGCACAAATTCTAATATTGTGAATTAGTTAATAATTGAAACGATTAATGCCATTAACATATTACTATTAGTTAATTAGTAATTTTAATTGAACGTTAGTTAATTTTAGTGAACTTTAATGAAATTTAATATATTAATGTTACTTGAGTGAAATATAAAATAGTCTAAGTTCACTAAGTTCAACCGAGCTAGCTTAGATTGTATTAATTTTAGTGAACATTATATTAGTAAATTATTAATTCCGGCCATTAACATATTTATTTTAGTTAATTAATAATATTAATAGTGAACTTGAGTGAAATTTAACATATTAATGTTTCTAAATATGAATTAGTCATGATTGAAAGGTTAGATAATTCAAATTATTAATGCCACAAATGTACTGCTTTTAGTTAATTAATAATATTAATTGAACGTTACTTAATGTACTTATATAATATTTTGATTATAATATACAGGCATAATGTATAGACAAAACAGAAGTTGGATGTACCAAAAACATCGCGATAACGATGGAATACGGAGTGAATTTCTTAATGGTGTTGAAGATTTTATTAAATTTGCACAAGAACAAAAGAATTATATGAATGGCGATAAAATCAGATGTCCATGTACAAAGTGTAAAAATCTTCAATTTAAAGATGTCGACCAAGTTGTGTGGGATTTGTACGAAAAAGGTTTCGTTGCCAGTTATTATAATTGGACTTCTCATGGCGAACCTTTCGATCCATCACTTTTACCACAAACAGTAGGTTCATCTCGTAACGTCCCTACCGAGATGAGTGGATGGGGAGACTATGATCAAATGACGTGGGATCAAAGAATGGCATATGATGTATACGGTGCTTCAACGATTCAGTTTAACCCCCCACAGCCATTTAACGATCTTCCCGAAGCTTCGACCTCGTATCAACCCGATGCGGATGAAGATCCGTCCTTTTATCAGCCTGATGCGGATGAGTATCCGAATTCTCATGTTCCTCATATTGAAGACTTAGCTGAAAGATTTCAAGATGTTTTAAAAGCTGCCGATCAGCCTCTGTATGCTGATTGTGAGGGATACTCTCAGCTATCCACCGTTACATAGTTGATGAACATTAAATCTGAATACAGTCTCCCTGAATCTTGAATGTCTAGGTTATTGCAGTCATTTGGAGGAATGTTACCGCGTGACCATAATCTTCCTGATTCTTATTACAAAATGAAACAATTAATGTCTCTGTTGGGGCTTCCTTGTATAGAAATTGATGCGTGCTCAGAAGGATGTATGTTGTTCTGGAAGGATTATGTGGCACTTGAGAGCTGCAAGTTCTGTGGTGGAGAGAGATACAAGCCTGTTCCTCATAGACGAAAAAAACCACGAAAAAGGTCTGCATTGTCTAAATTGTTTTACCTCCATCTAGCTCCACGCCTGAAGAGGATGTATGCTTCAAATGCTACTGCGAAACACATGATGTGGCATGTTGAGCACGAAACCAAAGAGGGTTTGATGTCTCACCCTTTCGACTGTGAAGCTTGGAGACACTTTGACCGTTGTCATCCTCAGTTTGCAATGGAGCCACGGAATGTGCGACTGGGATTGTGTTCAGACGGATTTGCTGCTTTTGGAAAGTTTGGGAAGAAATTTTCATGTTGGCCAGTCATGCTAACTCCTTATAATCTTCCTCCCGACATGTGCATGAAAAGTCATTTCATCTTTTTAACTTTAATTTGTCCAGGTCTCTCGGATCCTAAAAAAAGGATAGACATCTATCTCCAACCCATGATCGAGGAGATGAAAGAACTTTGGGACATTGGGACACCAACTTATGATGTTTCAAGAGATGAAATGTTTATCATGAAAGCTGTCATCATTTGGACCATTAGCGACTTCCCTGCTTATGGTATGCTTTTTGAGGATGGAGCACACACGGTCTTATGGGATGTCCGATATGTATGGAGAAATCAGATGCCAATTGGCTCAAATTTAGCGGGAAACCAAGTTACTTTGATTGTCACCGCAAGTTTCTGCCTATGAACCATCGATATCGAAAGAACAAGAAGTCTTTTATTGCCGGAAGAGTGGTACGAGACCCCCTTCCTCCAAGACTTATAGGTGAACAAGTTTTTAACCGGGTTCGACGTTTTCCTACGGCTGTGCAGCAACCCTACGGGGAGCCAAATGGGTATTGTGATACCCATAAGTGGACAAAGAGGAGTATATTTTGGGAGTTGCCATATTGGAAAGACCTTCTCATTTGTAACAATTTAGATGTCATGCACGTTGAGAAGAACGTCTTTGACAATACATTTAACACGAATATGGATTTTACCCACAAAACCAAAGACGGTCTTGCATCTAGAAAAGACATGACAATTTGGTGCGACAGACCCGAACTCGCCGTCGATCTAGAATATGTGGGTAAAAAAATTCCAAGAGTAGTCTACCAACTCACAGCCCCACAAAGGGAATCAATATTAGAATGACTTGTTTATCTAAACTTTCCAGATGGCTATTGCTCTAACCTGTCAAGATGCGTGGACCTGGACAAACAAACAATGACGTCGAACATGAAAACTCATGATGCTCATGTAATCATGCAACGACTTCTGCCGATTGCACTGAAAGAGATGCTTCATGCAAACGTCTGGGGCTGTATTACCGAAATCAGTCAATTGTTTCAGTCGATATGTTCCACCGTTTTGGATGCTGAATCCCTGAGGAGACTGGAAGACACTGGAAAAGATACTGCCCCCATCATTTTTTGATGTAATGGAACATCTTCTAATACATCTTCCGTATGAGGTTTTGAATGGAGGGCCTGTCTTCTATCGTTGGATGTACAGATTTGAAAGGTTAATCACAAATTCATTTTTAAACGATGATTTGTTTAATAAGAACATTTGTTTGTTTACAAATTTTATTCTGCATGACAGATTTCTGGGAGATTTGAAAAAGAAAGCGACCAACAAGGCACACATTGAGGCTTCAATTTGTCAAGCATATATTCAACAAGAAACCTCAACATTTTCATCTTTTTATTTTGAGCGTGAGGTCATCAGTAAAAGAAAGAGACCTGCTCGGAACGATGACATTGGCGAGGATTCATATGATAAAGTAGTTTCTATTTTCAACTACCTAGGTAGAGGTAAAGGAGCTGCGACTTACCGTTACATCGTGGGCGGAGAAATGAAAATTGCACATACTTACATCCTCATGAATTGTCCAGAAATCTTACCATTTTATAAGTAAGTTGAATTGGTAGTTATATTTGTAATATAGCTAATATTTTTTTAATAATTAGAGTGTTATAATAATATCTTTATGTTTCAATTCACAGTGAATTTAGAGCGTCTTTATAAGCATTTCCTAATGATGCAATTGATTCAATGGTGGACTCTGACTTTGCATTATGGTACCAACAACAGGTATATATATATAAATACATTATATATACTATTAGCTAATAATTTTTAATCATGACCTAATGTTATCATGTTTTAATTTGCAGATCAGGTACCGTGGGATTAACGACCCTCTGTTAGTATCATTATCGTGGGGCCCTTCTTCCTATGCAAAGGTTTGGCATTCATATGTGATAAATGGTTATATGTATCAAACAGTCGAATATGGAGAAGGTCGACCAACAATGAACAACGAGTTATGTGTCCCGACCATCGGTTCTGATAACTCGGAAACCAATTTTTTACGTTTCTTGCATTAGATTCTCGAACTTCAAATTTCTTCTGGTTTGCAAGAATTAACATGCGTGTGGTTTTTCGCTGCACATGGGTCGACCCTACACGTGGTGTGAGAAAAAATTCAAAGTATAATATAATTGACGTCAACCACTCTCGTGCGTATCAGAAAAATGAGCCTTTTATACTCGCTCAACAAGCAGCCCAGGTTTATTATGCAGAGTATCCTTCTACGAGGCGCACACAGAATCCTTGGGCGTGTGCCATTAATATCCGTCTGAGCAAAATTGTAACACAGGCTCAACACAAGGATTATGACTTTGATGCTTTTCAGCAAGATTTTTTCCAACCTCCGCCTATTGCTGACACGGTCAACCATAACATTCAGTTAAGTGACCCAAATGACGGAGATGTTGAAGTCATGCCTGAAACACACCTTCCGCCCCCTATACCTCAAAATGAGCGCGAAATTGAAGAATTATATATACAACAACTGCACGATGACCAGGAGGAAGAAGAAGAATGGATATATGATGATGAAGATACAGAAGAAGAAGTTGGCTATCAAGAAAATACTGATTCTGATAGCGATTAAATGTATAGTTAACAACCAATGTAATTACTACTCAAAAGCTTTTATGAACTCGGTGAGAGCTCATGAACGAAAACCCTAAACCTACGGCGGAGCCGCCGTCGCCGGCACAACCACCGCCTGCGACTGGGAATGCATGGAATGGAAGCAAACGTTCTTTTGTTTCGGTTCTTCTTAATAAGGAGGATGCTACATTTTCTACGACTCAATCAAGATTCAAAGGTATGCCGGCTATATCGTTTTCGGAAGATGCTATTCAGATTCTTGCGGATAAGCATAAACGATCGTTAGTTGGATATTTTTTCAAAGGGCGTCCACCTATGAATACTATACGCAGATCTTTTGAGATCATAGGGTTTAAAGGAAGCTTTCATATTGGGCTGTTGGAGAAAAAACACGTCCTAATCAGATTTGATTTAGAGGAAGATTACATCCGATGTTGGAATCGCCAGACATGGGATATTCATGGAAATATAATGAGGGTAACCAAATGGTCCCCGTAGTTCAAACCGAACGTGGAATCTCCTGTGGTTCCAGTTTGGTTAACATTGGAAGGATTGCCAATACATCTACAAGATAAGAGGGCTATGTTTGAAATTGCCAAACTTATAGGGAAGCCCCTGAAGCTGGATATAGCTACAACTACTTTGGCTCGGCCATCCCAGGCTAGGGTTTGTGTTGAATTGGATCTTACTAAGGAAATGCCTAATAAGGTCTGGATTCAGACGGGCAAGACATGATTTTCACAAGCCATCACTTATGAATACAGGCCTCAATAATGTCTTGCTTGTTTTCACTTAGGACATGAAGCCAGTAAGTGTCCTAAGAGGGCTTTTGAAGGGGGTACTACTCACCATGTTGAACATATAGCCAAGGGGTCAGCCTGGGTGGCTAAGAAGCAACAATTAACCACATATACACACAAAGAGGAACAACCTAAGAACATTACAGAAGCTATTACAACAGGGAAAGGTACAAAACAAATTACATCAGGTAAATTACAAGATAAAGGGAAACAAATTGTTGTGTTCCAGCCAGCACCTTCATCTGCCCAATATCAGCCATCATCTTCACAGGCTCACATATTCCAGATATTATAGATTCTGACACTGACACTGAGGAAGTTTTCAATGAGCCACCACCTATTGAATGTAGGCAAATCAATAAATCAAGTGGTTCAGTCAATATTGATTTAAATAAGAGTACTAAATCCAGGCTTTGTGGGGATATTATTGATGATTATCTATTGCTCAATAAGGAGAAAAAGTCTGAACTAGACCTAGAACTTGCATCCAAAGAATATAGGTCAGATTCAGAAACTCCCCATAGAAAAGAAAGCAAAGATGAGTGGTTAGTGGCCTTACCAGTTCTTTCCATTAAGGTTCGAAATCTGATAAATTCTAGTAAGAGGAAGGAAGAGACTGAGTTGCTTTCTGACTTAGCCAAGGTTAAAATCACATCTAATGCAGTAGCTGAAGAAGAGGGGGAATTTATTAAGGTGGGAAGAAGAAGAAAGAAGAAGGAAGCTCCTAAGACAATATCAAGTGGGATGATTACTAGAAGTGTTGCTAGAGGGCAATCACAGACTATCCCTTCTCTGTCTCAATGAATGGTTTAATTTGGAATGTGAGAGGTCTGGCTGCCTCCGGGCCAAGACTAACTCATTTGATTTCTAAATGGAGGATTTCTTTTCTTGTTGCTATTGAACCAATGGTTGATTTTACTAAAGCAGATTCTTTCAAGATGGAGTTTGGTTTTACTGATGTTATCTTTAATACTAGAAATAAAGTGTGGTTATTTTGGGACTCTAATTATTTCAACATCTCTAATATTACTTGGAGTTCACAGTTTGTTCACTTTCAGTTTATGGTGGGGTCTACTACAGGCTGGATTACTGCAGTTTATGCTAAACATACTCATGTTGAGAGGAGGGAACTTTGGGGGCACTTAACTCACTATGCTAGTAACATCCATGAGCCATGGTTGGTTGGTGGGGATTTTAACACTATTATGGATAATTCTGAGCATAAGGGGGACTCCATACCTAATCTGACAAGCATGCTAGACTTTAAAGACTATATCTCTCAATGTAACCTCATTGATATATCTTACAAGGGGTGTCATTATACCTGGATAGGGGTTAGATCCAGAGGGAGGCTTTGGAGGAGGTTAGACAGATGTCTTTTTAATGAGTCTTTCCTAGATTCTTTTGATCAAATCACTGTTACAAATCTTAATCAAGCTCCATCAGATCATTGTCCTATGTTGATTCAGTGTTTAAATAACTTCCAGTCTGGTCCTAAACCATTTAGGTTCCAAAACATGTGGATTTCACATAATTCTTTCCTGAATGTTGTTTCTCAAAGTTGGAATAGTTATTTTACTGGAGGAGGTATGCATGGATTGGTTATCAAGCTTCAAAGACTTAAAAATGATTTAAGGAAATGGAACAAAGATATATTTGGAAACATTTTTGATGATATCAAGTTTATTGAAGAGCAGGTTGATACAGCTGAGAAGAATTTTATTAATGATTCTACCGAAGCTAATAGAGAGGAGTGGAAGTTAAAAAAGGCTTTGCTTCTTAGTAAATACAGGTTGGAAAGGAAATATTGGAAGCAAAAAGCTCATATTAAGTGGCTTAAAGATGGTGACAAAAACTCACATTATTACCATTCTTTTGTGAAAATCAGAAGGAAGAAACAAGTGATTAACAAGATACAAGATTCAGGTGGTAGAGAGCTCACTGAATTACCTGAGATTGGAGAAGCTGCAATAGACTATTTCTCCAATTTGTATGCTGTTGAACCTGTCACCACAGAGAATGATATCTTAAATAGCATCCCACAGCTTATCAATCAAGAGGATAATGAATATCTATGCTCTATTCCTTCAAATGAGGAAATCAAGACAGCTATTTGGGATCTTAATCAAAATGGGGCTCCTGGCCCTGATGGTTTCTCAGGAAAATTTTATAAAAAATGTTGGAACATTGTTGGGGGTGATGTGGTTAAAGCAGTTCAGGAATTCTTTATTGGGATACCTCCTCCTAAAGGGTTTTCCAGCTCATTTATTGTTTTAATTCCCAAAACAGATTGGCCTACATCTTTTTCTGAGTTTAGACCTATCTGCCTTTCAAATTTCTCCAATAAGATTTGCACTAAAGTTTTAGCTTCCAGGTTGGCTAAATTATTACCAAAAATCATTTCTGAGGAGCAGGCAGGGTTTGTCAAAGGAAGGGATATTACAGATCAAGTTCTATGTGCACAAGAAATGGTCCATGCTATTGATAAGAAAGTCAGGGGTTCTAATATTGTTATTAAGCTAGATATGGCAAAAGCTTTTGACAAACTTTCTTGGAATTACTTATTTGAAGTTTTGAGCAGATTTGGGTTCTCTAATCAGTTTGTTTCTCTTATTAGGAATAATCTGCTATCTACTCATTTCTCTATTTTGATTAATGGGAGTCCTCAGGGGTTTTTTCAACCTAGAAGGGGTGTCAAACAGGGTGACCCTATTTCCCCTTTTCTCTTCATTATAGCTTCTGAAGGTTTTTCTAGAAGTTTAAAAATAAGAATGGAGCAGGGAGCTATAAAACCATACTGGTTAGGTGATAAAGGGTACCCTATTAGCCATCTTGGCTTTGCTGATGATCTGTTGGTTTTTATTAATGGTGACTCAAGGTCACTTTTGAATTTCAAAAAGTTTGTCACTGATTATCAGTCTGCTTCAGGCCAAACTGTCAATCTAGATAAAAGTAGCTTTATTGCAGGGAAAGGAGCTACTTACAGGAGTTCTGTTATTCAGGATCTTCTGGGGATGAGAAAAGCTTCCCTTCCTATGAAATATTTAGGAGCCAGCCTGCATAAAGGAAGAAACAGGTTTCAATTTTGTACTAAGCTCATCAATCACTTTGATTCAAAACTTTCTTCCTGGAAACAGAAAAACCTTTCACAAGGGGGGAGGCTTGTTTTGATTAAATATGTTCTCAATACCATTCCTAATCATATTCTAGCTACTGACAAGCTACCTAAAAAGGTTATATCTACTTTGGAGAAGAAAATGGCATCTTTCTTTTGGGGTTCATCTGCAGAGAAGAAGAGATTCCATTGGGCTAAATGGTCTAGAATTTGTTTTCCTACAGAGGAAGGGGGATTATGGATTAGATCCCTATCAGATATAGAAAAGGCTTTTTCCTTGAAACTATGGTGGAAATGGAAAAATCACAATTCTCTTGGGAATAATCTTATTAATACTAGATACCCTAGAGGAGAGGATATGAGGCCTAAAATAACAGACTCTAGTATTTGGAGAAGAGTATGTGATATACATGAATGTGCTACTGACCTGTGCTCTTATAACTCTTTGGGTATTATACAATGGGACCCTGGTATCCATGGCATCTTCTCTTTGGCATCTGCATATAATGAAGTCAGAGATACAAGATCAACTACTTTCACAGATAACCACATTTGGCATAAATATCAGACTATGCAGATTAAGGTTTTTCTTTGGAAACTTTTGAACTCCTTCCTTCCTATCTGTGAGAATCTCCAAAGATTTCAGTTTATTATTCAACCCTCAAGATGTCCCCTGTGTAGGAATCATGGTGAAAACATTGATCATATATTCTTTGGGTGTTCTTATACTATAACCATTTGGCAGTACTTTATGGGAGTTTTTGAAATTCCTATGCCCAAGAATATGTCTATTAGACAAACCTTGATTCTTTGGTGGCTTGAAGCAGGATAAAAAACAATGGCTGATGTTTTTAAACATAATTTGCCTGGAATCATTACTTGGCATATATGGAAGGTTTATTCCTCATATATTTGGGGTAAAAGTTCTATCCCCAAAACAGAACATCTTATTCTTCAAATCAAATTTTACACTCAGAAATGGGCTTATTCTTTGAGTAAGTTGAAAGCTCGTAAGGTGGAAGACTTTATTTTTTCAAGAAAATCTTATTCCAGCTAATTTCAAGCTTAAAAAGACAGGAATTCAAGTTATCAGATGGAAAAAGCCTACGCAACAATTCAAATTGAATGTAGATGCATCTTTCAAACCTGGTTGCGTGGCGGGTGGAGCTGTTCTTAGGAATCGAGTTGGTGAACTGATTTGGACTGCGACCTTTGCTATCCAAGCGAGTTCCAGTGAAGAAGCGGAGCTGAAAGCCTTGATCTTTGCTACGGAGTTGGCGATGGAACGAGGCTCGGTTGATGTGTTTGTGGAAGGAGATGCGGCTCAGTCGATTGCTATGGTTTCAGACGAAAGAGGAAACCTAGCTGATTTCAGGAGGAAAGCAACGGAGTACAGGTTTTCATTCGGACACGTTTTCAGAGAAGCGAATGGGCCGGCCCACCTGCTTGCGGGTAAACACCTGAGTTCGGCCCAAATGATATTATATGAGCAGGTTAGTTTATTACCAGATGATGTTAAAAAGAGCTACTATGCAGATCTATTTGGTATCCCTACCTTGCGTATCTAATTTTGGCCTTATTCTTTCTTGTATTTTTGATTTTGAGTTTGGTTCGGCCCCCTCAAAATCTTCGTATTTTCCTTCTCATTGGTTTTTTATTGTTCTGGTAGAGGTATGCCTCTACTGAGAGGTTTTGTTTGGTCCCCCTCTCTTCTGTACCTATTTTCCTATTTTAATAAAATCTGGCAAGTGTTCCCCGGCACTTGCCCCACTGATTTTGGTGGTTTACCTACCGGGTTAAAAAAAAACCAATGTAATTACTTTTAATTGAACTAATTTAATTTGAATTTTTAACTTTCTTTCGTCATTATTATATTATTCCAAGATAGTTAGGTATGTAATTCGCAACTATAATTTCTAAACAAAATAATTATTCCATATTATATTGTAAAATAGCGATTAATTAATTAATAAAATTAAGTTTTTAAAATTATTCAATAAAAAATTAGTGGTTCATTATTATCAATTCGGAAATTTAAAATTAATTAGGTAATTCGAAAATCGAAAATTATTTAAATTTTAAATAATTCGAAATTTAACATTATTTAAAATTCGGAAATTAGTTTTTTAACATTATTTGTTATTAGTTTTTTAACATTACAAAATTTTAATAATTCGAAATTTAATAAACAAGAACATGAATTTATTTATTAAATTTTAAAACTAAGTAGAAAACACACAATTTTTTATCATTTATTACATTCAACAACTCACAATACAAATAAACAAATAAACATAATATTATTCATTAGCGTCAAAGCTTTCATCTAGAGGTCTATCAAGTATCTCGTTAATGCTTTCTGCAGCTTCCGCGTTTATAGGTATCATATACTCCGAACATTGTTCTGCACGAAAAAGTGCCCTACACAAGTTTTTGCCTCGTGAAACGTTGTATGAGTCTAATTCATAGTCTACAATATCGCCAAAGCTTTCAAGCGGTCTACTCATCAGCTCACGGATGTTTTGAACTGCTTCTGCATTTCGAGGCTTCATCAACTGTGTAACTTGTTTTAATCATTGTACACTTCTACTAATCAACTTCCACACATCTGGTTCTGGATTAGCCATTTTTTCGCACTGAAAAATTGGGGCTCAAAGCACATATTTATACTTACATTTGTCACGGATAGATCCGTGACAATTAAGGTATATGACGCCTCGCCTGAAAAAGGCTGAAAAGCTTTAATATTCCCTGGAACGGTTTGTCACGGATCCATCCGTGACAAATCCGTGACAAAATTCAAAAATTTGAATTTTGTCACGGATTTGTCACGGATGGATCCGTGACAAACCGGTCAACCTGCCACTTCTGCTGCCTCGTCTGCCGTTCCCTGACGCCTCGATTGCCGTCCCTCAGTATTCAATTTCCGATGCTTTTGTCACGGATTAATCCGTGACAAATTCAAAATTCAAAATTCGTATTTAATTTGTCACGGGTGTTGTCACGGATCCATCCGTGACAACCCCTAATATATAAACAACACTTCGCCATTTTTTCATTACGCTCCCAAACCCTAACCCTTCTCCCCTTCCAACCGTTCAGTCTTCTCTTACAGACCGCCACCGCCACCGTTCTGCCTTCTCTTACACCCGCCGACCGCCACCGCACACAACCCTCCACCACAGTCCATCTCCTCCTAACACTTCTCCCTTTACTCTTACACGCCGACCGCCACCGCACACGTACAACTCTCCACCGCGGTTCATCTCCGCCTCTGCCGCCGTCCTTCGAAGCCTTCACTCCTCTCCATTTCTTGCCTTCTTCTCCTTTATTGAGGTTATGTTTCTAACTTTTTAATTTTCGAAATTTTGATTATAAATGATTTAAAATGCCAAAAAAATGCATGTTTTTCTTAATATTGTTTAATTGTTTAATTTAATGTTTATATGTTAATAAGTTGCTATGCATTCAATATGTTTATATGTTCATATCTCATATACGTTCTATATGTTTATGTGCTTACATACTCAAATGTTTCCGTATACTTAAATTATTGGAAATGATTTAAAATGCTATTGTTTGTATTATTATACACATAAATGCATGTTCTACTTCTTTGAAAATGCATGCTAAAAATATTTATGTTTCAATGATTTGTTCATATATTCATATGCATTCATTTTTTATGTGTTTATATGATTATATACTCATATGCATGTTTTCTCTCTTAATTTAAAAATGCATGCCCTAGATTTATTGTTTCATGATTTGTTTATATCATTTGTTTATATGCTTAACCATGTTCTCTCTTAATTTAAAAATGCATGCCCTAGATTTTGAATGTTTATATGTTTTGAGTTTTTCGGATATTTATTAAGAATAGTAATTTATTAAATATTTAGTCAAGGATATTTTTTAGTTTTTGAGCTTTTGTTAATTTCGGATATTTATTAAGAATAATAATTTCAACTCCACAAATTTTCGCCCCCTCATGTTACACTTTCAAAAAAGTTAACATGTCTAACCCAACAAAATCATGAAACTGTTAATTAATTTTTTTATGTTTTTTCAGATATTACTAACTATTGTTTATAAAACTTGATAAAAACTGATTTTTAATTAATTTTGGATATTATAATATTTTATTTTAAATAATACAAAAAACGTCGTTTCATAAAAAACATAAAAAACGTCGTTTAATTAATTTCGGACAGTATAATATTTAATACGTTATAGATAGTTTTTTTAAATTGTTGATAAGCTTGATAAATAAATACGAAATAACTGAAATAATACAAAAATTAATAATAAACTGTTTCATAGGTAAAAAACAGAATTTAAGTAAAAAACTGTATTTTATAGATTAAAACAGAAATAAAAAACTAAATAAACTGTTTTTGTTTATATAATTCAAAAATGATTTCATATGTTTCATGAAAAAATTGATTTTATAGGTTTCATGAATAAACAAAAACTGAAACTGATTTTATAGATTTTATGAAAAAATTGATTTTATAAATTTCAAAAATCAATTTTTTCATGAAACATATGAAATCATTTTTGTATTATATAAACAAAAACTGATTTTTAATGCAAAAACTGAGTTTTTACAAAATCAGAAAACTATTTTTTATAAATTAATACAAAATACAAGGTGTAATAAACTGTACTTTTCTAAATTAATGCAAAAAACTGATTTTTTAAGTTTTATAATTTAATATGAAAAAACTGATTTTATTAGTTTAATATAAAAAGTTTGATTAATTGATTTTATAAGGTTTGATAAAAAATATACATAACACAAGTTAACTCCATAACATAAAAATCATTCAAAAAACTGATTCGACCCCTCATATTAAACTCAAGTTTAATACTTCGTATGTTCTATATATCAAAGTTTTATACCACACAAAAACACCATAAACTGATTTTATAAGGTTTGATAAAATAATACCTAACACAATTAAATTCAATAACATAAAAGTCATACAAAAAACTCATTCTACCCCTCATATTAAACTCAAGTTTAATATGTTCAATATTTCAAAGTTTGATAAATAAATAGGAAACTGGTTATTTAAGTTTAAACCATTATACCACACAAAAACACCATAAACTGATTTTATAAGGTTTGATAAAATAATACCTAACACAATTAAATTCCATAACATAAAAATCAAACTAAAAACTCATTCGACCCCTCATATTAAACACAAGTTTAATATGTTCTATATATTATTTCTCAATAATTTTAGATGAGTGAGGACGAACGCCGCCGTTCCACCTCTGCTCGTCGTGGGCGCCAGAATTCACGACGGGCCTCAAACGCCGGTCGTGATATCATTGATGATATCAATGCCGATGAAGGACATGCTCATGACGGACATGTCCAAACTCCTCCTTCCGAACAATCAGACGCTCATATCAGCGTGCATGGGGAGGGGGCATCAACCTCCCATGCACCTCCTCAGTCTCGTGCAATATATGCCCCCCCAACTCAAGAAGAGCGCCACAATCCCGGTTCGCTTGAGGTGACACCTCAATCAATCCATAGGTAATAAAAACTAACACTGTCTAATATAAAATAGTATAATCCCTACATCTAAGAATTAATACAATTGTTTTTATCAATTATCAATTTTTTTTGAAGCGATCCCGAGGTCTTGAATAGAATCAAGGCTATTGTTTGTGGTCATTTCACGGGGCCTTGGTCGACTTATGGTGAGGTTCCGGCGGCCACTCGTGAACTATGGTGGCGGTTGTTCAAGGTAAAAAAAATATTTTGTTACATTTTAATAACTTAAATTTAATAAATGATATATCAATGTTTTTAATGAAGGCTTCCCATCGGTGACATTTTGCCCTAGACCAAGCTATTCTCAAAGAATACAATTCTAGGATCTCGGGGTGGTTGAGACCCACTTTTAGGACTGCCCGGTCTACCAGTCGAAAGCCAAGATTCCTTGGCGATGATGTGTGGGAGATGCTTTGCCGCCATTGGGCCACAGATCCCGCATTTTTGCTGAGAAGCGAAACAGCCAAGGCAAATCGGAACTCGGAAAAAGCCAAGGAAGTTCAATGGCACGGGGGCCGCAAACCCCAAATTCAACATAAAAAAGATCTGGTAAACTCTAATTAATTAAAATTATTTCCATTCCATTCCCTTATGTATATATATATTTTTTATTAACTTTGAAATCCGTGTAGGAAGGATCTGGACCCGTGAAAAAAAGGGTCACGCCATTGAAACTCATGGCACATTGTTGGACCAAGAAGGGTGCTGTAACGCCGCCTCCACGCCTTTCTGAATCTGAAGTAAATAATGAAACTTCAATAATTTAATTAATTTTGAATTTTTTTGATCTCTTATATAATAATTTTTTGAACTTGTAGAAAAAATATGAGAAAGAGCGGGGGGAGAGAGTTGATGAGCTAGGTGATTCTGATGCCGAACTTGATGAAAATCAAGACGATGAGGCCATCTTGGCGGCAACCGGAGTTTACAAGGGCCGGGTGGCGCTTATGGGTTCTGAAGGCTTACGGATCCTGGAGAAGTCCAAAGGAGCTAGCTCATCTTCTCATTCGGCGTATGATGATCGGGTTACCCGCCTCGAGAAACAATTGGAGGAACGTGAAGCAGAGGCTCGAAGGTGGGATGAAGAAGCTCGGATACGGTATGAAGAGGCAAGAAGAACGAGAGAAAGGTTGGAAGAGATGGAACGACAAATGCGTATGTTCAACGCCACCTACCGCCCATCCATGCACATACAACACCCCGAGATGACTCCACAAATTCCCTTCGCGGGCAATATGGTCAATATGGGCAATATGGGCAGTAGGGGTTTTGCTAATTATAGCCATATCTCCAACAATTTTCCATATGGATATTATGATGATACCCCATTATTGACTCCCGGAGCTCAAGCATACCGTGACAGCAGCCGGGCTGGCAGCCGTGGTGGCAGTCGAGGCAGCCATCGTGGCAGCAGCCGTGGCCACGAAAGGCAACCCGATCATCATGAGGAACCTAATGATGATGATGATGATGATGATTATGATGACCATTGATGGTTTGTAATAACTAGTTTATTGACATTTTAATGATTTTTAAATTTTGATGGTTACTGTACGAATATTAACTATTTGTGTTATATAATGATGGTTTGATTGGTTTATTATTTATTATGATAAATGATGTTTAATGGTGATTAATGATGATTGTTTAATTATTTATTATAAACAATTATTTATTAAAATTAATGACGATTGTTTAACTATTTATTATAAACAATGTTTATTAAGTTTAAATTTTTTAAAATGCGCCTAAATTTTAATGATTTTAATGGTTATTAAATAACTTTTGAAATTTTAAAATAAACATTCAAAATGCGCTGAATTTTTATTTTTATTTTTTTAAAAATATTTTTTTTGACACGGACGGTTCCGTGACAAAATATAAATTCAGTTTATTTAAAATACCCAAAACGCTGAAAATAACGTAATTTTTTTAATAAAATAAAAGTTTTGTCACGGATTAGATCCGTGAAGAGTTCAAAATTTTGAATTTTTTTTGAAATTTTTAAAGTACCCGCCCACCTGTTTCGAAATTTTTCAAAATTTTTTCAAAATTTTTTGTCACGGATATGTCCGTGACAAAATTAAATATTTGAATTGTTCAGCTCGTTTCAAATACCCGCCCACTCTATTTCGAAAACCTTTTTTTTTTAATTTGTAAAACCTTTGTCACGGATATTTCCTTGACAAATAATTAATTTTTTTTGAAAAATAAAAAAATTTATTCACGGATGTGGCCTGGACAAATAAAAGGCGATAGAGTTCCGGTGAAGTGTTTTGTCACGGATGGTGGCCGTGACAAATCCGTGACAAACGCTCTCACGGATTACTGTCCGTGACAAAAACATTATCACGCCCCTGGTGTCACGGATTTGGTCCATGACAAAGTCCGTGACAAAAATCATTTGTCACGGATTTTTTGAACTACGGTCCGTGACAAAATCCGTGACAAAGCAGCTGTTTTTTTTGTAGTTTTTTTTGTAATTTTTGTTGTGATTCTTCCGGTATTTTTGTAATTTTTGTTGTGATTCTTCCGACCTTGTACTTTCCAGCCTAAATGGACTACGACACTACGTATGCTATCTTTAGCTGGCCAACTTCTTCCTAAGTGGATTGCGCAAGTGGAGCCTAAATCCAGTACGTCTCTTTTCTTTTGCATTTTACATAGATAATTTTTTACATGTTTTTCCTTTTTTTCTTAACCACCTTATTCACTGATTTCAAATTTTTAATTTCTGATGAATATTTAAAGTATTAATTTTTTATTTTTCTATTTTTAATTTAAGATGAATATTTATTAGTTTATTAAATATTATGTGCTAATTACTAACATGAGTTTTGTATTATACTAAAATGAGTATAGTGTAAAATAAATATGCATAGATAAACATTATAAAAAACCGATTATATTTGTAATTCCATAACGAAAAACTATAAATTATTTATAATATAAAATTATTATATTTGTTATTATTATGTTTGTCAAATGAGTTTTTGAATTTTTTAATGTTCATTTTGTATGTTACGTACGTTCATCTGGTACTGGTTTTATGCTTATTTTAAAATGTCATATTACTACATATTTCAAAAGTTTCATGTTAGGTTCACATGGGGGCATAGATCATGATAATAAATTGCATGTTTTTATACTTAATAGAAGAGCTTTGATGTTTAATGAAAATGTCTTGGTACTCAACTAACAAAGCTTATGATTTTCATATTATTGCTGATTTGGTAAGTTGTGTATGCTCATTTGGTATTGGATTTATGCTCATTTTAAAATGTTATATCAATCCATACTACAAAAGTACTCCATCCGACATCCGTCCCTTAAAACTTTACCATCTTTCCTTTTTCGGACGTCCCATAAAACTTTGCCACTTTCTATTTTAATCAATTATTTGTGGTTTCTTTTATTTCTTTCTCATCTGCACAAACCTTAGCTACACAATTTTTACTTTATTATTCTCCGTGCCGGTCAACTTTAGCAAAGTTTTAAGGGACGGAGGTAGTATCATATTACATAAGAATTACGTACGAGTTGATTATAGATACTAGATCGAGCACATACCTTGATACTCAATTGCATGTCTAATATCCAATAGAAGAGATTTGATGGTCAATGAAAATGTCTTGATGCTCAAATAAAAAAACTTATGATTTTCATATCAATGCTCATTTTGTAAGTTACATATGCTCATTTGTATATGTCTGATGCTCATTAAAAATTCATTAATGAGCATTTAATAGAAATTGTGATTTCCATCGATCTCAATCGATGAGGTTTGATACTCAATGAAAATATCATGATGTTCAACTAACAAACCTTACGATTTTCATATGAATGCGTATTTTGCAAGTTACGTATGCCCATCTAGTACTGATCTTATGCTCATTTTGTAAATGTCATATCAATGCATTTTTAAAAGTACTATGCTCATTGTTAGGTTCCTAATACTCAACCGAATAAGTGTGATGCTCATTGAAAGTGTTTTAATGCTCATAATAAGTTTGATGCACATTAAAAGTTCATTAATGCTCATTTAACAGAAACTATGATTTTTATCTCAATAGAGGAGGTTTGATGCCCAATGAAAATGTCGTTATGTCAAACTAACAAACCTTACGATTTTCAGCTCATTTTAAAATGTTTGATGCACATTAAAAGTTCATTATGCTCATTTTAAAATGTCATATCAATGCATATTTCAAAAGTATCATATTACATTAAATTCACAAATTGAAATTTATAGGAGTGTATTATAGATATAATTTAATAAGTTTTATAAAAGAAAAAATAAGAAAAAATTGAATCAGAAGATATGAAGCAGATATCGTGAAAATCATTGCTACCCTCCTAATACTCAATAAAATAACTCAGATGCTCATTAAGTGTACACTGTTGCTCATTTAGCGGGACCCGTGACTTTTCGCTTAAATTACAAAAATGACACCGATTTTTTTTAGCTTGTATCATTTATTGGCCTGTCTTACTTAATTGGGTCGGGTGTACGTACACCCGGATGTACCATATAGGCACTGAAGTGACATAGTACAGCTGGTTGTACCTTATATTTTACCCTTTTACGGATGTGTGTTCAGGAAAATGAAAACATAAACGAAAAAAGAAAATTAGAGAAATAAGTAAACGAGTTTCCGTTTTTTTCTTTTTTAAGATATTCTCTAATAGAAAACATTGTCTTTTTAGAAATCTTTAGTGAATTTTTGTGATATTTCTTCCTAGCAACATTTGACATTTCATAACACAATGAATTGCTAGAAATGCATTGCATTTTATGTTTAATAATGTACTAATATGTAATGATTTCTAAAGTTGAGCATGTATAATGTTTTATTGAATCATTAAACAAGTAGTATGAAAAAAAAAATATGCACATGCATATATATATATATATATATATATATATATATATGCATGTGCATATTTTTTTTTGAAAAAACATATATAAGAAACTTGTGTGCATATATGAGAAAACATATATAATTATATCTTTATATTTTTAATATTTACACGTTTCCCCAAGATTCGTGTCCTATACTTCTTACCAATTACGTTTCTCGCGTTTCTCGTTTCCTATTTCACATTTCCCGTTTTACGTTTTCGTGTTATGTAGTACTCCCTCCGGTCCTAAATAAACTTCACATTTTCCTTTTTGGGTAGGTCCAAAATTAACTTCACACTTCTATTTTTGGCAAGTTTTTAATATAAAGTTACCATTATACCCTTACTTTATTATCTACTTTACACTCACTTTCTCTCTCCCACTACACTTTATCTACTTTTTGTAGGGGTATGATGGGAAAGTCAAAATAAAAAATTTCACTTTTCAGACTTTTCAACCTTTAATAGGTTTATTAAATGGGGTTTGGACCCTTTACCTCCAAATTACCCGTTGATACATATTTGATGGTCCCGGATAGGGTAAAAGTCTAGAGGGGGGGGGGGGGGGTGAATAGACTTTTAAATCTTTTGCAACTTCAAAGCGGTTTTCCCTCTTAAGAGTTAATCTATAATCTTTTGAGAGATTTATAGATGCACAGCGGAAGTCTTTACCCTTTATGTAATAAGTGTATAACTACTATCTAACTTGGAGAAGATTTGACTCAGATGGCTAGCAGTTGGCTTGGCAGTTGCCTGGATGTTAGAGAACTGCTGAGGCAACTGCCAGTGTAAAATAGGAGTTTGGGAGAGATGATTGTATGGCCTTATGCAGAATGATGAGGGCTTTCTGGATATGTGCTGAGCTGGAAATAATGAGGTGTTTAGCTTGAGCAGAGGTCTCAGCAGTTGGGTAGTACTAGGGAACTGCTGAGGCTCCTGCTGCGTTTTGAAGAGTGTGTTCTGAGAACTGGCAAAACAAGCCTTCTAGTAGTGATGTTCCTTAGCTCTTGTGAAACAAATGTCTCAAGAAAAGGTGAGTTATTAAGCAGTAGGATAAACAGTAGAATCAATTAAGACTACTGCTTAGGATTCTGCTGGCAAACTACGATTTCTTTATTGAAAAGTGTTGGGTGTGTGCTATGTTGACTGAAGGTAAATCAACACACAATATATCCTGGTTCAAAGGTGGTGTAATCCTCCTACATCCAGTCCCATCCTATTTCAAATGGATTTCACTAATGTATTAAGCCCAATACACCTAGTGCCAATCTAGCCTTGACAACTCTGGCCTAAATTGAAGGTGTTTCACGGGGAGTACAACACCACTCCAAGCTACTCAATCCTTTAGGTTTTCTCGATTGATCCAGTGGGGATCAAAAGGTACTCCTGACCTATCTAACCACACTCAGGTCGGGAACAACTATCCTCCTGAAGTGTTTAACAACACCTTGTATACTACAAGAAAATTCTGGTCTCCAACTATAAACTAAGCTCCAAAGATATGAAAAAGATTATCTAGTCTAAGAGCTTAGTGAACATGAGTCAAAGCAGAGAGTGGAGTTATGATCAAGCACTTTCTCTTTTGCTAGATATTCTTTGAATGCTTATAGGATTTCTCTGGTTTTGAACTCAAGAACTTATTTTCGAACTCATGCTTCGGCCTACATTTATAGGCATCTCCGGTAGATTAATCTCATCCGTTGGTTGAGATGAATTAATCTTGTTCGTTGAATCTTGTTTCAGAAGATAACAACTTGTTATTCGTCTTCTTCTTTGGAGCAGATAACTTTTCTTGTCTTGTTTGCCTAGCCACTGTAGCTTTTCCCTTTATAGGCAGCAAGTTGACTGCGCCTCCCATGTTGTACGTCTTTGCATTAAATTCTCTCCAAGCTGGGATTTCTTTGATTGGCTCCGGATAATCACGAGGAGATATAACAAAAATCGAACAGTTAATTTTCGAGTCTAATAACATTTATACTGGTAGGATAAGAACATCCTTTTAAGGTAAGTGAATTTTACCTTATTGCATTTTTACTTTCCAGTACAAATTTTATTAGTCTTAAAAATTATACATTTATTTGTTCTCAATTAGTGACGGAATAAAACGTTTGTGATAAAGTAAATATATACCGGTAGGATTTAAATATCCTTTAAAGGTAATAAATTACCTTATTGAATTTTGGTTTTTCCGGTATAATTTTCTTGACACAAAACATTTTACTTTTGGCTTTCGGTCACTCCAGCTAGCATAAACTATTTATTTAACTGGCAGGATAACAAATCCTATTAAGGTAAAAATTATTACCTTATTGTATTTTGTGTTCCAGTTTAATAAATAGTTTGTTTCAAATGTTTTTGTGTTATTTGATGTATCAAATAAATTTAACTGGCAAGGTCTATAGAAATCCTTTTAAGGTAATAAAGTATTACCTTATTGCATTTTATATTTTCCAGTTAAATTTATTTGATAATTGATACTTTAAACATAACACTTTCTAATAATACTTTACTAGCTTGGCCAACTGCCGGAATACATCATGTAGAATTATTTAAGTTAAATGCTACAAAAGAAGGGGGACATTTGAAAAGCTTTGGCATCATCAAAATTGTTCATCAAAATCTAGGGGTCTAACAATATTAATGAAATTGAGAGATATACTAATCCGTAAATTGGGTAATATACTATATATATTACCTGTTTTTTATATATTTTTTTCTTAATTTTGTTAAGAAGATATATTTGAAATATATTTTTGAAGTACCCGGTAGATTCAACCAATTTATTCATAATTCTATAAATTTCAACAGATTCATCCTATTTGACGAATTTTATAATTTTACCTTTCGAAGCATTTATTTGTACAAACTCAAAACAGTTAGGGGTGCATTTATAGATGCACAACCGAAGTCTTTACCCTTTATGTAATAAGTGTATAACTACTATCTAACTTGGAGAAGATTTGACTCAGATGGCTAGCAGTTGGCTTGGCAGTTGCCTGGATATTAGAGAACTGCTGAGGCAACTGCCAGTGTAAAATAGGAGTTTGGGAGAGATGATTGTATGACCTTATGCAGAATGATGAGGGCCAGTGGCGGAACCAGAACGAAAACAAAGGGGTAGCTAAAAGTATTACCAAATACAAAAATATAAATTGCTATTAAAGTTTACATAATATAAAATTTGTGAGAATGGTACATTACATTACAATTAAATGTTAGAAGAAGAAGAAGCCAATTTAGACAATTGCGTACGGCGTGTTTGCATACATTGAAAACGTTGCAAAATTGCTTCATTTTCAATCTTGGAAAAAATTTCCTTCTCCATGTAGATCACCAAACTATCATTCATCCATTCATCTCCCATTCTACTCCGTAAATAAGTCTTGATGATTTTCATGCCAGAAAAGACTCTTTCAACTGAAGCTGTTGCAACCGGTAAAACTAACGCCAACTCAATAAGACGATATACCAAAGAAAACACAAGGTTCATGCCACTTTCAACCATTTGTTTGGCAAGACTTCCCAAATCTTCAATTGCATGAAATTGACTTTGACTCTTTACGGCATGAATGTATGTCTCAAGTTGTTGCTTAAGCATAAAACGATCGGTAGAAGAAAAGTCTTCCGCATACATTTCAGCCATATGAATCAGTTTATCAATGTCAAATTGATAGAAAGAATTTCTTGGATCAAGACATGCAATACAAGTAAGTAACTCAGTACTTGCCTCTGAAAAACGATTATTCATCTCCACAATCATCTTGTCAACAACCTAATACATAGTACAAAATAATATAATCAAAATAATGGAATACAATACTAATATTAAAAAATAATCAAAAGACATAGTCATATACCTCACAAAAGATTCCGCCGCGAAAGTGAATCAAATTTGTGGTTGTGTTTCTGCTTCGTCTACTACGCCCACGAATTAGTACTTCTTCTTCCATGTTTAAGATCGGGATGTTGACTTTTTCACAAAATGTATTTGTTTCTTCTAAAAGACTCTCCCACCCATTATCTCGGAATTCTTGCAATCTAACTTTCATTGTCCCAATCAAGTTGATTGCCAAAACAATATTTTGATCTTTTTGTTGCAAGGCAAGAGACAACTCATTAGTAATTCCAAACAAATACATCATTAAATGCATAACGAAGACAAATTCATAATTCTCCATCTTGTTGATCAAACTTGAAGCCATACCCCGCTCCTCGGTAGCTCCATCATCATGCACATTTTCAAGTGCTTTTAAAACCGAAGTCCACATAGACATCAAACGCACAATAGTTATGTAGTGTGACCCCCAACGAGTATCCCCCGGTCTTCTCAAACTTACTTCTTGATTTTTCCCTTTCCCACTTACTATCTCTCCCTTCTCCAAACTCTCAACTAGTCTGTCATGCTCTATTTGTCTAAGTCTATCTTTTCTTTTACAAGAAGCACCAGTGACATTCACAAGCATAATAACATATTGGAAAAAGTCACACACAATTCGATTAGACTTAGCAACAGCAACAACAACTGGTTGAAGTTGGTGAGAAAAGCAATGCACATACCTTGCTGAAGGATTTTCCTTCAATATGAGAGCATTTAATCCATTGTACTCACCTCTCATATTTGAAGTGCCATCATATCCTTGACCTCTGAGTTTTGATAAAGACAATTTATGCTTTGAAAACAACTCATCAACAGCACTTTTCAAAGAAATAGCAGAAGTATCAATAACATGCACAATGCCAAGGAAACGTTCAATCACATATCCACGTTTATCCACATATCTCAAAACAACTCCCATTTGCTCCTTAACTGAAACATCTCTACATTCATCAACCATAAGAGTAAATACATTATCTCCAATATCTTCAAGAATAGCTCGTGTGACTTCAAATGCACAAGCATTAGTTAATTCTTTTTGAATTTTTGGAGATGTCATTTGATTATTTCCGGGAGCATTCTCATTCAATGTATTAGCAACCTCTTCATTTCTTTGACTATACCATTCTAGTAATTCAAGGAAATTACCTTTATTTAAAGAACTAGATGACTCATCATGACCACGAAATGCTAGACCTTGCTTCAACAGAAATCGTATCACATCCAAAATTGCGGTTAAATGAATGCGATACGCAGCTTCTATTTCCCGCCCATGTGCACTTATCAAATGTGAGATACTTTGTCTTTGATTTTGAAAAGTTTCAAGTTTCACTCTAGCATTATTGTGAGCACTACCCACCACACCAACATGAGTATTGAATATATCTAGTGCTTTTTTCCAATTATTTACCCCTTTCTCGGTAAATGCAACTTCTCCAACTCGGTTTCCTTTATTTGAATCTTTGAAAAGATAACACCACAAGCAATAAGCAGCATCTTTTGAAATGCTATACTCCAACCATGGATATTTCTCAAACCAAGCAGGTTGAAAACTTCTCTTTTCTTTACCATACACTCTCTTAGGATATACATGGCCAATCGGTCTACACGGACCTCTTGTTAAATATTCTCTCATAACCTGGTCTCTAATAAAAGAATTATACTTGAATATTGGCTTACGTAATCCAGGATCAGACACAATATCATTTGGATCAAATTCGACACGAGGATGTTTTTCTCTACTACTTTCTTCATTATCTCGTCTAGAAGGTCCACCCTCTCGTGTTACAAATTGTAAAATAGACATGATCGCATGAGTAACCTAACAAGTTAAAAAAGATTTCAATTTCAAATTCTTAAATACTTATAATCAATTAAAATTTAAAACAATTAAAGCACTTTCAATTTCAATTTTATACGGTCTACAGTTTTACCAATTCAAGCTTATAATCAATTATTACTATAAAAAGCAATTGTATTGAGGAATCAATAAACTTGCAAATTAAAATCAAACCTTAAAGCTATTCATCACTCATCAGTCCAATTTCAAATTAAATAATTAGTTAAACTCTTAAAGCAAACAACCAATAAAATTAATTAAAACAGTTATCAATTTTAAAATTACTTACCAAATCAATTGCAAATAACCTATCACAAGGCTGCCTGGCTGCCCCCTTCTTGCCTGAGTTGCGAGTTGCGACCGACGGAGGTCACGGAGTGACGGACAGAGCCCAGAGGAGTAGAGGACTGGACTGGCGCCTGGGCCTCTAGCGGACAGAGGACGGAACTACGGAAGAACTCTCGACCTGCGATTGGCGAAGAGATCTCGAAGCCTGGGACCGTCTGCCATCAGCTCACCTGCGGAACTCGACCTGGCGGCTGGCCCTGCTCACCTGCGAATCTGCGATTGGCGAAGACATGAAGGCAGACAAAGAAGAACACTTAACCAAGAGGAAGACCTGAGACACGAAGGGTCTCAGACTGGAACGGGCGAACGGCCCAACTCCAAGAGGAACGACGTCGTTTCTGCCGTTTCTGTGCACTTAACCAAACGACGTCGTTTGGCTAAATGATTTAATTAAAAAAAACACTCACACCTCACCTGGTTTGCAGCTCTGGCCGAAGGTCTGGATCTCAGCATAGCAGGGGCGCAGGTCTGGCCGAAGAAGAAGACGGGGCGCTTGCCGGCAGTTGTCGGGATACCTAATACTACTACCTCTAAAACTCCGGCGAAGGGGTGGCGCCAGCACCGGCTCGCCCCCCCTCTGGTTCCGCCCCTGATGAGGGCTTTCTGGATATGTGCTGAGCTGGAAATAATGAGGTGTTTAGCTTGAGCAGAGGTCTCAGCAGTTGGGTAGTACCAGGGAACTGCTGAGGCTCCTGCTGCGTTTTGAAGAGTGTGTTCTGAGAACTGGCAAAGCAAGCCTTCTAGTGGTGATGTTCCTTAGCTCTTGTGAAACAAATGTCTCAAGAAAAGGTGAGTTATTAAGCAGTAGGATAAGCAATAGAATCAATTAAGACTACTGCTTAGGATTCTGCTGGCAAACTACGATTTCTTTATTGAGAAGTGTTGGGTGTGTGCTATGTTAGCTGAAGGTAAATCAACACACAATATATCCTGGTTCAAAGGTGGTGTAATCCTCCTACATCCAGTCCTATACTATTTCAAATGGATTTCACTAATGTATTAAGCCCAATACACCTAGTACCAATCTAGCCTTGACAACTCTTGCCTAGATTGAAGGTGTTTCACGAGGAGTACAACACCACTCCAAGCTACTCAATCCTTTAGGTTTTTCTCGATTGATCCAGTGGGGATCAAAAGGTACTCCTGACCTATCTAACCACACTCAGGCCGGGAACAACTATCCTCCTGAAGTGTTTAACAACACCTTGTATACTACAAGAAAATTCTGGTCTCCAACTATAAACTAAGCTCTAAAGATATGAAAAAGTTTATCTAGTCTAAGAGCTTAGTGAAGCATGAGTCAAAGCAGAGAGAGGATTTATGATCAAGCACTTTCTCTTTTGCTAGATATTCTTTGAATGCTTATAGGATTTCTCTGGTTTTGAACTCAAGAACTTATTTTCGAACTCATGCTTCGACCTTCATTTATAGGCATCTCCGGTAGATTAATCTCATCCGTTGGTTGAGATGAATTAATCTTGTTCGTTGAATCTTGTTTCAGAAGATAACAACTTGTTGTTCGTCTTCTTCTTTGGAGCAGATAACTTTTCTTGTCTTGTTTGCCTAGCCACTGTAGCTTTTCCCTTTATAGACAGCAAGTTGACTGCGCCTCCCATATTGTACGTCTTTGCATTAAATTCTCTCCAAGTTGGGATTTCTTTGATTGGCTCCGGATAATCACGAGGAGATATAACAAAAATCGAACAGTTAATTTTCGAGTCTAATAACATTTATACTGGTAGGATAAGAACATCCTTTTAAGGTAAGTGAATTTTACCTTATTGCATTTTTACTTTCCAGTACAAATTTTATTAGTCTTAAAAATTATACATTTATTTGTTCTCAATTAGTGACGGAATAAAACTTTTGTGATAAAGTAAATATATACCGGTAGGATTTAAATATCCTTTAAAGGTAATAAATTACCTTATTGAATTTTGACTTTTCCGGTATAATTTTCTTGACACAAAACATTTTACTTTTGGCTTTCGGTCACTCCAGCTAGCATAAACTATTTATTTAACTGGTAGGATAACAAATCCTATTTAGGTAAAAATTATTACCTTATTGTATTTTGTGTTCCAGTTTAATAAATAGTTTGTTTCAAATGTTTTTGTGTTATTTGATGTATCAAATAAATTTAACTGGCAAGGTCTATAGAAATCCTTTTAAGGTAATAAAGTATTACCTTATTGCATTTTATATTTTCCAGTTAAATTTATTTGATAATTGATACTTTAAACATAACACTTTCTAATAATACTTTACTAGCTTGGCCAACTGCCGGAATACATCATGTAGAATTATTTAAGTTAAATGCTACAAAAGAAGGGGGACATTTGAAAAGCTTTGGCATCATCAAAACTGTTCATCAAAATCTAGGGGTCTAACAATATTTATGAAATTGAGAGATATACTAATCCGTAAATTGGGTAATATACTATATATATTACCTGTTTTATATATATATATATATATATATATATATATATATATATATATATATATATATATATATATATATATTTTTCTTAATTTTGTTAAGAAGATATATTTGAAATATATTTTGAAGTACCCGGTAGATTCAACCAATTTATTCATAATTCTATAAATTTCAACAGATTCATCCTATTTGACGAATTTTATAATTTTACCTTCCGAAGCATTTATTTGTACAAACTCAAAACAGTTAGGGGTGTATATTATTCAAAACTTTTGGTTGAAAGAAAGCAAGATTAAGAAAATATATTATTCTCTTAAAGGAAAATGGTAGATTTAGTCCGTTAACTATTGCTTGTTCTTGCTTTTAATCTTGTAACTTTACTCATTTAAAGATTTAATCCTATAATTAATAAATTTGTTCATATTGAGGAATTTCTCACTAAGAGCATCTCCAATGCTACAATGTGCACGGTGCACATGTGCCATGAGAGAGAGAGACACAAAAGATTGATTTTATGACATTTCTCTCTCTGTCTTTCCACGGTCTTATGTGTTTTTGGTAAGTTTTTCCCTGCAATGTCAACCATAATGTCTACATCTAGACATTGTGCTTGACATTGTGAAGAAAAACTTACCAAAATGGTATAAGATCCTTCAAATAAGGAGGGAGATATTCTATTTATTGTTTTTCATTGGCTATCTCTCATGTCATGTATGCACAGTTAACGTTTTAGCATTGAAGATGCTCTAAATAGTACATTTTCGGCCGAAAGTTGATGCCAAGTGTACTTTTGGATGATAAAGTCTTAAAATCGGTGAAGTTATTAAATTAGGAAAATTACCAAAATAGAAGTACAAATGTTTGACAATTCCGAAACAAGACTATCAAAATTGGAAAATATTGTCATGTTTAAATCTGATATAATCAAAATATAACGGTAATTATTCTTATTTAAAACATAAAAACTTGGTCCAAAAGGTGTAATGTCCCACCCAAGAAGCCCCCACCTCGACCCGACTGGATGGTAGGGGAGTTAATCACGGTGATTCAGTCAACAAAATGACAGTAGGCCTTATACACGTGCGCAACAGATGCATTTAAAACATAAAAACAACATGACCCAAAGTGTGGCAAATCTAGGCCTTTAATTGGCAGTGATGGCATCTTGTATGTTATTTTTTACTTCGTATTTCTTTTTTTCTTAAAATTGTTAATAATTTTTTTATTTTTGATCCAATTTTTATAAAATTTATATCATTTTTTTTATTTTTCATGATCTTTCAAATGAGATCAATATTGCCTATGTAATTTTAACATATTAACATTTGCGTGTAAAAATATGTAACTTTATGTGTTAAAATATGTAACTCACGTTCAGTCAGGCCAAATGCAACTCGTGTGTATAAATATGTAACTCTACGTGTAAAAATATGTAACTTTACGTGTAAAAATATGTAACTTTACGTAAAAAAAATATGTAACTCGCGTTCAGACAGGTCAAATGCAACTCGTGTGTAGAAATATGTAACTCACGTGTATAAATATGTAACTTTAAGTGTAAAAATATGTAACTTTACGTGTAAAAATATGTAACTCGCGTTCAGACAGGCCAAATGCAACTCGTGTGTATAAATATGTAACTTTACGTGTAAAAATATGTAACTTTACGTATAAAAATATGTAACTCACATGTATAAATACATAATACAATAAATTTTTTATATACACAATTTTAAGATAAATTGTAATTTACACGATTATTTTTCTGTATTAAATTTAGTTCGGTTTTCCTTATAATCCAATAATCATTTATGTAACAGTTCCATAATTTGTTAAAATTACATAAGCAATATTGGTCTCATTTGATAGATCATGAAAAATAAAAAAATTGGATATAAAATTTATAAAAATCGGATAACAAATAAAAAAGTTATTACAATTTTTAACAATAAAAAATAAAAAATAATGGATCAAGCCACTGTAGGTCACTGCTGCATCCTTTTGAAATCGGGCGCACTGCCCCGGTTGCACGATATAAATTGCCGGAGGATGAGCCACCCTCGCAAGTGCTAGTCTACTTTTTTCACCCAATTCTTGAACCGTACGGGATTGAGAGGATCCATAAGCTCCTTGATCCCCCTTCCAATCTCCTTTGCCCCCACAACATCTGAAACCTTGTTGGAACTCAGCTTAATCTCTACCCCCACGCCTATCTCCTTCGCTAATTGGAAGGCATTGGCTTCTTGTTCCGCCGCCTGCATAGGCCAAGTCGCCACCGGCTTTCCGAACCAAAGGCTCTCCAGAGTCGAGTTCCACCCGCAGTGCAAAACGAAGCCTCCCACGGCTCGATGGGCTAGTATGGTGGTCTGGGGAACCCACCCATTGACAACCATCCCCACCCCCGTCCCGGCCGTCCTCTCCAATCCTTCGGGAAGGAGCAGAGATCCACGTCGGTCATCATCGCCCGCTGACCGAAATGCCCACAGGAACCTCTGCCCGCTACGCTCTAAACCCGCGGCGATCTCCTTCACCTGCTCCTCATCATCAACGGTGAAACGAGCCTGGCTTCCGAAGCACAGGAACATGACCGAGCCCTCTTCCTGTCTCTCGAGCCATTTCATGATCAGGCCGCGTGATTCCTCCTCCTCTGCTTTCAGGCCTTCCGGTGGCTGTGTTGGTTAAACTTGTTATTTATGTGTTATACATATTTATTTACGTAAAATAAGCCCATGCAAAGACTTAGTCTACGTAGGAAAATAAGGTTTGTTATTTTTGTTATGCGTAGCTAGTTTTTAGGATTATGGAGTAGGTCATGGGTGAGTTGCTGAATTGTAGCAACCACTTCCCTTCATTCTTTCATTCGTTTGCTTATAAATGAAATAAACTGGTGATGAAGCCATATAGAGCTTCACACCAAAGTTAAAAAAAAATCATGCGTGCCTTTCGTATACTCTAAGTGAAGCAAGAAGAGTTTTTGTGTGATCATGAGTGGTTAGATCCTACATTTGGTATCAGAGCACCAGGCAGAGTGATCACGCAACCATGATCAGGAATTCAACCTCAGGCAACCATGAAGAAGAAGGCTCAGTTACCCTGAAATACCCCATGTTGACAAGGAGCAACTATGCGGCATGGGCCATCAAGATGGAGGTGTTCATGATAGCCCAAGGAGTATGGGATGCAGTAGAGGCTGAAGGAACGGTTGAAAACCGGAAGGAAAAGATGGCCCTTGCTGCAATCTACCAAGGGATAGGAGAGGACACTCTTCTTCAACTTGGAGCCAAGAAAACTGCAAAGGAAGCATGGACCGTGTTGAAAAACATGCATCTGGGGGCAGATAAGGTGAAGGAAGTCAACACCCAAACTCTATGGCGTGAGTTTGAAGGGTTGAGGATGAAAGAGTCTGAAACTATAGATGAGTTTTCAGAAAAACTGACTGTCCTTGTCACAAAGCTAAGGAGTCTGGGTAACACGGTGGAAGAGGTTAAAGTGGTGAAGAAGTTACTCAGATCAACCTCAAGGAAGTTCCTGCAGATCACTTCCTCAATAGAGGGGTTTGGAGATATAGAGCACAAGACTGTGGATCAGATTGTTGGGTCTTTAAAGGCTCATGAAGGAAGAATGCAGGATTTTGGAGATGATGATGAATATGTTCTTTTAACAAGGACAGAGTGGAAGGCAAATGAGGATTCTAAGTCCAACAAAAAGCCCTCTAAAGACCAAGGCAACACCAGGGGTGGAAGAGGGCGTGGACGTGGAAGAGGTAGGGGAAGAGGCAGAGGTGATGCCTCATACTCTAATGATGAAGGGAGTTCAAACTTTCAGAAAAGAAAGTTTGACAAAAGCAAGATTAAGTGCTATGCATGTGGGCAAATGGGGCACTTTGCTAACGAGTGTCAATCCAAAGAGAAGAATGAGAGAGCCCATCTGACTGAGAAGCAAGAAGAAGAAGGGGAGATCTCTTTGCTGATGATGGAGACCTGTGAACTAGTGAGTTCATATAAGGGAGCACAGAATATGGCAATGCTACTCCAAGAAGAGAATAAAACCTCAAGTACGTGGTACCTTGACACATGTGCTAGTAACCACATGACTGGAGACAGGGGTTGCTTCACAGAACTGGACCAATCCATAAAGGGAAAGGTGAAATTTGGAGATGGCTCAGTGGTGGAGATATGTGGCCAAGGATCCATGCTACTTGAATGCAAAAATCAGGAACATCTGACTCTGTCAGGAGTCTATTATATTCCAAAACTTAAGAGTAATATCTTAAGCATTGGACAGTTGGATGAGGAAGGAAACCAAGCTGTTATAGAAGGAGGGTCTCTGAAGCTCTATAACAAAGGAAGGTTGTTGCTAAAAGTGAAAAGGCAGGCCAACAGATTGTATGTAATCAATCTCCATCATGCAAAGAAGGTATGCCTCATGGCTAATATTGGAAGCAAGGAGTGGTTGTGGCATGCAAGGCTGGGGCATCTGAACTTTAACTCCATGCAGAAGATGCATACACACAATTTGGTGGAAGGCATGCCAAAGATTGAACATGTGAACCAAATTTGTGATGGGTATGTAGTAGGTAAGCAGCACAGGACCTCATTTCCACAGAATTCAGCATTCAGAGCAAATCATCAACTTGAATTGGCCCATATTGACATCTGTGGCCCTATTGCACCACAAACATGTGGAGGAAACAAGTACTTTATATTGATAGTGGATGATTACTCTCATTTCATGTGGGTTTATATGTTAAGAACCAAAGATGAAGCCTTAGATCACTTTAAGAAGTTTAAAGTGAGTGTTGAAGTTGAGATTGACAAGAAACTTAAAGGCTTAAGAAGTGATAGAGGAGGGGAATTCACTTCTGCAGCTTTTAGGGAATTCTGTGAAAAACATGGTGTGAAGAGGTTCTATACAGCACCCTATTCCCCACAACAGAATGGTGTGGTTGAGAGGAGAAACCAAACTATAGTAGAGATGGCAAGATGCATGCTGAAAAGCAAGCAAGTTCCCTCTCACTATTGGGGGAAGCTGTAAAAACTGCTGTATATATTCTGAACAGGGTCCATACAAAGGGGGTGGATGGAAGGACTCCTTATCAAGCCTGGTTTGGCAAGATTCCAAAGGTGCATCATCTCAGGGTATTTGGATGTGTGGCTCATGCAAAAAATGTGAGACCACACCTTCCAAAGCTGGCAGATAGGAGCATTAGAACTATACTACTTGGATATGAAGAAGGTTCCAAAGCCTATAGACTGTTAGAACCAAGACAAAAGAAGATACTAATTAGCCGGGATGTCATTTTTGAGGAAGACAAAAGCTGGTACTGGGAGACTACAGACTATCAAGGCATTAATGATGGTGGCAACTTCACTGCGACATCAAACTCTGAAGGGCAAGTAGTAAGTAATACAACAACAGGCTCAGAACCTCATGAGTCTAACAGCAGTACACCCACAACACCCCCTCTGCATTCTGATACAAACTCAAGCACATATTCAGATAGTCCAAGGAGATATAGATATCTGCAGGAGATCTATGATGCCACGAGGGAAGTTGAAGAGGAGGCAGGACTGTGTTTCCTAGCACTAGGGGAACCAATCACATATGAAGAAGCCTCAAAGACTGAACATTGGAGGCAGACCATGGAGCAGGAGATACACTCCATCAGGCAGAATGACACATGGGAACTCTCTAGTTTGCCAAACACACACAAAGCAGTAGGCCTCAAGTGGGTCTATAAGCTCAAGAAAGATCCAAATGGGGAGGTAATCAAGCACAAGGCTAGACTCGTGGCAAAGGGCTATGTACAGAAACATGGAGTGGACTACAATGAAGTTTTTGCGCCAGTTGCCAGGATGGAGACAATGAGAATGATTTTGGCCTATGCTGCACAAAGGAAGTGGGAGGTTCACCATATGGATGTAAAGACAGCTTTCCTTAATGGGGAGCTAGAAGAGGAGGTATATGTAACTCAGCCAGAAGCTTTCATTGATGAAGAAAAGCCACATTTGGTGCTGAGACTGAAGAAGGCCCTATATGGGTTAAAGCAAGCGCCCAGAGCTTAGAACTTCAAGCTAGACCAAAGCTTGAAGTCTCTTGGCTTCACAAAGTGCCCTCATGAGCATGCAGTATACAAAAAGAAGCACAAGGTAACATCTTGATAATTGGTGTATACGTAGATGATCTTATACTGACAGGGTCAAACAAGATCATTATCAACATATTTAAAGATGAGATGAAGCAGACTTTTGACATGAGTGATCTGGGACTTCTGAGTTACTATCTTGGGATAGAAGTAAGTCAGAAGGAAGGTGAAACATCCTTGTGTCAAACAGCTTATGCAAAGCGGATGTTGGAGAATTTTGGCATGACATATTGTAATCCTTGTCAGTTGCCAATGGAACCAAGGACCAAGATGAGCAAACATGCAAATGGGGAAGAGTTTGTTAATGAAACAACATACAGGAGTATGATTGGTAGCCTAAGGTATCTTGTGCATACAAGACCTGATCTTGCCTACTCAGTAGGGGTGATGAGTAGATATATGGAAGCACCCACAACATTGCACTTAAGAGCTGTAAAGCAGATCCTAAGATATGTGAAGGGGACTCTGCATATGGGGTGCATCTATAAGAAAGAAGAAAGTGCTGAAGATCTTATAGGCTACACTGATAGTGACCTAACAGGGGACATGGATGACAGGAAAAGTACAAGTGGAGTTGTGTATTTCTGGGAAGCAAGCCTATCACATGGACTTCACAAAAGCAGAAGGTGGTAGCTTTGTCATCCTGCGAAGCAGAGTATATTGCAGCCAAAGCTGGAGCATGTCAAGGCATATGGCTTGCAAACATGCTGAAGAACCTGAGAGGAGACTCAGACATTCAAATCACACTTCACATTGACAACAAGTCTGCCATTGCATTGGAAAGGAACCCAGTTTATCACGATAGAAGCAAACATATTGACATCAGGTTTCACTTCATCCGTGAGTGTGTACAAGAAGGGAAAGTGAAAGTAGAGCACGTGAGAACTGAAGAACAGCTAGCCGACTTGATGACAAAACCATTGCCAAAGCAGAAGTTTGAAGTAACCAGGATAAAGTGACTCCAATTGGGACAAATTTAAGGGGAAGAATGTTGGTTAAACTTGTTATTTACTCCCTCCGTCCCCTTTTAAATGTCCCGGAAGAGGATGACACGAGTTTTAAGAAAAGTAGGTTTGTGTGGTTGATATTAATAGATAAAGTAAGAATAAAGTAAGAATAAAGTAAGAATGATTTTGAGCTACACAAACTTTACCAAATAAGATATGGGACAATTAAATAGGGACATCCTAATATGGTAAAATGGGACATTTAAAAGGGGACAGAGGGAGTATGTGTTATACATATTTATTTACGTAAAATAAGCCCATGCAAAGACTTGGTCTATGTAGGAAAATAAGGTTTGTTATTTTTGTTATGGGTAGCTAGTTTTTAGGATTATGGAGTAGGTCATGGGTGAGTTGCTGAATTGTAGCAACCACTTCCCTTCATTCTTTCATTCGTTTGCTTATAAATGAAATAAACTCGTGATGAAGCCGTATAGAGCTTCACACCAAAGTTAAAAAAAAAAATCCTGTGTGCCTTTCGTATACTCTAAGTGAAGCAAGAAGAGTTTTTGTGATCATGAGTGGTTAGATCCTACAGGCTGCAGATTTAGGAGCGGGCCGATGGGGTAGATGGGTGGCCAGCCTGGTTCGTCACTCAGGGTCTTCAGGGCGTGTGATTCGAGTTCAAGAAACGTGTTGACCAGGACCCCTTTCGTCCCTCTGACCCGTTCGGAGACGCCGAGGAAAGCCTCCAAGGAGTTCTTGTTAAGAACAGAAGGCGGCAGGCACGGTGCAGGAAATGGGTTTGCGTAAGTGGGGATATTCAAGAAGAGGTCATTCAGATTTCGATCTTTGATGCTCTGGAGAAAGAAAATAAGCCCCAGCGCCGCCGCATCGGAGGGGAAGAACACATGCGGAAATGCCTAATTCATTCGCCAGTCGCCACATGGATCATGACCGTACACAAAAGGTCAACGACTAAGACGAGCCTTCTGAGGTCGCCGGAGGAACAGGTCCGGGAAACCCAGTCTCTAACTTGAGGTATGAAGGAGTGGATGGGCACCTTTGCTGCCACCTGCGACGGCGGTGTGAGAGTCTCAAACTTCAATCCCCTGCGGTCGGAGTCATCATCAGCGGCTGCCATCATTTGGGACTCAATGTAATTGCTGGTTTGAGAATCGAGAGACGATTGTTGCTTCAATATGAGAATGGTGATCAGGATCGTATCCGTCTCCGGCTCAGGTCTCCAACCACTCTAGACTAAACTCACACACACCCTCTAGGGCTAGGCCACAACATCTCCCATGTTTACTCACTCTTCTTCACTCCACAAAGGAACTCTCACACAAGGAAAGGAAGAAGGAAGACACTGCTCTCTGGAAGAGGAATTCACGCAGGCTTATCTCAAAGGGGCAAACAAAAGGACTACAAATAGGCTGCCAAGGAAAGTCACGGGTGAGGCTTATCAACAGGGTGTCACAGGCTGCCAGACAGGAGGTGCAGCGGACAACAACAAAAAAAGGGGGCTCACATATTGTAAGTCAACAGGCACCAATGAGTGATTTCAACTAAGGGAATCAAAGTGGGAGTAAACATGGGGTGCAAGCCTTAATAATAAAGTGGAAGGGAGGCCTTGGTAGGACCAATACCTCCAACATTCTCCACCTTATTGGTCCTAGGTGGTGTAGAGTAGCAAAACAGGTTGTGAGGAGACTCATCATCGCCAGGTCACCCGGAATATCAACAGATAAAATGGGCAAACACTTTATTACGCAACCCACAGTTATCCACAGTCAAAGTTTAACATGCGTTTACAGGACAAGTGCTTCTCAGCAGAAAGACACTTGGTACCCATATCCGCAGGGTTAAACTCTGACGGGATCTTGCACAACTTGACTCCACCTGCATCAACAATATCACGTATGAAATGGAACCTAACATCAATATGCTTAGTTCTATCATGAAATACAGGATTTTTGCAAAGTTGGATAGCCGATTGGCTATCCGAGAAAATGGTAACTCCCTTTTTGAGAAACCCAATTTCGGAGACAATGCGTTTGAGCCAGATGGCTTCCTTAAACGCTTCTGTGGCTGCAACATACTCGGACTCAGTGGTAGAAAGGGCCACAATAGGCTGTAGTTGAGACTTCCAACTAATGCAAGAGCCACACAAAGTAAAAACATAAGAAGTGGTCGACTTCCTGTTATCTCTATCATTTGCATAGTTAGAATCAACATAACCAATCAATTCAATACCACTAGCACATTTAGAGAAAATTAATCTATGCTTCACAGTAGAAATCAGATATCTAAGCAACCACTTAAGAGCATTCCAATGGGGCAAACCAGGGTTGGACATATATCTACTCAAGCAACTAACCGCATATGCAATATCAGGTCTAGTGCTAACCAAAAGATACATAACCGACCCTATTGCACTGGAATAGGGCACATATTTCATTTTCTCAATTTCAGGAGCAGTCTTGGGAGACTGGTCCTTACTTAACACAAAGTGAGATGCCATAGGGACATTAACAGGAGAAGCAGATAACATATTGAATTTACTCAAAACGTTTTCTATGTAAGAAATCTGATTCAAAGTAAGAGTGCGCTTACTCCTATCCCTAACAATGTTTATGCCTAAGATCCTCTTGTCATCACCTAGGTCTTTCATGGCAAAATTCGCACAAAGACATTTTTGCACATCTTTAATAGCATTCAGAGAAGGACTAATTATCAGCATGTCATCCACATAGAGTAACAAAAATACAGGCACAGAGGAAGTATTCTTGAAATACAGGCAATGATCACAAACAGATTTTTGAAACTTCAAAGATATCATGCATTTATCAAATTTGATGTTCCACTGCCTAGGGGATTGCTTCAGGCCATACAATGCCTTCCTAAGCAAACAGACATGCTCACTTCTCTTGGGATCCACAAATCCCTCAGGCTGGGTCATATAAATTGTTTTGTCCAATTCACCATGCAGAAAAGCAGTAGTTACATCCATTTGTTTCATTTCCCAGTCATGGTGAGCAACTAAAGCAAACATCATACGAATAGTGGTGAATTTAACAACAGGAGCAAAGATTTCTGCATAATCTACCCCCTCTTTTTGAGTAAACCCCTTCGCAACCAACCTAGCCTTAAACCTAACATCACTAGGTTCTTCCTTAACCTTAAACAACCACTTACACTCAACTACCGAACAGTTGGGGGGTCTAGGTACAAGGGTCCAAGTCTGGTTCACTCTCAAAGAGTCCATCTCACTTTTCATGGCACTAATCCATTTCTGAGACTCTTTGGAACCTAAGGCTTCACGGTAGGTCTTGGGTTCATTCAGCTCTAGGGATTCAAACACAGAAAAAGCAAACATAGAAGTATCATGCACAATGAAAGCATAATCAGGCATACTATCAGCAGTTCTCCTAATAGCCCTTCTACCCCTATCTCTAGCAAGTTGATAATCATGCAAATTATCACTACTAGGCTCCACATGCAACTCATGCAAATTATTGTTGTCATGAAAATCAGATTCAGCACCCATGTCATGCAAATCATGCTCAGTATCATGCAAATGCTCCACCTCACTCGAGGTGGTGGGACTATCATGCTCAGATGAATCAGAATCATGCATAACAATATCATCAGTAATAACAGGATCAACAGATAAAGGACTAGCAGCAACAGGGACAAACTCCACCTCACTAGGAGTACTATCTGACCTAGACTCAGGATTAGAAACAGACTCGGTCAAGCAAGGAAAATCAGTTTCATTAAACACCACATTTCTGCTAAGGACCACCTTAAAGCCTACCTGGTTCCTATCCCATAACCTGTAACCCTTTACCCCCTCTGGATAACCTAGGAAGACACATTTCTTAGACCTAGGATCCAACTTGTCACCCTGTTGATGTGCATACGCTGCACAACCAAACACCCGAAGGTTAGACAGATCAAGAGGCTTACCGGTAAAGACGACTTCAGGACATTTACCACCAAGTGGGACAGACGGGGACCTATTCACCAAATAGGCAGCAGTAGTAACTGCTTCACCCCAGAATTTCTTAGACAAACCAGAGGTAGCTAACATGCTTCTAACCTTATCCAACAGAGACCTATTCATTCTCTCTGCTATCCCATTCTGTTGAGGAGTATAAGGCACAGTTTTGTGCCTTTTTATCCCACAATCCACACACAGCTTATCCATCTCCTTATTACAGAACTCTAACCCGTTATCGGTCCTAAGGGTTTTAACCTTCCTGCCAATTTGGTTTTCAACTAGGGTTTTCCACTCCCTAAACTTCACAAACACATCAGACTTGTGTTCTAAAAGGCTAACCCACACCTTCCTAGAGAAATCATCAATAATAGAAAGGAAATATTTCCTACCCCCGTGGGTAGGAACACTGGCAGGACCCCAAACATCGGCATGAACATATTCAAGCACAGACGAACACTTAGACAGATTAGGGTAAGAGGAAGGAGGGAAGCTGACTCTATGCTGCTTGCCTAACACACATGATTCACAGAAAGGCACAGAAGTCACAGAGTCCTTACCAAAATAACCAGCCCTACGCATGACATCTAAACCCTTATTGCTCATATGTCCTAGCCTATTATGCCACAAAGAGGTCTTATCAGAACATACAACATTCACAGACTCAGTAAAAGGTTTAGCATGACACACATAAAGGTTATTCACCTTCTCAGCTTTAAACAACACAAGAGAATTTTTCAAGATTTTCATGCAACCATTCCCCCATTTTCCCTGTAAACCACTACTCTCCAAAGCAGCAACAGATAACAAGTTATGACACAAATCAGGGACATGCCTCACATTCTTAATGGTAAACACAGAGCCACAAGAAAACTTCAGACATATATCACCCACACCAAGCACATTGCATCGCTTATTATCCGCTAAGGAAACATAGCCACTATCACATAATTCATATGTAGAAAACAAATCTTTAAAGGGGGACATGTGATAGGTACAACCAGAGTCAATCAACCATTCATGCTCAGACAGGGAATTACGCACAGAATTAACATGGTCACAAACCATCAAAATATCACCAAGGTCACATTTATCAACAGCTACACTAGCATGCTCGGTCTTCTTAGGTTTAGGGCAATCCTTAATGAAATGGTCAGCGTTACCACAATTGTAACACACTCTCTTCCTAGATTTGCTCCTCTTTCTCCCAGGCTGACTAGTGTTCTTACTTTGACTATTTTGCTTAGAGTTCTTAGACCTACCCTTAGATCTACCTCTAACAAACATAGCCTCACCGGAGTCCCTGGACTGACTAGCACTACCCCTAGCATGCTTCAGGTCTAATTCCTTACTCCTTAACCCATTAACAACAATATCTAACGAAATCTCATCCCTACCATACTTAATAGCGGACTTAACATCATTATAAGAGTCGGGAATGGCATTAAGTAATACTATGGGAGTATAATCGTCTATGTGTTTATCACCTGCCTGTTTGATATTCTGTATCAGTTTATTAAACACATCCAGGTTCTCATCTATATCCTTGGTCAGGTCAAGCCTAAACCTAAAGAATTTCTCAAGTAAAAACAACTTCCCGGGCAAAGAGGTATCAGTATAGAGACTATCCAATTTCTCCCACAATTCCTTAGCGGACTCAAGAATACCCACTTTCCTAAGCACAGAATCAGACAGATTCAAGTAAATAGTAGAACAAGCAGTTTCGTTCATTTCAATTTGCTTAGCCTTATCTTCTGATTCAAGGAAAATATCAGTGACAGCTCTGAAAACTTTTTGTTGTATTAAAACACACTTAATTTTCTGTTTCCAAATATCAAAATCTGTTTTTCCATTAAATGGAAGCATACCATACTGATTAGCAGCCATGGTATCAACCACAAAACAACACAAAGCTAAGCAGACAAATTTGACAGAAAATAATCCAACCCGGGCTATAAAGTATTCACTTTAATAACCACGGGCAGCATGCAACAAATAGCAAATATGGACAGTTTGGCACATAAAACAACTCCGGGCAGCAGTTAACATTAATTAATTCTACCCCTAACCCCCAATAAACCACCTCTACGCATAACAAATGAATTAAATAACACTTAGCAATTTAATTAACACACTAAAACAATCTGCCACAAAGGAGAGGGTTTAGCAAACGCACCTGGGGGGTTGGCGGCCATGACACAATCTACCGGCGGCCCGCGGGGAGGGGGAATAAAATTAAATCTGGAGGCACCCGGTGCACCTAGGGTGTTTATAGCCAATTTACCTTAGCGAAACCCTAGGAGAGGGTTTCGACCTTACCTACCCAATTTTAAAAAAAAATGGGATTTTTCTGACTGTTGACCGACGTTGACCGGCGTTGACCGGCGTTGACCGTCGTTGACCGGCGTTGATCGGCGGTCCAGCTGCTCCAGCAACTCCAGCAGTCCAGCAGGTCAGTACAGCGGCCCAACAGCACAGGTCCAGCAGCAGTCCAGCTTCTCCAGTAGACCAGCAGCTCCAGCAGACCCAGTCCAGTTCAGCAACCCAGCAATGTTCAGGCCCAACAACTTGGTTCAGCCCAACAGCTTCTGCGAACAGGGTTTTGTCGGCTTCAGGGCTTCTGCGAAGAAATATTCTTCGTCCTTGCCGGCTTCAGGGCTTCTGCGAACAGGGTTTCGTCGGACGAGCAGTTCCAGCAACGTCGACTCCGGCAGTTGTGGCTGACTCCGCCGCAACTCTCAGACGGCTGCAGATGGCAACGGCGGGGCGGCAGATTTCCTTCTCTGATGGAAATTGCTCTTCAGGCGGAACTGATATACCTCCCAGACGACGAGCGCGCCCTCCCTGAGACGGTAAACTCCAGCGGCGAGCTTTCAGTGGCGAGCGGTCTCCAGCTACGAGCTCCGGAATCGACGAACGGCGAATGGGTTTGGGCGTTTAAAACTCCAGCGAGCCTTCTCAGTGGCGAGCAACCTCCAGCCACGAGTAACAGACCTCAAATCGGCAGCGGACGGCGGGACGGCGGGACGGCGGCGGTGAACGACGGCAGACGGCGAACCCTCTCTGATACCACTGTTAGGATCGTATCCGTCTCCGGCTCAGGTCTCCAACCACTCTAGACTAAACTCACACACACCCTCTAGGGCTAGACCACAACATCTCTCATGTTTACTCACTCTTCTTCACTCCACAAAGGAACTCTCACACAAGGAAAGGAAGAAGGAAGACACTGCTCTCTGGAAGAGGAATTCACGCAAGCTTATCTCAAAGGGGCAAACAAAAGGACTACAAATAGGCTGCCAAGTAAAGTCACGGGTGAGGCTTATCAACAGGGTGTCACAGGCTGCCAGACAGGAGGTGCAGCGGACAACAACAAAAAAAGGGGGCTCACATATTGTAAGTCAACGGGCACCAATGAGTGATTTCAACTAAGGGAATCAAAGTGGGAGTAAACATGGGGTGCAAGCCTTAATAATAAAGTGGAAGGGAGGCCTTGGTAGGACCAATACCTCCAACGGTGATGATAACATTAACCTCCCTCTCACAGCTGCTGCCGTCATTTTGCTTGCTCTTAATCCGCTTTGCCATTTCTACAGTTGATACTATGTGACCCATAGTAGGCATGGGAATGAAGACTAGCTCTATTACCTCTTTCTTCTTCTTAACTCAAGATTAGTATGAATATGAATAAGAATGAAGCTTAACAAGATTATATTGATCAAGTTTCGATTTACAAAGCAGAGATATAGTGTCTGTCTATTTATATACGAAGTGTATACCACAAAAGGTGGAATAGCTCACATGCCGTTGACATTGGCGTCTGGCTGCAAAAGGTGGCATATGTATTTGTTACGTGTGTGCTGATCCATTCTCGACTTCTATTTTTTCAGATTTGAAATTGGCGTCTAGCTGCAAAAAGTTTGGTGCAATGTCATATAAGCAAAAAGACATCCATCCTGATAGGCATGGCATCATCTCCCGCAGTATGGCCACCTGTGTGGAGCTGTCGATTCGAACGGCCAAGAGAGTTATGCATCGGACCAAGGTCGGCTAACTGCAATAGGTCTTGGACTGTTGGACATGGTCGATTCAGCAAGGTGAAGGCTTCAACTGCGTCATGACGACATGCGGCAGGCAGCCTTTGATGTAGCTTACCTGCTGCTCTCTGGGAACTTGGGGTCTCAGAAGGTAGTAACTCAGGTTGTTCTCTCCTCTTTTCTGCTGCTATTGAGTGAGGACTGAGGAGCCATTGTTCCCTCAGATTTTTCTTCTTGTGCTGAGATCAGAGGGGTTTCATCTTCCTTAGACATCCTCCAAGAGAACTCGGAAGCAATGAATTAATTTGCAGCTACAAGGTAGCAACTAGCAAGACGAGCATAAATAAGAGTCATCCAAAAGAGAAACCATTGAAGCTCCTCAAGGCAAGATGGAGTAGCCAAGCAACATGGTCTAGCTAAAACAAGGGTCAAATAAGTTTATCTACGGGTTCATTCCCCTTCCAGTTGCTCGTAAGAGTAAAGGATAATTTAGATATTTGACGTATTCTTATTTACTTTTATTTAATTAAATGGCGGTGAATAGCAATTTGGGACTGTGAATAGAATTAACCATTATTTTATTGATCTCATCAATCAATTACTACATGCTCACAGTGGTCCAAACTCCAAAACCTCTTAAATATTTACATCTAGCGAATACAATCTTTCAATGTTCTTCTTTGATGAGGCTGGTTTATATTGATCTTATTATACAATTTGATCATACATGAAGAATTGCAGATTCTTTTCTGTCAATTGACTGTTTTGAACTAAGCATACAAGAAAAATAATAAAAAGAACAAAACAAAAACTATGCGAGAGAAAAAAACAAAGACATGATCAAAAGTAAAGACACTAATGCAAGAAAAGGGAAAAAGATTGGAGGGCAATAAAGAATGCAAAGGGTGGAACACTCTGGAAGTGTGGAACACACATGTCAGGGATGAGAGATGACGCGCGTGTAAAGGAATTCATTCCACGTGTCGGGGAGTCCAGGTAAGCACCAATGTATGCAATCGGCATAGGTATCAAGGTCCGCTTGTTCATCTGGAGTCAAAATTTTCCCTTGCCTAATGGTGTAGACTGAGGTGTGTGCATCTTTCCTATACTCGGACAGAGTTGTGATGTTGAGGAAATGAACTAGTATTTTCATATTCTGAGTTATGTTTGATGCAATCTGAAATAGCATCTTATCAGTTCCCACATCCAAGTTCTTGGTTGCATTCAGAATTGGGCTGCTTTCCTTTGCACATTTTATCCCATTAGGATTTTTCCAATCAGAGCTCCTGTTGTTTCGTCCAACAATAATGAATTAATGATTTCCAAGGACAACAAAAAAACACAAGCACAGTAAGGTAACTTTACAGTGGTGTATTTTGGACTAGACTGGTATAAAAGCTACGCCCCTGCTTTTTAAGTATGTAAATAAAGTTATTTGTTTCATAATATTCATGGTTTTGTGAATTAAGAGAGCATGTTATTCTAATCTATGACCTTTGTCATGAACAATATAATACGACAGGGACATTGTTAAAGGTAGTGTGAAAATACTACTCGTATTACTTTTTCTTATAATAGAACGGCATATTTTTTTTAGAAATAATGATTAATATATAAATTGAGTCCAATAATTAAAGATAATGGACCACACTCTAACTTTTTAATAGTGACCAGTGATATTAGTAATCATAGTGACACTGATTATGTTTAATTTTATACTACTATGATCATAACGTACGGTATAAATACAACATTTGTTATTTATAACTTCTCAGTAATACTATAAAAAACACATACTCGGTTTTTTTATTTTCTTTAATGTGAGTGCTATGCTTTGTAGTGGTACTTATTGTGAGATGGATGGAGTGGTTGAAGTATGTAGACTCTTAATAATATGTTTGAAATGAACATTTAGTGAACTAAATGAGGCAAATTGTATACTTTTTCCACATTGATCAATTAGAATTTTGCAATCAAATAATTTAAACATAAATAAATGAGAAAATAATGATTTAGATTAATAAAATGTATGATAGGGGTACAATACCCTCAATTTTTTTACGAATAGCATAGCATTTACATGAAATGGAGTGACATCTAAATTACAAAAGTGTGAGTGAAATTCATATCTATTTCGTCATTTAAGCAGCACGAAGTAACCTATGTAGTATACATTATATTTTATCAACCTACTTAATTAGGTAATACAATAAAATAAAAGACTTACTTTTAGCTTTTAGTGTTATCTAAACAAAAAAGAGATAAATCCGAAAAGGAAGCTACTTTGTTAGAGCTAAACGAGAATATGTGACATTACCTGATATGAAGAGGAGACATGCTCATGAAAAATACTTGAGTTCGATTTGGATTCACATTTTCTTCCACCCATTTAGCCCAAGTAGATAACACCGTCCGATAAGCCACGTGCCTAGGGACATCATCATATTCCATCGAACCTTCATCGAATGATCCACGTCTGTGTCATTTAAAGAGTGTCAAAGAGCGTAAAGATAAATTCTCTAGAAGATTTTTAATGGTATTTTACACCTAAAATTTGCCTAAAGGAGATAATATGATAGGGACTGACTCATTTATTTAAATAATACTTTTATTTTTAGTATTGTGTGAACACAAATTACTTGTTGTGTTGGAACTTGGAAAGGAAGGCCTAGTTTTCTCACATCCGGACACGGTTACTGCTACCTTCTGATCTATTGGTGACCACCGTTTATAGTTGCTATTAAGAGCCCGTTATTAAATCACTTTAATCAAATTAGCCTGTTAGTGACATGCAATTGCTCTAACTCTAACCAAACTAAATCATTAGTGACTGAGTGACTCTGAACCGACCCTAAACAAATTAGCCCTATATATATAGTGACTACCACTCAATTCTAACCCGTTAATGACCTCACTCCCTAACCCTAATTCAACAAGCCTTTAATGACTGACATTATTAGTGGCCAACCTCCATTTGTAGTCACTGCTTATTTGCAACTCTATACCTTCAGTGGCAAAATTCAATCGCCACAAAGAGAGAAGGAGAAGCGCGACGATGTAGAAAAAAGCATGCCGATAGTGACCGTACGTGTGGTAATGTGGGGATTCGAATTTGCAGTGTTTATTTTTGTAAGCGAAACGAGAGTGGAACTGTGGCGGCTCAGTTTTGGAGAAGAGGAGAAATAACTATTGTAAGGTTTGATAGTTTTTAAAATAGGTTGTATTATATTTTTTAAAAAAAAAGGTTGTATTAGGATGTTTTTACTTGGACTGTAATTTGCTGATCTGATCTGGTCTGGTCTGGTCTGAACTGGTCTGGTTTGTTTGTATTTTTATAATTATCCAAGTCTGGTCTGAACTGGTCTGGTCTGGGACGAATTACAGTCCAAGTAAAAACATCCTTATACTTCATATAATATACGACTAGGATGTTTTTACTTGGATTGAAATTTGCTGGTCTGATCTGGTCTGATAAATGTCTGCTCTCTGTGTATTTTATAACCATCCAAGTCTGGTCTCGTCTGATATTATGTGCTCTGAGATTGAAAACAGTCTTAGTAGAAACATCTTAAGCTAGTCACATTAATCCAAAATATACACGAGGTCATATATATGTAAGGGGAATTTTGACTTTACAATCAACTTTGTGAATCATATTGGACTTTGCAATTTATGTACATGAGCTCACTTTAGAAATAATAAAGTAATTAACTAAAGTAGATATTTAAATATGAAACTCATTAAAGACATACAACAATTATCATCCAATTAATTCTAATAAACCTAAATAATAAAAAATCCTCTCATGATATTATCTCAAATGTATAAGTTTGAAAAAGTATATTCAATTTCACACTTACAAGACTTTCATGGCAAAAGTGTTCATCCACCATATGTATGTGTTGAATATGAGGTAGTCCACACCTTTCCACATTTGACCGTGTTTTATGATGGATTCGGGCATAATAATCCGGTTCAAGATGCTATGCATGTTTGGATCATCCGAGTTAGATTCTACTAGGAATGGAGCCCAATAAAATTCAATTGTTACATTAAAATCCTACAAAATTTCACATACAATGTATTAACAATAAGAATTTTCATAAACCTTATTCGTAAATGAAGAGATCTAAGATGTTTTTTAATTAGATTGAAATTTTCTGGTCTAATCTAGTTTGGTTGATTTAAATATGTCTTTATAGGATCTGAACTCATCTGATTTGATAGATGTCTATTTTATGAATATTATACTCTTAACTACTCCATTCCTTAAACCTTGGCCAAGTTAGATTGACACAAGAATTAATAAAGTAAAAACCTTGTGGTTCAGTTTTGTGTAGATGAGAGAAAAATAACTGGAATCATAAATTCTTTACTGCAAAGAAAAAGTGAGAAAATTTGTGGGACAAACAAAAAAGGATGTTGACAAAGTTTTAAGGGGCGAATAGAGTAATTCTTAAATCTGATCTGCCGATCTGGTTTAGAAGCAATCAGTCCAATTAAAAATATCTGTAGAGTACGTTATACACCCCTAAGGGAAACTTTCCACTTCTACCATTGTCCACCAGCAGATAAGTAATTATTATAAAGGAGTATTAAACTAAGAGCATGTTTGGTAACTCATATTTTCAGCTTACCACCTTTATGAGTCAACCTTTTTGTTACACATGTAATATTTGACTTCACCCGCTGGATCGGATGAAGTAAATGTAGAGGACTTTAGTTATTTTTCCATTTAGTTCTCAACATTTTATTAATAATATACTATTAATAATATACTATGTATATATTTTAAGTATAGTTTTTATAATTCAACAGATTTGATGTTACCAAATAGACAATTTTTCCACTTCAACTAGAATTTAATCAGACAAATTAAGTCCATTCAATCAATTTGATTGTTATCCAACACCTCTAAATTAATACAAATGAAAGATATGCAATGACATTAAGCTAGTATGAAAAATGTTGGAGGAAAACTAAATTTGCATATTTAAAACATTCACATTGAACAGGTGATTGAAATTTAAGAGCACAATTGACATTCAATAAAAATGTCATATATAAGTGGTCTCATCAAATTCTTAAAATATGACTGAATTCCAAAAATATCCGAATTTAAGAATTTCTACTGAAAATATTATCTCAAAACAGTCACATATAAAATAAGAAATTAATACTAGATATATAAGATCATAAATTACTTCTCATATTAGGTCAACCTACCTTTAGGATGAACCAAAGTCGTTTTATATAAAATTATTCCATTTGTAATTTAATAATAAAAATATATAATACCATAGAAAATTACATTTTCCCCAAACATACAGTGTTTAAAAATGTTTCAAAATCACTTTAAATTTGATGTATAATATATATGAATATAACAGTTATTACAAAATGTTTACAAAATGGTATATATATTTCTTAGTTATAATTACATATAATTGGGAAGTACAATAACAATAATAATATATATATGCATTATTGCTATTATTATTAGGTCTAAATATGTTTTTAGTCAATGACACACTTTGTTTTAAGTCTATGCAATTTTGTTATTTTTCATTTATGTAATATGTACTATATATTTTGTTTTCAGTCCATTTATAATTTCGAAGTCACTCTATTTAGAAAAAATTGATTGCATAAATCCACTAGAAAATTTTAAATTTATTTATTTTTATAATTTTTTGAGGCTAATATGAGTGTTAGAACAATGCAAAGCTAATTATTCATATTTTTAAAATATATATAAAAAACCATCTAAAATATTAAATCAAATACTTATTGGGTAACACGATAAGGAATTAGAGGAAACCTATCATTCAGGAATTAGAGGAGATTGTTATCATAGGTGATGTATTAAAAAGAAAATCAATAAAAAATTCTGGAATAAAAACAAAAAAATAATTTTACAAGGACTTAAAAACAAAATGTACTACTCTTATATATTCGGAGAGACTGAAAACATATTTAAATGTTGTTATTATTATAAAATGTTCTTACTTGGACTTAAGATATTTTGACTTGGACTATTTTTAGTTCAGATCAAATCAGATTTGAACAATTATAAAATACACAGAGATCAGACATTTACCAGACTAGACCAATTTAGATCAGATCAAACAAGACCATAAAATTCCAATCCAAATAAAAAATCCTTATTTAAGTCCTAGACCAGACTAAATTAGACCAAATCATTTTGTACATGACAAAGCAGAATAGATCAAACCAGATTTCGACAGTTATAAAATACACAGAAATCAGACATTTATAAAATTTGATTTCGAATAAAAACATGGTAAGACAAGTCAAGGGACACACCAATCGCCTTATTGGTCAACGTTACATTGCTGCTTCAATTTCTGTCAAGGGTTTGAATCCCCCCTCACACAAACTTTTTATAGAGTATTGGCCAGAGCGGGTTTCGGCCTAATTGAACGTTGCCGTAATACCGTGTATCGGGTCCAGTAATTCAATAGTTGCTGCTTTTCAGGCTTGTTCAGATTTATTAACACACACGGAGTAGTATTACATACTAGTATATTGAAAGGACTTCTACCAATTTAGTACTTTCCATATCCAATTAGTTACAACATTACAATTTATAGATTTTATGTACTCTAATTTAACTACATTTTATTTATTAATGTATGTGAATTATTTTATTTGAAAAATATTGTCGACTTCATTTTTTTACTAAGTTTCATAATCTGATTTTTAGTTTTCTTTTACTAGTGCAGAATTAAATATAATGACAGTCAAAGTTGTGTGTTGAAAAATGTGAAAAAATGAATATTGCAACTATAAAAGAACGGAGGGAATATTTATTATCCAAATTCCATCAAAAGAGTTTTTTCTCTTCTTTGTTCTGTTAAGAGTCAAGACTTGAAATTTCATACTAAATCTTATACAATAATTAATAATCATATTTTATTGGTGTGGAGATAATATTGAAATAATTAAATACTACTACCTTCGTCCCTCTATTATTGTCTCATTGCAGTTTACGATTCTTGACCGAAGATAAAGCAAACAGATCTCTGTCCGCACTCAAATTATTTTTAGAAAAAAAAAATACATATTCAGAAACTACGTTAAAAGCTTTACAAATTCGCAAAACCGAAATCAAATTCGATAAAAATTTGATATATAAAGTAAGAGATTAAGAGTGATTTGTGTTGACCAAATGAATATGATATGAGACAATAGCTGTGGGACGGAGGGAGTATTGGATAATGAAGATGTTTTAAATTGGTCTTATACCACTAGAGCAGTTCCAATGGATTAGACTTATACCGAGTATACTCGTTAGATAAAAAATGAATCCAATTAAAAACATCTTTTGCAAAACTAAATGAAAAGAGAATGACCTCAATTCTGAAAACTGATAAAGATCCAGTCTTGGTCAAGCTTTTCCTCCCTATAGGAACGACTGATTGAACCAAACAAACCATTGATTCCCATTGATTTCTGTTCAAGGAATCTCCAACAAACATCATCCGCTTATTCCTCAACTTCTCAACCAACAACTTGGGATTGAACCTAAAGCAAGATCAAGATTCAAGATTAAGAAACATGTCAATATCAATTTCTACGTATTACTGATGAATGGGTGGAGTTTTATTTACTCTTCCAAATTTCTTAACCATGTTTAACGGTCCATATAGAATAGGCTATTATTCTCTTTAGCTTTCTTTTTTAAATGAGTTAATTATTAAAATAGGACTAAAAGTCATTCACTTTTCACAAATAGGACTAAAAAATAAACTATGTTTGCATAGGACTAATTATGTGTACCTTGGACAATTATACCCTTATAGCTATTAAAATGTTTTAATTCCTAATAAAATAATAAAAACTAATAAAAATTCGTAAAAAATACTAAAAAATTAAGAAAAACATTTCGATATTAAAAATTTAATTATTTTTTTTTCAAAAAATTAAAAAAATTAAAAAAAAATAAAAAAAATAAAAACTCAAAAAAAAAAAACGCCGCTGCCTCTGCACCACCACCTCCAGTCACCAGGGGAAAAAATGCCAAGTTCATTACGAATTCCATATTTATGGCAGAAAAAAATGAAAATGTTGACATTCGAAAAGAGAAATATGCCACTTTTTTGGCATTTTCAGAAAAAAAATGGCATTTTTCTGGGAAAATGGCATTTTTTTCATCAGCCGGAGGTGGTGATGCTGGGAGGTAGTACAGGCGGTGGGAAAGGCATCCATATTTTTTAATTTTTTTTACGGAGTTTTACTATTTTTTATTAATTTGTTTAAAAATAAAATTATTTAAAAAAAAGTTTTTGAATTTTTTATTTTATAAAAATTTTATAAATTTTTTAATTATATTTCTACGAATTTTTGATTTTTTTTCGAATTTATTATGAATTAAACATTTAACTATGGCTTTTAACTATTTTTAATTCATATTTAATGGAAGGGTAAGAATGGAATGCAAAAATAGGTATGTTTCCAATAGGACTCATATGGTCCTATTTTGGAATAAAAACATAACAAGTCCTATTTTAGGTTTTTATCATAGTTTTAGTCCTATTTGAACTAATTTCTATTTTTAAATTGAAATTTAAAGGTCCACCCCAAATTTAAAATTATTATTCTCCGGATGCATTTACTTGAGATTATACTCTCTTCCTAGCTAAAGGGCAAAATGGTAATTTAATTGTAAATTTATATGCTTTCTTGATTTTTGTGCCGATCAAACTTTGCACTTAAATTCGGTACATAAAGAGTATTTACAACATATTTTTATCTATATGTAAATACTAGGATATTTTGGTAAGTTTGTTAACTAAAAATGTACTTGTTTTTTCGTTTTCATTTTCTTTTTCATCTACTCTCGTACTTTTTACATTTTTTCTACATAATTAACTTCTACTATTATACCCTTAGTTATGGAGTGTGATGTAATTTAAAAACAAGAAATTGACTTGATTAGAATAGTGTGATTTTCTTAAAACTACTCCGTGGTTTTAGAAATTTAGAATTTTTCTTGACTATGCCACGATTAGTATGTTACTCCTTTTTATTGCCCTAGAAAACATCACTCCTGTAGTACTTTATAAATAATTGAGAGCATGTATTTGACCCGCAAATTATATGTTGCAACGTGCGCATCATGAGGATGGTGCGCCCGGTTGCAAAAACGACGCAGCATCTCCTTTTCTTTTTGCTTTTGATGTTAAAAATGATAATAACTTTTTAATTTTTGATCCGATTTTTATAAAATTTATATCAACATTTTTTATTTTTCATGATCTTTCAAATGAGACCAATATTGTGTATGTAATTTTAAGAAATTATCGAACTATTATATTAATGAGTATTGGATTATAAGAAAAATCGAATCTGTTTGAGAGATGATAGGTTTGTGAAATAGAAGATCGAATCTGTTCGGGAGTGGATCAGTGGCCTCAGTTACATTTGATAATACATTGAGTTACATCTTTTTATGAGCGAGTTACATCTTTTTATAAGCAAGTTACATCTTTTTATAAGCGAGTTACATCTTTTTATAAGCAAGTTACATCTTTTTATAAGCGAGTTACATATATATATATATATATACACACGAGTTGCATTTGACATGTCTGAACGTGACTTACATATATTTACACGTAAAGTTACATATTTTTACACGTAAAGTTACATATTTATACACGCGAGTTACATATTTATACACACGAGTTGCATGTGACCTGTCTGAATGCGAGTTACATACTTTTTACGTAAAGTTACATATTGTTACACGTAGAGATACATATTTTATATTTATACACACGAGTTGCATTTGACTTGACTAAACGTGAGTTACATATTTTAACACTTAAAGTTACATATTTTACACACAAATGTTAATATGTTAAAATTACATAGACAATATTGGTCTCATTTGAAAGATCATGAAAAATAAAAAATGTTGATATAAATTTTATAAAAATCGGATCAAAAATAAAAAAGTTATTACCATTTTTTAAAAACAAAAGGAAAAAAAAATACAAAGCCGTCCCGGTATACGGTGCTCACCGTATACCGGTTGCACGGTATACACACTCTATTTGACCAGTCCAAATCATTATATCATCAAATTTATTACTCCCTCCGTCCCTCTAACTTTCCCTCATTTTAACTTTTCATATGTTTCATTAAATTTGTCTCATACCATATCAGGTAATATTTGGGTGGCTACAATTCATTCTTACTTTTATTCACATTTTATCAATTTAATACCAATCACACATTTTTTTCCTTAAAAATCCCACAACACCTTTGTCCCAAACATAGGGGGAAGGAGGTAGTAATATTTAAGTTATGGAATTGCAATAACATACTACATATTTTTGGGAATAAAAATATGCCTTATTTTAGAATTTTCAAACTTTTTACTCCTATTTCTTCCATTTTCCCAAGTAGATAACACACATTGTGTTTGGACGGTTCCCCTTCTCAATTTCACTGGAACAGTAGAACCTAAAAGTTGGCTATGGACTTGATTTTAGAAGAGGAGAAGACGCATTGGATTTAATCTTACTTGGGTAAAGAACAATCTCTGGGTTGCCACCTCCAGTTCTGGTACAGAGAGTCTTTTCTTCCATTCCTCATGCAAGTGACCTGAGCGGTAAGAAACTCACATTCCGTCTCTCTATACAGAGGATGGCTCACATTATCATACACCCATTCACCGGTGAAGAGATCACAATCTTCCGGCGGCAACTCGACACTGCTCTCATCATCTTCACCTTCATCTTTACGTCCCTGCAATGGCTGCTCTGTTTCTCCTTCCTCTGTTTCCACTTTCCCAACAGAGGATGCTCTGTTTTCTTGGACTGGGCTTTCTGCATTTGGTTTGGGCGTAGAGAATGGGAACTCCGCGATGGACTTGAAGTCCTCGCTATACATGAAACATCCGAAGAGAAAAAACGAGCAAAGCACCACAAAGATGGAGAGGTTGTTGTTTTTCCGGCCACCGGTTTTCATGTTGCTTAGCAGCGCCGACGACGGTGGGAGTAGTGGCGACGTTTTCCGGGAGAAGAGGAATGGATGCATGACAAGAAGGCAAGGGAGGACGGTCTTTGGGAATGTAAAGGGGTACGTAGAAATAGTATTCAGAGATGGAGAGGCTAATAACGTATTAAGGTGGTTATTGTTGATGGCGGATTTGGTGAAGTGGGGCTTTCTATGAGGGGGCATGTTTGGTTATCATGGCCTTGTGGGTGGCTGTAGGGTAATTGTCTTAAAATAAAATATACTGTATTTAATTAATTTTAGTGTCTAGCCTTTGGATGTATTTTTGTGTGTATTTAACGTTTAAGTACGTAGAAGCAGAGTTTTGGTGAACCAATTACTCTACTATTGTGATCGAGAGGTCTCAGGTTCAAATGTTGGGAGCATGGGCAGAGATAGGGAGCAGCCGGGCTCCGGCCACCCTAAATTTAATTTTTTTCTGTATTTTTATTATAAAAATTGATGTGTGAAAATTTATTTGAAAAAATTCTTTGTACCGGTCCACCCAACCTTCTATCCTGGTTACGCCTTTGGTTGGGACTTGGGAGTGAACTCTTTGGTAATGACAAGGGAAAATTTACCCTTATACACTTGTAGTGAAATCCTTCATCCAACCCTTAGCTCCCTTTGTGGGGAATGTGCCTTTTAATGTTTAACACGTGTAACACCTTAGTTCTATACAATTATGTGTGTGAGAACCTTTACGATGTGTTTTGAGGGAAGGTAATTGAAGAAGGAAAATGAATGTAATACCAGGTAGAATTGAAGTTTGTAGTATAGGTGTCTATGACTCTATGGCCATAATGTTTCATTAAGTGTTTGGTCGGTGTAAATCATGTTGATTGAATGGCGTAAATTGTTAAACTATTTGAATAATCATTTAGGAGGAATCCCAAACTTAATTTAACTATGGGGTGATATAGGGAGATTTCAACAAATAGGACTTAATCATACTAATTTTCCAAAATTAAAATTATAGATTAGGGTAAGATTGGTCGATTGAAGTTCAACGTCTTTTTTCTCCAAACGCCTTCCCAAGCATCGGCGCTGGCTGCTGCACCGCTACTCCGGCAAAGAGGCGGCAACCTTCTTTTCAAACGAGATCGTTCATCTCCGATATCTTCTTCTTCTCCTCTCCTCTTTCTTCTCATTCTCCTCCTCCTCCTCCTCCCCCTCCTCCTCCTCTCTCCTTCTTCTACCTCTCTTCCTCTCCTCCGTCTTTCCTCTTTCTTCTCCCGTCCTCCGCCTTATGTTCTGTTTTTTCACTTTTCTTGATTTTTTTGTTATTTTCCATTAATTTCTTTTGTTTCCATTTGAGATTCTTACTGAAAAATTATATTCTAGATCTCCAAATTTTGGATTGCAAAATGCAAGACTAACGATTTAGACTAGAAATTTTAGATCTGTTTTATTTTTATTTTTTTCCTACTAATTTATTTTAAAAAATAGAACTTTACTTTTTTCTAACGATTTGGACAATACATAGACATTAAGTAGTCAGTAAACAGACAATAATTTCGAAATAGCAGACAATACATAGACAGTAAGGGTAAAATTGGAAATTTAAAATCAAGTTTTCAAAATTAGAACTACATAGCTCTTACGGAAGGAAGAAACATACATATGTACTATTTTTATAAAATTGCTTTGATTAAGTCCTGCATGGAGCAATTTTCTCGGTGATATATCGATAAGTTAGGAGGATTTCATATGTACATAGAAAAGTATATACTTGGTATTAGGAGTGGGCATGGTTGGTTAACCGTATTTCTGTTAACCAATTTATGGTTAACCGAAATATCGGTTAACTAGTCTTTAACCCGTGCGTTGCACGGGATAATAGAATAAATATAGAGTGATTTGATATTACTAAATATAAGTTCATTCTTACAAATTAAGCCTTTATTCATATTAAATCATAGTAACTCTAAATTACTTAGGAGTTGGTCCAAGAAGAGTACCACAAACAACCAAACACACTTTGGAGAGTTACATGACTTATTAATATGGGATAAATGAAATGAAATTTTAACATTTTCTTTTTTATTGCATAAATTTTAATAGTTACGTAGTACTTTCCTAAGAAAAATTGTGCTTAATGAGCTTTTAAAGCAATTTTTTACGCCCCTACAATTGTACCATTTCTTGAATCCACAAAATAATTTATTTTAACAAAACTGCAATGTTTAATTGTACACATAACACATTAAATAGAAAACATCTATGAGAGCCAAACATAGAAAACACTTGGTGACTTGGTGTCAACATTCAGGTTGAACACATTTTACCAAAGACCTTCTCATGACAATATCAGAGGTGGCTTCTGAGTCGGTAACATGTCAAACTGCTACTTTAGTAGAACTCTCTGAGAGCCTGAGATGAGCATTTGTCATCCGGTGAGAACTGGACCGGATGTGCATATTGTGTGGCCAGCCCTAAAGGTGATTCTTTCTTGGTTATATACACTTCATCGGGATGAAAGTGTGGATGCACAGATGTAGTAGGTTTTTATTAATTTGAGCTTACAAAGTAACAAAGCACACTGATATTGCTTATTCATATTATGTTCTCAATCTGAACCTAAATTTGAAGAAGACATACTTTCAAACAGATGTCAAACATGCCTAGGTGCAGCAAAAAGAAGAATATAAAAAAGAGGATATGAATTTCAACAGAAATCGCACTCAAGAAATAGAAAAAGGAAAAGTAGAGGGAAACAAAACACCTGCAATGGAATGTACATTGTAGCCATAGGATGTTTTTACTTGGACTATAATTTGCTGGTATGGTCTGGTCTTATCTGGTCTGGTCTGAACTGGTCTGGTCTGGTTTCTTTGTATTTTTATAACTATCCAAGTCTGGTCTGGTCTGGTCTGGGACGAATTACAGTCCAAATAAAAACATCCATAGTGCAGTAGAGTGAGGTATAAGCAAAAGCGGAATAAAAAGTTGAAAGGAAATTAGAATAAAAAATTGAAAATTGAAAATGGGTGTGAAGAATTTGACAACTGCAGCGGAACTCAAAGGCGCCTGTATTCTGATCAATTCCGAGGGCAAAAGCATGAATAAAATAAAAGAGGTAACGCCATTAAAAGCGGATGGCAGGAGTCAAAACAACATCAAGGAATAGCTGCGTGAAAACTAATCTGGAAAGTTCGCTTGGTGAAGAAAATACTGTATGTGTGCCCGATTGAAGAGCTTCTCGAGAAAGAAGGTGAGCAACTGTATTAATTTCCCTGTAACAATGAACGACGGTTGCCTGGAGAATAGCAATAAACCGGCTGATTTCCTCCAGATAGGATGCTGAAGTAGATTTTTTGAGAGCTTTGCATAATACTTCCGAATCGGTTTCAATCTGGACCCTCTCATATCTCATCCTTTGACACCATTTCAGAGCTTCTAGCACTGTCCAAGCTTCCGCCTGAAGAACAGACCCCACCGCCAGAGGAACGAAAGCGCAGAGATAAATTTCCGTCTCAATCGCAGAGTATAGCATCATCAGCGCTTTTTCCATCAACAAAAGAAGCATCAGTACTGAGACACTGAGAGTGAGGGTGAGCAGTTTTCCAAACTAATACTCTAATCAATTCCGAACATGTAGAGGAAAAGAAGTTCAACTTCCGAACATGTAGAGAAAACTTGCAACAAACTGTTTTAACCTGAGACCTCTGTTGCTTTCCAATGACATAGTAGTAATAGAGAAATTTAGTACACCATCATAACACACGACTATGAAGCTTAGACGGTTACACTAAATATGACCTTTATCAACTGAAAAGATGTCAACAAATATTCTAGTTGGAGGTGCAAAGATGGATGCAAACGTATATCAATATCAATATATTGATGTCAAAAGTATGTTAAATTTGAGCAAATATTGAACACATATTTTCAGCCTCTTAATATTTGTGAAAAGTATGTACTCAAAAGAAGAATTAAGAACCGAATATATGTTAAAAAATATTCTTTGCCTCTTAATATACTTGCTACCTTTCATTTTTAATGGCAACAGTAAACATTTCACGTTTGCCAACGCACAAGTTTGACCATTAATATCTTTCATTCCTTATTAGTAAAAAATTTCAAAAAATCATATTTTGAAAATTTAGAATGAGAAGAATTTAACGATATTTTTTAAAAATTTAATTTATAAAACATTAATTAATAAAATATAGTCAAAGTAGAATATGTGAATAATGTAAAAAGTCCAATGTTGCAATTAAAAGAAAACGGAGGTAGTATGTTAAAAGTATGTACTCAAAATAATTAATGTCAAATTTAGGAATTTGATAAGCTGCATTTTTTTAAAATCTATTATCTTAATTGTTTATCCGCAAAATCAGGTTAGGAAGTGATTACTATTATCAAGTTCAGCTACAAAGCAATGCGGATATCCAGTACAAAAAAGAGTGGTGATGACATACATATATAGAAGCTCCAGCAGATACCTCTTAAAGCTGACAAAAATATGTGTGAAAGATATTTACTCGAACAAATATATCTAGCATGTAACACCAAAATTTCAAACTTAGTCAAGCATTAGAAATAGGTTTAAAATGCAGTTATATATACTTGAAACTAAATATAATTTTTCAAGAAATGTAAATCCCCATCATGAATATGGACAATTAGATTATTTAAGAAATCTTTATCGGAGAAGCAAAAAATGAATCTAGAAACATATTGCATTTAATCTCTTATTGTTATCATTATGTTCGTTGGTAAATAAATCAAGAAAACAAACAACACCAATGTGTTCTTTAAAAGACATCTACGTGAAGCAAGATATCAAACAATTAGCATGCAATATCAAATTTTCAAAATTAGTTAGGCATTAGACATAGATTAAAAATGCAGTTTATAGCTGGAACTAAATTTATTTATTTTTTTTCAAGAAATGCCCATCATGATTATAGACAATTAGATTATAGACAAAACAGCTTGAACATGACTCGTGTCAAGTAAAGTTCTCTTCTCTTTCATTTATGTGTTAAGAAATCTTTGCCGGAGAAACCAAAAATGAAATCTAGCCACATATTGCATTTTATCTCTTATTGTTATCACTGAATTCTTTGGTAGATAGACCAAGAAAACAAAGCACACCAATGCAAATGAAAGATATAAGGTAACTTTAAAAATATATACCATGCAAATAAAAGATAAGATATCCGACCTGCATATTATTGACATGAATGTGAATAATCTGTATTGCTAAAGCTGCTAAAATAAATCAGTTTTCAAGATAACCTAAAATAGAACTAATATCTCAATATCAGGAGTCTACAACTATGATAAATTAGCAACTTTCATTATTAGGCACCTATGATAAAAAAAAATCAGGATAACCTAAAGTTTTGTAAGATAACCTAAACTGGGTGTTTTATCTCTTATTGTCATCACTAAGTTCTTGGGTAAATAAACCAAGAAAACTAAGAACACCAATGTGTTCTTTAAGAAAGAAAACTGGAATCCATCATATATTGGAAGTTTATATGAGAATGGTTTTTTTTATCAAAAGTTGTTGTAACATAATGTTTAGGAACCTTATATATGGCTCACGATTTAACATAAGAACTTTAAATAATTTACTTGCAGTCCAATAAATAAAATAGTAAGTCTTATACATGAAAACTGCCAGTTTGTCCTGTGAGTTTTGGGATCCACATTTCCACAACGTGGGACTCCGTAATGAGACCAAAGCGATACGAGTTGATAGAACACATCAGAAGCTTCAATTTAAGATCTTGCGGGCCACAGATGGAGTTTTAGGCAGGTTGTTTAGTTGGTTTAATTAAATATAGATTGAATGGTTTACAAAAAATTAACATGTATAAACAGGATACATAAGTACCATCTTTTCTTTGTTGGGAATATTCTCTCCTTTACTACTCTGACCAAAATAACTAATGTTTTGTCCAATTTTATATCAAAGTTTTTTATAGCTCTTTGAATGGATCAAAATGATGAACTGTGTGTCTCTTAATTAACAAAGAAAACATGCGGTAACTTTGGCTGAGACTTCTTATTACTCAACCATGGATGAGAAAAACAATACTATAGTTGTTAGAAACGTATAGACAACCTATAGTGTTTTAAAACAAACATACCATTCAAATCACACTTTCTGTCATCAAAAGTCATGGGATAAGCCTCACACTTCAACTCAATGTTGGGAGTGCTATAGACAGCAAGAAACTCCACTCTCGAGTGAACTTATTGTCAATTTCAGATATGAGGTAACTTTATTGCATTCCATGGATCGGTTGAGTCAAAGATGTCCTAGTTCAAATAACAAAACAAACAACCCGACTTGCATATAATTGACATAAATGGGAAGAATCTGTATTGCTAAAGCTGTTAAAAAATCAGTTTTCAAGCTAACCTAAAATAGAACTAATATCTCGATATCGGAGAGAAAAATGCAGAACAAATACAAAAACAGAAAAAATCTTAATAAAGGCTCATATAAACTAAATATCTTTTTTTTTTGTATTTATTTAATGGAGAACTCATAAAAAGCATATGCAGATATGTTGTATATTGCATTAGATAGAATGCTATTGCATTAAACAGATTTCTTGTTCACTGAATTTGCAGGACACCTACTGTCAAGCCTTGATACTCACCCACTTCATAAGCAACGTGTGAAGCTAAGAGAGACTGCTTTTACTATAACTTTGTTTTCACATTTATCCTCATGGCTGAACCTCTTCATGTTCAAATAAATTTAGTATTTTCAGTGGGGATTTTTAATATACTACTATCAAGAATTAAGAAAAATAAGAGTTTAACTATATTACATGTGCAGTGTGTATTAAAACTTTGAGTTGGTGAAATTGAGCCTTTTTTGGTGATTTATATCTTTGAGAGAGAAATCATTATATCTAACGAATTCAAACTCACATTACGATCTTACTAATTCACAATCGAGTTGGTGAAATTGAGCCTTTTTTGGTGATTTATTCTCTCTTCAAACTTCTTAAGTTTAAGTTCACCCAATCTTATTTATCAACCACAAATTAAATGTTGAAACAATTACATATACGAGCATCTATTACCAAAAACCATTGCAAGTCGCCAGTCGGTGAGAAAAAAGACACTTCACCTGGATTTCAAGAACACCAATCGTTCGAATGCAAATATAGAGAGCAGCAAGCTAGCCCTTATAATCTACTCCAAAAGCAACACAAAAAATAGCATGGTTGCATAGGTTTTCTAAAGGGACCATATCTAGCTGGTTTTACTACCGTTCACGGAAGTATTTGCACCCATCAGAGATATGATGGATTCCGATATAATATAAGATGGAATTTAAATCTAGGGTTTTAGAAGAAACTTCAGATAAAATTTTCAGATGATAGATACATAATGTCACAAATAAATATAAATATTAGATTTGGGAGATAATACTAACCTGAGAAGACCCACTGAGATGAGGTCTCCGAGCAGGGCAATAGAATTTGAACTCTGTAAACTCAAAACCTCAACTCAAAGATAGAATAGAGTCGTGACCCTTAAGGAAGTCAAAATACGTGTGAAATAGCATAAAGAATACCAGGTTTCTGATTAAGAAAACGTAATGCTCCGGATGGAGTAGGAAGGCGTGCCCAAACGTGCGAGATAAAGAACAGATCCTAAGAAGACATACCAGATGTGTTAGAATCCGTCCAGAAGAAGAGATGAAAGAAGCATAAGAGAGTGAAAAGCGAAAGAGAGTCAAACGTAAGAAACGTCTACGCATTAGCTGTGATTAATAGAAATTAAGCGGAGTTACGAGAATGCCCATGAGAGTGAGCGGGAAACCCACTTAACTCAATTAATATATATATAGATATAGATATGTTTATGATACCATTAACCGTACCATAATGACGGTTAACCGGGTAACAATTAACCATCTCATAGGTTAACCGTTAATCGGTTAACCAAAAAACCGTATATACAAAGTATATGAATAAACTACTAACTAGGTTCGTTTTAATATTGCCGTATGAATCACGCCTTATACTAAATTACGTTACAGACGTAGTAAATTACGTATATGCAGTATTGTGGTTTTCAGAATAACTTTTTTACCAACTGGAAGTTTACTACAATATATAATACTACATACGGAGTACGTATTACAAATAATTTATACGGAGTACGTAATATGCTTGAACTGTGATTCAATATGTACTCGTACTGTCTCGTAGTGTATAACTAAAAAAGATAGATTTGAAACATACGTTTCAGAATGTTGAGAAAATTTCCTGTAAGATGCAATACCATATTCTTTGAATCTAAAATGAAATTTTAAATATAAAATCCGAAAATAAAAATAAGTATTAAATCTAAGATGCAATACCATATATATACTCCGTAAATTTGTAAATAAATATGGACAAGGAGTTAATATTGAATACATGGAGTTTTATGAACTCACATTGGATAAATAAGCAAAATGTATGTATGAATTTGGGAGCAATATATTAACTTTGGATTAGCGGTTAACCGGCGGTATCTAATTTCAAAACCGTAACCGTATAGTAAAACGTTTTTTCTACCGGTTGATTAACCGTCCCGCAAGATTTAAAAAACACGGTATGGTTAACCAAAACAAACACCGGTTTTTCGGTTATTTACCGCGGTTAATCGATTACGATTTTTTTCGCCCACCCCTACTTGGTATAACCTTGGAGACTTTGGAGGATAGTTGTCACACCCCATTACTTCTCTAAAATGGGAAGAAGTTCTTAGGAGTGCCTGATTTATTACTCGAAATCGGGATGGGATGCCTTAGTGGGGGATCAACAAATGCTATGTTAGGGGTTGAGGTTTAAAAAGTTTGTATTTAGAAGTTAAACTTTAAAATTTCAATATAAGTTTTACTGCTTATAAATATTTATGCATATATTTTTATATCACAATTTTGTTGGGTGAGTGAGTTGAGACCAGTGGCGGAGCCACCATATATCAAAAGTGTTCTCTTGAACGCTTGAAATTTTGAAAAACATACCACTCCCTCCTCCGTTCCCATTTTATCTTCCGTTTCTCATGGGCACACAATTTAAGAAAAGTAGGTATTGTGTGGTGGATAGTTGTGCAGAGGAGAGAGAAATGTGTAAGAAATGTTTGTGAACCACAAATTCTTGACCAAAAGGGGAAAGTGGAAGTTTAATTGGAACGGATGAAAAATGAAAGTTGGAAGATATAATAGGAACGGATAATATGTATGTATAAATTCAGTGTGCTTATTTATGGTTGTTCAAACTTTTGATTGTAAAAAAAACAGGGAGTGAACTTATTAAAAACAGTCAATTCTTACAATGGCAAAACGGCAATTAAGCCCTTATTATACCTCAAAATCACCCAATCAAACCCTCCAACTTATTAAAAACAATCAATTCTTCCATTTTGTAGGTTAACCTCCGGTTTATCAGGTCATATAGTGACATGTACATATTCATCAGTTCAGATGGGTTGCTGGCACTTGAGACTTTGTCAACATCCACCTATATTTTCTTTTCTTTTCCATTTAATTTTGTTCTTTTATACGGAGTACGAAGCATGTCTTCTCGACTCCTTGCTCTTTTGCTCCGTCGAGTAATCCTTTGCCTGCTACTTCAAATCCCTCAACAGTAGATCTTGAATGATTCCACGAAGCTACGAACCTGGTTCTCCGAAGCCCGCCAAACATGGAGAAGGAGAAAGTGAGAAACACTGGATGCCATAATCCATGGCATCGCTGGAAAACAACTCTTCCTTTTAACGGTCCATTGATTCTATCAAACCCTCTTCAACTTATACATGTGTGTGTATCCTCCCCTCCTCAATTAAGCACTCTCATTTGTTAGAAAATCAGAGGCGTGATGTGGCCAACAAATGAGAGAGAAGAATTTTGCCTTTCAGTTTGCTAATTTGCAATCAGTTTGCTATATGTGGTCCCATTGCTCATTTGTTAAATCCATAGACTTTTTTTATGAATGAATTCTATTGACTTTTAAACAAATGGATAAGTTTATAGACTCTCAAAAATTACATAGACTTTTAAATCTGGACCGTCGTTGTTGGATCGTCAGAATTTTCACCTAGATCGCCGATAACAATCTGCCTATCCGTCTCTGTCACCGGAGTTCGTCGCCATCGTCATCGGACTGATCCGCCACCAATAAAATGATTTTGGTTATGCAAAGGAACTTGGGGCAATTAATTATACAAAGTATTAATTAATTAAATTAGGGGTAGAAATGTAAAATTTAGTCCTATTTAAAGAAAATCATACATATGATCATACTTTGAGAAAAATGTTGCTCTGTATGTTTTAGTCCTACCGTAAATCATTTCTTAATGTTTAACTGACAACGTATCACAATTGCATCGATGTATCACTATCGATTCTTATATCGGGTCTTCTAAAAACTTATATAACCGAATCGATATGGGAATAACGGTTCTTGAAATGGTTCCTAATTTTCTTTCAAGAACTGAACCTATTTGATGGAGTATATGGACCCCGACCCCCGGCCTGTCGACTATTGGGCCTGGATAGCGATCCAAGTACACCAGCAGACAACATTTATATTACTGTATAGTTTACATATTCATTGTATGTACTAGATTAGCTTTTTATACTATTATTCCATTTATGTAACCGGGTATGTTGGCCCATATTAGAGGTCCAGACCCGGATTTCCCTGTATATACTCCTTATAGGAGCCTTGTAACCCTAAGTCACAATCTCACACTCATATATACTTATCTCATTCTCAATTCTTTGATCATCTCTCCTAATTTATACAATATGAGTATCGATTATCCATCAAATGGTGCTCTCGTTGAGAGGTTTGAACACAATCAAGTGAGAAAACCTCCCAAAAACAACAAAAAGATCACTCAAATCACAGAAAATCAGTAAAAAAACAATCAGAAAATACACACAAAAAATTGCCATTTCCAGAGATGACGGCGCCGATCGGACTGTTCGTCACTGCAGAAACGGAGTTCCTCAGGCACCGTGGTATGAAGAAGATGCCGCTACTCCAGAAGGTCATAACCGCTTCTGTGCGCTGAGGTGTATACCGCTGGCTCAGTCCTCGCCACTGACGTTGGGATATCGCCAGCAGGTCGTCGTCTTTGTTCCAGATCCGATCCGGAATTGTAGTCACAGGCGTGTGCAATTGGCTGAAGTTTGCTGCGATAGCTGCAGACCGTGCTGCCGCCGACTTAGTTCTCGCCGCAATAGCTGCAGATCTCGTAGATGTTGCCGCTTCACTTTATAGCCGTCACTACCGTGGTCCATGCCAAAATCGAAGCTGGGACTCAGCTCATCCAGGTCTAACTAGTCCGACGACAAGCAGATCGCTCCCCTTCCTCGTCGCTCGCCGGTTATGTTCCGTCAAAGGTCAGTCGTGGATCGCCGGTCATGTACCGCCAGATGTCGGTCGCAGGTCACAACGCTCCTGGGTGCAGCCATCACGCTGACAATGGTAGAGATCTAAAAAACAGATCTACGCACAAATCCTCTGAGAAGGATATGTAGACTAGTCAACACTTGAGGATTCTAATTTCTAAGAGGGAAATAATTTTGCTTTGGGTACACACTTTTCATAGACACACATACACACTATAAATAACCCAAAAATTACCATTTTTTACCCCCTCCCCTCCCTCTCACGTGTGAAACAGCCCACTCACCCCCAAGACTCTCTCCTCTCTTCCCGCTAGCTTCCTTCTTTTTTTCTTCTTCCCACAGCAGCTCAATGCATACAACCCCCAACTTTCTTTCTTTCTTCTTCTCTTCAAAATCAATGGGCTGAAACAAGAGGTGGTTCTCGAGCTGAAGGAGATATTCCTGTGGTGGCTGAACTTGACGGAGTACTGGAGGCGGCAGCTGAACTTGATGGAGAACCGGTGGCGGCGGCTGAGTTTGATGGAGAACCGATGGCGTCGGCTGAACTTGACGGAGAACCGGCGACGCCAGCGGCCATGGACGAAGTCCCTAAGCTTGGTATGAGTTTGTGTTGTTGATTTCATTGGCTTTCAACATAAATATATCTTTGTTCTTCACAGACAATTCTCTATATTTGTGTAGTGTATAATATCGTCTGTGTGTTTGTGAAGTGTATATAATCTTGTTTGTGTTCAAAATGTTATAAAATTTACTTATGTCTGTGTGTAAATAAACTTATATTTGAAATGTCTGTGTGTAAATATACTTATGTCTGTGGGTATATGTACTTATGTCTGTGCGTAAATCTACCACTGCCTCAGCGTAAATGTACTTGTATTTGAAATGCGTAAACTTACTTATGGTTCATGCAAAATGCGTAAATAAAGATTCACTTCATTATAATCTTTATTGTGTTCTAAGTTTGTTTTACATGGTAAAGATTCACATTTCAGTTGATTTTTTGTTCAACTATTCTATTTCATTGTTATGCTCATAAGGTGTTTGTTGAAATGCTTCAATGATCTTCTTTATTCATATTCACGATTTTGTGAGTTGATTCTCCCTTTTTGCTAATATGTTTTTATGCTTGATGGAGTTTACTAATTTTTACACTTTAAATTGGGTTGTCAATGAATTTAAATGGTCTTGATAGGTTTTTTAGAAGCATGGATCAAGATACTGAGTGTGGACGTGTGGTCAATGCTTTGATGAGTTAATGCTTAAGTCTCAATCTTTGTAACACACTATTCTTTTTTCATGCTTAAAATGATGTGTGTGCAATAAGCAGCAGGGTTGTGACACCGCCCCCAAGCATGTTTACTTTTGGCAATTGTTGTAGTAAACCTTGAAAGATGATTCATGAATTTACGTAATTATTAAATTTTATTATTTCTTTTATGTGAATAGTAAATTGCATGTGGGGTCCACAGCGGGAACGGGGACCGCCCGATAATTTCCGAACCACATATTATATTCATCTTGGTCTAGATGACATCTATATGGTGGTGGATATTTTATTTGGGCAACGGGAAGGGCATGGAATTGACCGGTGGGTCAAACGAGGCCCAATTACCGGTATTGGTAATTTAGCGGATAACAGCCCGAAATGAGTTTCGGAGACTCCTAAATTAATGTTGGAGAATGTACATCTATTCTAAAGGCCCATAAGTAGTAGGGACGTGTGATATATTTTATTTGGCCCAATAAAATAATACTTCCTCCGTTCCATAAAAGTTGCAACATTGGAATTTCTGCACTATTCACACACCTTACTTTGACTACGATTTTCTAATAATATATATAATAAAAATATTATGCATAAAATATTAACAAATTTGTATTAATGTAAATTTCCAATATATTAACTTTTATTTAATGTTTACTAATACGTAAATAAATATAATTACAGTCAAAGTTGCGCGTTGGCAAACGTAAAAGTCAAACTGTTGCAATTTTTATGGAACGGAGGATAGTATATGATTAAAACGGTCCGAGAAATACAACTTTCGGGGCCAATTATACATACCGGGACATAACGGGATGACCTCCCACATAAGTGGGGGCCACCCCACGTTTTTAGGAGTGCTGATGGACTGAGTAATAGGAGGGGGGAGCAAACTAATGTGCTGGTACGCACAATCAATGAGAGGAAGCCTCCTAGAGACAAAATGAACATGCTCCATGTCCCACTCTTGGCATCTCTTCTAATTGATTGAGAGGAGATGCCTCCCCCCTATCTTGTGTCATTCGGCCAGCACAAAGCAGGAGAAGCCCAAGGAGAAGCAAAGCTCTAGCTGGAGGAAGAGGGAAGCTAGGAAAATCCACAAGAAATAGCTTGAGTTTAAGGTAAGAACATAACTATTGTTCTTTAACTAGTTTATGTTGAATGATTTTCAAGAAATCATATGGTGGAGTAAACATGAAGTTCTACACGTTTAAAAAGTGTAGAATGTTGATATATAATGGTGGTAATTAACTTAGAAGAGTTGGTAAATCGATAGGAGTCGAAATCACCGGAAACCGCCACATATAGGAAGCTGTTCGTGTTGCAGAAGGAGGAACGCCGCCCGGCTTTCGTGAAAGCCGCCTGGCTTTTGTCCAGGCAGTCCAGTTTTGCCTTCTTATCGGTTAAAAACGAGGATTAATCGGGGAGCTTAACAAAGGCAACTATTTCAACACATCATAAGGTGAGGATGGCTGACTATATTGCTTATAATTGGTGGGTTAATTTCGTAAGATTACCTAAGTTATTAAATGTGATTTTCATGGATTATTAATGAATAATAATGCCTAAATGAAAATACTATTGCATGTGAAAAAGTGAAGCATGATATACAAATTTAGAATAGATTGTGTATGATTATGTGATATGAAAGTGATGGTATGATGATGAAATTAACTATGATAATATTGTGTTAAAAATATACTTTTACTTCATGTATGAAATTCATGAATGGTTAAAAGTGATATTCTTGATATTTGGATTAAACAATATTTATCAATTGAGATGAATTAATTGGCTATGAATTAAGAACTTGTTGATTCTAAGGTTATCCGACTAGTATTGGGATACTAGTCGGGAGATTAATATAAATAAATGATGGAATTAATCCTAAGAGATAGGATTGTAAATGGGTATGCCTTAAGTAGTCTTAAGAGATACTTTAAGGTTGAATTGTATGAACACTAAGGGGTGTTAGGGGTAGGCCTAAAGGCTACCCAAGGGAATTGATTCTAGGCATAGGATTTGCTTGAGAATTGAATTATGAAAACAATTAGAGTTGGACTCTAGGATGACATGGAAATGTAGTTGGGCCTAGCCCTTGCCATGTTATATGATTAGCATGGAAACGTAGTTGGGCCGAGCCCTTGCCATGTATTTGTGATCTTCGTGGAAACGTAGTTGGGCCGAGCCCTTGCCACGAAGTTATGGTTAGTATGGAAACGTAGTTGGGTCGAGCCCTTGCCATACAATTTGATGTGTTATATTGAGTTAGAGGATTGTATAGAAATGTAGTTGGGCCGAGCCCTTGCTATACAATTGGGGCTCGATGGGACTCCACGGGGTTATCGTGACTTGCGGTCACTGGGGAATGGAAATGATGAATTCTAAATGAATATGGGCCCACGGGCCGACTACTTGACTTCATGTAAAGTAAGTATGAATTAATTAGCAAAAAGGGGTAACCGAGGGTTATGGCCTATAATGTAATATCACCCTGAATTGAGGGTCTTAGAAATTTAAACGTTGATTATACTTAGTATAGTTGCTATTGTACTTGTCAAATGTTTCCAAGTACTGACCTCCCCTTCACGGGGGAGGCCACCTCACAGTTTCAGGTAGAACTTGAAGGTTGCTGCCACCACCCATTGCTTCGGGAAGATCGAAGGGAGAAGACGTGGTTCGTGCTTCTTCCGTCTCTGTTTGAAAACAATTTAAAACAATGCTCATGGATAATATTTTCTGAATAATTCCTTTGGGGGCTTGCATGCCTAATTATGCCAAGTGTGGCTTTAACACTTGTATCAACTGTTTCCGCTGCTTTAATAGATGTTTTACATTATGTTTGTTTATGGATGTACTATGTGTGAATGGTATTCAAGACGCCTTGTATAGTATGGATGAGTTGGACTGCGGTTGACTATTCGTACTGTACGGCGGGTTGTTGACGTGTCCGGCTAGGTCCGGGGCGTGACAAGGGTTGTGTGCAAAAAGTGCAGTTAGCAGCCTTTCAGGATGGGAAGACAGAGCTCTTGGCTGCATGGCACTTCTTGCTTGCGGCAGTAGGAAAGAAAACACTCAGCAGGAGAAAAATGTACATTTTGGGAGTGAAAAAAATGCTAGGAAAGGAGCTCTTGGCCGCAACAAATCGGAAGAAAAAAATCATAGCTTGTTATTACGTTGAATGAATATATTTGAATTATAAATATCCATGCATTACTTTAGTTCCTCCATGGATGGGAATTATAAAAGTTAATACTATTTCTTATGTTTGTTTCTCTTTTATGACATTATGAAAACATAAGTAATGCTTTAATCACGCACATATAATATAAATGAAGCCATGGATTATGCTTCACAGACACACAATGTGTTTGTGACAGATATTATAGTGTACATAGCACAAACAAATACGCCACACCTCACAGACAGAGTTTTTCTGCTTCACAGATACGCAATGTGTTTGTGACAGATATTATAGTGTACTTTAACAATTTTTTAAAATGTTTTTCTCAAAAAGTCTTTTATTCAAACTAAGTCCTAGCAGATACATAGCATAGACAAATACGGCACACATCACAGATAGAGTGTTTGTTCTTCACAGACACACAATGTGTTTGTGAGAAATATTATAGTGTACATAGCACAAACAAATACGCCACACATCACAGACAAAGTTTTTGTTTTTCACAGACACGCAATGTGTTTGTGACAGATATTATAGTGTACATAGCACAAACAAAGTGGATACAAATCACAGACAAAAAAGCTTTCTCCGTTTATATGAACACCAATGACAGTTAGTGTTTCTCACACAAACAAAAAGGCATACCAATGTACAACATTGGTAATATTTGGGAGTACATTCTAGGACAGTATACAACATTGTTATTGTAACATTGTACAACATCCTACATTTCACAACCAAACCCATGAAGGCCAAAACTAACCACCACAAAATGTATATAGTAAGGTTACATCAATGATTGTACATCCAAGCCCATCATACACTAAACATTCACACCCATTAAAACTTGTCTAAGTTGATCGCTTCCTCAAACTCCAGAGCCTCTTTGCAAATTCACATCTTTTCGCTGCCATGTTCTTATACGCACACTCGGGCATCAAGGGCAACTTCGGGGACGAGGCCTTCGATGGGGGGTTGCAGAGGAGGAGGCTATTCGGGGGTTGGCGGCGACGAAGAGCTTCCAGCGATGGGATTAATCGGAAGAACAAAGCAAGGGAGAAGGAGAAGGTTGTGGCGGTTCGAAGGAAGGGAGAAGTTGGGGATGCACGACAAAATTGGGAGCGGAATGTTTTTTTGAAGTGACGAGAGGTAAGGGAAAGGGGGGTAAATTATTTTTGTGGGTATTTATAGTGTGTATGTGTGTGTATGGAAAGTGTGTGACAATAGCATTTTTGAAGAGGGAAATATTGCGTGAGCTCCTGGAGCCATTCTGAGGGAACTCGAAAATCAACGTGCTAAGACAAGACTATAGTCCCACTCGTAGCTTTCCTGGCTTGCCTATGTCCTTTGGTGTATTGGTTTCAGTTGACTCAGTCTACTGTTAAGTGTACTGGGGAGCATTTGGTCAAGATGGGAGCAGCAGGCCAAGAAAACATTCCAAAATTGATTCTCAATAATGATGGGCCAAGTGAAAATTCAATAGGCTTGAGTGTTGGACCATCTTTGGGCTAGTTTTTCAATGAATTGGATTTTAGCAAGTTGGTCCAAGATTCTAGACCATCAAAAGATAAGTACTCTTTAATTTTCATATTATTTATATTTATTTAAATCATTTCTTTTTGTTGGGCGAATGTCAAAATATCACACAATTATTATCAAATGCCTAGTAGACTGTGACTTGAGACCCATCACTAGGATTTAAAGCCCTGACCCAGATCAGGCACAAAGCCCTGACCCAGCTCAGGCACAAAGCCCTGACCAAGTCAGGCACGAAGACCGGTCTTAGCCATTCCTCGAGTGGCGACCGTTGCTTACGAATGGCTCACACATCCACTCTGCTAAGTATTTTATCATTACATTTACATTTCTACTTTTTTCAAGTGACGAACTCCTAATCAGAAACATAAACCCCAAGAAAAAATTTATATGTATGTTAAATGTGTAGGTACGAAGATGACTTCACTCATTTTCACCTCGTCTCCACTCGCCTCAAGGAGTGGGGGATTGGGAGACTGAGGGGTAAGAGTTTCTAGATGAGCAGAAAATATCACGCATGAGCAGGAATGAAAGCTGAGTCGGATGAAGAGGAGCTGAGCTAGAAAAAATTGATTATGTCGGAGGGAACTTACCTTCCTTGTTTCATGTTGGGGGCGCTGGGTGTACTCTTTTTCCCTTTATTAAGATATTTTCCCATTGGGTTTTTTCCCTAGTAAAGGTTCTTAACGAGGCACCTCCCCATCATGGACAAGGGTGGTGGTCTCCCGACCGAAGGGGAAGAAACCAAAGATAGAAGAACGTTGCAGATACAATTGTGGACTACTCCCTTTCACCTCGAGTACTCTCTGCTCAGGGAGTAGGGGACTCCTGATGGAGTATATGGACCTCGACCCCGACCTGTCGACTATTGGGCCTGAATAGCGATCCACGTACACCAGCAGACAACATTTATATTACTGTATAATTTACATATTCATTGTATGTACCAGATTAGCTTTTTATACTATTAGTCCATTTATGTAACCGAGTCTGTTGGCCTATATTAGAGGCCCAGACCCGGATTTCCCTATATATATACTCCTTATAGGAGCCTTGTAAACCTAAGTCACAAACTCACATTCAATACACTTCTCTTCTTCTCCCTTTTTGTTCAATTTCTCCCAAATTATAGGATATGGGTATCTATTATCCATCACTATTTCACCCCTATATTTTTTTCGTAAGACTACATATAAAATACCATTTTTTATGTTTATCTTGTGTATCAGTATTAATGTACAATCTTCTTGTTCAATTTTATTTATCATAAAATGATAAAGAAATCAAAATTTAATGTTCAAATCTTGCATATTGAGACTATCCCGGTACCCGCCTCCCGACCCGGCCGGTATTAGTCTAGGACTCATTGACTAGTATGTGATCCCGGGTAAATAATTAGCCAAATCTGCAAAGTCCACGAAAATATTTTGTGAGGAGAAGAGACAATTGTAGAGAATTAGAGAACTAAAAATGAGTTAAAAGTCCATGAGAATCCGTGATTTTAGAAGTCAATAAGTATGAACGGAAGTTTGAATACACCTAGACTTTTATAGACTTTTAAAAATCTACATTGAATACACCTAGACTTTTGTAGACTTTTAAAAGTCTGCATTGAATACACCTAAACTTTTAAAATTCATGTACTCTTAAAATTTTGCCACTAATTCCTAATACAATACACCCCCTCTTAATATCTGTAAATTAATTGAAATTTGAAGATATAGATGTGAAACTGGGCCCATATTAGTAGAGGTTATATTTCCATTGCAATTAGAGGTTGAAGATGGTCATGAAAAATGTAGAGGAATTCAAGCGCTGATAGTAACAGGTAACCTGTGGCGGCAGGTCCTCATATCCCGCTCGGGACACCACCACAGTCCACTACTTGAGCATCGATGGCCTTAACCAGAGTGTGGCAACAGTGAAAAGATTTATACAAAGATGATTTGCCCTGGCCGGAGAAAGAAAAGTGAGGAAGACGGTGTAAGAATGAGAGAGTAGCTTTCTGTGCAATCCATGAACAGACAGAAGAAGGATACAACAACAACATCCAAGCCTTAATCCAAAAAGAATTTGGGGTCGGCTAACGTGAATCGATCTATGATATCGATGCCAAAAAGAGAAGCTGGACAAGAAAAGGAAAAAAAAGTAAAATAAAATGAATAAAATAAAGACAAATAAGTATAAGATAACAATAACATAAAAATATAACAAAGATAAAAGATTAAAAAAGAGCATAAAAAGCTAGAAGATAAAAATAACATAAGAATATATGATGGAGTAATGGGACTAGGCCCAGAGCCTAATCAGCCCAAGCCCTGAACTTGGACCCGTGTATCCAAGTCCATAACCTGGAGCCTGTCTGCCAGCCCAGCAGGGAGCCTGCCAGTCCGGCAACCTCCCAACACGGAAGAGTAACGGTCAAGCAATTAATGCGCTATTAATTATGTATTTAATACCGTAATAATGTTGTATTTAATTAGTCATTATTATCAGTTGCGGTTACGATTTGTATATGCCTATAAAAGGTGGCTTGTAATTCTTATTAGAAAACAACTTCTATATGCTATTTCTGGCTACCAAATTCCCTTTGCAATTTTCCTTATTCATATTACTTTCTTGATTCCTGTTTGAGTGTCGTACGTAGCTTTCCTAAAAGCCTACGAGCGTCCTATTTTGGACCAACATTGGTGCTTTCATTGAGAGCGGGTATTGTCTCTCACATCACTTTAGTGGGAATCAATCAAGAAATTTCACAAAAAAATGAACAAAGAAGGAAGGTTTCTAACAGCTTTTGAGGTCTGTAATTCTGAATCCTGGAAAAAATCTGTCAAAATCTTCTGAAAAAAGAGAAGGAAAAAGGAATCCGGGTGAAGTTGGTGCTTCGGCACTCCCCACCCTTGCGAGATCTTGGTGCCAACCCTCTGGATATCAGACCCGTGCACTTCACAGAACGGCCTCTTAGTGCTCGTTCCTCCGGTCGTAGCATCAAGGCGCTTTGTATAGCTGGCTCCGCCACCTCGCCAGACAGCAGGTAAGTTCTCCACCTCAGTTGCAGTGCCTCCCGCTGCAGCTCTCCATCGATCCTTGTGAGCACCTGCAGAGTTAAAGGTAGCGATCGTGGCTGAGGATCCTTGAGAACTTCCGCCATTAATGGCCGTATAAAAGCTCTGCTCACGGCCCAAGCCGCACAGGGTCGAAGATCCTCTCCGGTCTCCACGAGTAGCAACGAAAGGTCATCCTAAGTGCCATTTCCCCCTCTATTCGTTCACACCGTCTGGGTCCCGAGACGACGCCTGTCTCTCTCGCCAGCATTTCCGTGGAAATCCGATGGAGGGTGTGGTTGGTCGGGTCACCTGTACAAGGATTGAAGGTTTGAAGGTCTGGGATTAGGAGGGTTGACTAGGCTGCCCGTATATGGATTGAATGCCGTGGGGAATTTTGGACAAAATGGAAATAGTGGACCGGACAACGGTTGGGCCAGTCAATTTATTTAATGGTCCAGACTCCAGACTTCAATTTACATCAAGATTTCAGTCTCCTCTTTCAAAAAGCTAAGTACTCTATAAATTCTCATATAGGAAGTATTGCACTACAAAAAAACAAAATTTGATTTAAAAAAATCATAAATTGAAACATTTGAAAAGATATTTTAAGTGGTGTAATTGCTTTAACTCTTGTTGAGCGTGTGTAATTTTAACATTGAAAAACGGACTTATGAAATCCGATCACTCACGTACACCGGACGAGCACACACACTCGTACAATGGCCGAGCACACACACTCACGCCACCGGGTCATGTCATATGGGTGTGGCGATTAATAAGCTCCAATATAAATGTTAATATCTCACACTCTTGACTTCTTACAGGTTCTTGCGTACTCTTACCCCTTCCTAGTGCATCACACTCCGACCTCGGGGGACGAGTCACCCGTTCAAAAGTCTTTACTTGCGGGTTCGAACTACTAACCTCGAGCGGCGAGTTAAACTCTTGTTAGGGGCCTAGAGCCACGCTTTTCCGAGCAATTTTGTCACTTAATTGACATTCATATTTCTCGAAAAGGTTGATATACTTTAGTTCTCTAGGGTTGGATTATCCGTTCGAGTGAGGAGTCCGCCTCACTTACTCGCGGATTCAATCTTTCTTTCGGAGACTGGGTTGAGGCCTAACTTGGGAACTTGATGTCACTCTTTTCAAGTAGTGAGTCTGACTCACTTACATACTGAGCCGTGGTTCGACACCAAGCCAGATGCTCTATTCTACACTAGTTTCTTTTATGTGTAGGTACAACTGAATGAAATGGGGGACTGAGGGTCTTACCGTCTTCAAGGAAGCAAATGACGAACCTGACGAGTCTGAGCCCAACGAGAAGAACAGTTCTAGCCATCCTATTCGCATATGGAGACCAATACAATAAAGGCTGAGGATCTAACCTCTTGTTTCATATCTGGGGCATCAGATGTACTCTTTGTCCCTTCATTAGGATTTTTTCCCATTGGGTTTTTTCCTAATGAAGGTTTTTAATGAGACATCTCCCCAACACGAACAAGGGTGGGGATCTTCTAGTCTCGGAGAAAAGCAACTGACTTAGACTACTCCCTCTTAGCCGAGTTTACGACTCGACTAGGGGAGTGGGGGACTTGTGATGGAGTAATGGGACTAGGCACAGAGCCTAATCAGCCCAAGCCCCGAACTTGTACCCGTGTATCCAAGTCCATAACCTGGAGTCTGTCTGCCAGTCCAGCGAGGAGCCTGCCAGTCCGGCAACCTCCCAGCACGGAAGAGTAACGGTCAAGCAATTAATGCGCTATTAATTATGTATTTAATTCCGTATTAATATTGTATTTAATTAGTCATTATTATCAGTTGCGATTAGGATTTGTATACGCCTATAAATAGTGACTTGTAATTCTTATTAGAAAACAACTTCTATATGCTATTTCTGGCTACCAAATTCCCTTTGCAACTTTCCTTATTCATATTACTTTCTTGATTCCTGCTTGAGTGTCGTACATAGCTTTCCTAAAAGCCTATGAGCATCCTATTTTGGATCAACAATATAAAAAGATAAGGAAGATAAACGATAAAAGAAAAAGAGAGGAAAGGTAGACAAGACATCAATCATCCACACGGATGTGCACCCTCCACTTTGCTCTCTCCAAAGCCATACTCTCATCCAACCCAAGCAGATGCATATCAGTTCTGATTCCTCTAATCCAAGTCTGTTTGGGTCTTCCCCTCCCTCTATTCTCTGGCTCTTCTCCCCACCCCTCAAGTCGTCTAACAGGTGCATCACTCGGTCTTCTACGCACATGCCCAAACCACCGCAAATGAGACTCCTGCATCTTATCTTCTATAGTTGCTACTCCCACCTTTTGTCTGATTACCTCATTCCTCAAGCGGTCTTTTTTGGTATGTCCACACATCCAACGCAACATACACATCTCTGTCACACTCATCTTTTGAATGTGGCGTTGCTTCACCGTCCAACACTCAACGCCATACATTAATGCCGACCTAATTGCCGTACGATAAAATTTACCTTACAGTCTAGTCGGCATACCTCGATCACATAGAAATCCTGAAGCACTTTTCCATTTCATCCACCCAGCTCTGATTCTATGGCATACATCTCCATCTAATTCACCATCATTCTGAATTATGGATCTCAAGTAACGGAACATATCACACACCAGTATCTTCTTACCATCAAGAGCAATCCCACTGTTGCTACTACTTCTACCTCCACCGAACTTGCACTCCATATACTCAGTCTTACTTTGGCTCAGTCTGAAATCCTTGCTCTCCAATGTTTGTCGCCATACTTCCAACTTTGCTTTAACACCGGATTGTGTCTCATCAATCAATACAATATCGTCGGGAAACATCATGCACCACGGTATATCTTCTTGAATTGACTTTGTAAGTTCATCCATGACTATAGCAAATAAGAAAGGATTCAGAGTAGATCCTTGATGCACTCCGATAGTAATAGGGAACTCTGTGGTCCTCCCTACACTAGTGCGGACACTTGTAGTACAAGTATCATACAATCCATGATGATGTTGATATACTTATGTGATATGTCTTTTCTAGTTAAGGCCCACCAAAGAACTTCTCGAGGTACCCTATCATATGCCTTTTCTACGTCAATGAACACCAAATGCAGATCCTTTTTAGTGTCTCTATACTTCTCCACGACTTGTCTAAGAAGGTGAATGACCTCAGTTGTTGAGCATCCATGCATATAACCAAATTGATTCTCCGAAATTTTCACACTTTTACGAAGTCTTTGCTCAACCACTCGCTCCCAAAGTTTCATGGTGTGACTCATTAGCTTAATCCCTCGATAGTTAGCACATTCTTGTACATCACCCTTATTTTTAAATAAGGGAATGAGAGTACTCTTCCGCCAACTCACTGGCATTTTGTTGTTTCTCCAAATCATGTTGAAGAAACGTGTTAGCCACTCAATGTCTTTCTCCTCTAAACTTCTCCAAGCCTCGATCGGTATGCCATCTGGGCCAACTGCTTTCTTCTGACCAATTTTTCTCATAGCCTCTTTAACTTCTGTTGTTTAAATCCTTTCACAAAGTACCTATTTACCATACACACTGGTATAGTAAGATCATCAATACCTTGGACTTTATTCCCGTTGAACAAGGTATAAAAGTATGACCTCCACCTCTCTTTTATTTCTTCGTCATCCATTAGTACCCTTTGATCGACATCCTTCACACACTTAACTTTTCCGATATCTTGAGTCTTACGGTCACGAAGGCGAGCAAGTCTGTAGATATCTTTTTCTCCTTCCTTAGAATCCAACTTTACATACAATTACTTGTTCACTTTTCCTTTGGCTTCCTTCACATCTTTCTTTGCTCTTCTTCTAGCCTCTTTGTACTCCTCTATGTTCTTGTCGCTCCAACTTTTGCCCAATTTCTTATAGCATTCCATTTTGGTCCTTATTGCTTGTTTCACCTCATCGTTCCACCAAGAGGTGTCCTTTTTTGGTGGCAGACATCCTTTAGATTCTCCGAGTATCTCCTTCACCACTTTGTTAATGGTGGACTCCATTGATAACCACACATCATCCACGTGTGCGTCATTATCAATAGACCAAACATCTTCCTTTAACTTTTTGTGTGCAAAACTTTGTTGGAGATTCCCCTCGAGCCTCCACCACTTTATCTTTGGCTCCCCTTGTACCTTAACTCGTCTCCTCTTTTTACCTCGAAAATCAAGCACAAGCATCCTATGCTGAGTGACATCACTCTCACCTGGGATAACCTTACAATCAGTGTAGCTAGTTCTCCAAGTCGTTCGTACTAAAAAGTAGTCAATTTGGGTACTATTAGCTCCACTTCTATAGGTGACAAGGTGAGAGTCTCTTTTCTTGAACCAAGTGTTCATCACAGCCAACTCATATGTCGAGGCAAAATCCAGAATGTTCTTCCCCGCTTCATTTCTAGTGCCAAAACCATGTCCGCCATGGACACTCTCAAAACCATCATGACTTGGGCCCACATGCCCGTTGAGGTCGCCTCTTATGACTAGTTTCTCTCCCCTTGGCACTCATCGCATCACTCCCTCAAGATCCTCCCAAAATTGTTGAGTGATAGATGCATCCAATCCCACTTATGGTGCATAGGCATTAACCACGGACACGATCTCATCCCCTATGATCAACTTAATGCTAATGATGTGATCGTTCTTCCTAAAGACTTCAATCACACCGTCAACATAATCATGTGCCACCATAATGCCTACTCCATTTATGTTCCTCTCTCTCCCCGAGTACCAAAGCTTAAAACCTCCAGGATTAATCTCATGTGCCTTTTCTCCAACCCACTTAGTTTTTTGCATGCACATTATGTTGATATTCCTCCTCTTCATAACCTCGGCTGTCTTAGATGATCTTCCCTTAAGAGAGCCAACATTCCATGTCTCAAAACGCAATCTAACACCCTGCCTTCTCTTCTTCACCCTACATCGACCCCCACCATGCCCTTGCATATTTGACACCATCCCCGGGCATTGGAGTGGCGCGTCACTTCCGGGTGACAACCTAACAGCCTTAGCATTCTTATCACCACACCCAGGCCTATGAAGTATAGCGCGCCCTTGCTCATTTGACACCACCCCCAGGCGGAGGGATGATGCGTCGCTTACGGGCGACGACCTAGCTGTAACGATATTCATATTTCGATTCATGTCATGTGATGTAACTAAGTGATTCTGTTGGCTGTCACGCGCCTACCACAACACCCTCCTCCTTTATGCTTGCTTGGGACAGACATGATACCAAAAAAATGATCTCATGACGGAGTTAGACAGAAGGATAAATGAGGAAAATAAAATTAAAATTCCACACACTTGACATGTGTGAAATTGAAACCGGAAACTTGGAAGCAACCGGCTAATAATGCCAATTGACTTTTTTTGATGAGTTGAAGGGTTCAATTGAGTGCTTTCTAAGTACGAGAGCATATTTGATAGTTTTTTCAAAAAATATTGAACACCCAAAATCAAAATCCTAAATGCTTCACTGGTCGAGACCCCCTCGAGCCTCACTTGATTACTCTTTCTTCTCTACCGACCTTAGGTTGATTGCTCCCGTTTATTTTGGTTCCCAAATAGCAGTGTATAATTGTTTTCATCAGCTACATGACCAATCTTTTGAATCGATGTGTAATACTACGTGGTTAAAAATATAAATTTTCCATACTTGTAAAGTTGTAAGATCCGTTTCATTAATAAAGACCATTCTTTTATTTCTCATTTATACTTCTTATGATAAACTTTGCACAAAGTATATCAAACTTCTAAAAGCATTTTTCTACATCTTTGACAAAAGAATTATGCGCCACAAGGCCCACAAGTTTTGCAAGTTCTTGAAGGTACAAGGACTAACTATTTCATAAAAGAGGAGAAGACAGAGAAGTGTGATTCTAAAGCATTCTATCATATTTCGCAGGAGTATAAATTAAGAAACAAAGAAAGTTTAATTCATTAATTGTTCTATTAGACTAACAGTGCCTAACAACCAAACTATACAGTTAGTACATCAACTAGTAATGAGTTACTTGACATTAAGATTCTCACACTTTTTTAAAAAGGGAGAAATTTTCTCATTGATCGCGTCAAAATGTTCCATAGCAGGCTTGTCTAATAAGCATCAACAACAGAGAGTTAAACGCCGGGGCGGATCAAGGATTTCGAGTCAAGGGAACGATTTTTTCCCATTAGCGTAGGGGTGATTTTTTCCCCGAAAGGGTAGCGGGGTGAATTCTTTTCGCTAGTGTAGGGTTCCACGACTATTTTTTTTATTTAAAAACAAATCATTAATGCATCACAACGACATTTAAAACTATTACATGTTAAGTTTAGACAATGAAAACATTTGATTTGTTGGAAAATTGGGAATATTTCAAATGAATAAAATATACAAAATTATTATCTCTATTATCTAATATTTTTGTGTTGTATTGTTTAAATGAATTAATAAAGTTTCACATTGAAGCTCTTTTGAAACCGTTGCAGCTCTTTATTTTTTAAACGTTGCTAACCAACGTTTGAGAGACTTTATTATTAATGTCATTATTAATTACATTTATTATTGTAATAATGTTATTTACTAATAAAACCGTTAGCATCAAATGATGCGGAGTAATTTTTACTCATCAGTTGGCAATGAACGCTTCTAGCTTTCTTTTGCTAGAGTTTTTAAGTATATATATGTGTGTTCGACCAGGCTAGTGGCTGAAGGAAAAAAAAACCATTATTTTTTGAGCTAAAACATCCCTTCTATTTTTACTCTGCTGGATTAGTAATTTTCTACTCTCGTTGTTCTGTTACCGGCTTACGCCGAAGAGCTCGTTTTATATTGGGGAAAGATTTTCGCTAGTCGGAAATACTTTCTTGAGGACAACGTTTACGCGACTCGAGCTATATTATTTTCTAACGTTTTTTTGCAGGTTTATCCGACCAATTTTCAACAACATGATTTTATAATTGAAGTGCTCTGAAAAAAGTATTGGTGCATTAAAGCGTAAAAATGACAAATCAAAGGAAAATTATTTGAAAATAAAAAAAGATATATAATATTTTATCAAATTACAATTCCACCAATACTTTTTGAATTGTAATTTTTGTCTACCAAAGTGGGTGTTCGTGAGTCACGATGAGTTTCTTAATATTACAATAGTATGTATGAGATTACTTATTTTTAGAATAAAATTATATTGCTAATTCATATAGATGGTGAATATTATATTTGTATTAATGCTAAAATAAGTTAAAAGTTTATTATCTTTGCAATGAATTGATTTTAGAACGTAAAAAGTAAATAAATTGTGTAATTTAATGTCAACAAACATTTATATTTATGATTCACTTTACATGATCTAAAAATTGTTTAACTAGTGAGTCTCACATTTAATATCACTAGTATTCTACTTGTGCGATGCACGGGGGAATATAATTTATAAATTCAGGAGAAAATAATTAATGTAAACCTTGTTCATATAAACATGAAAATTTTCTTATATAATTTGTGGATGATTTTTTTTAGTTTACAAAAAATATACTCCGTGTGTAAATGATATCTCCAATTTTGGAACACCTTCTTATACTATACCGTCACAAACTACATGGTTGATCATCATTATTGATGGAGTTATGGGACTAGGTCAGAGCCTAATCAGCCCAAGCCCCGAACTTGGACCCGTGGATCCAAGTCCACAACCTGGAGCCTGCCTGCCTGCCCAGTAGGGAGTCTGCCAGTCCGGCCGACCTCCCAGCCCGGAAGAGTAACAGTCAGGCAGTTAATGCGCTATTAATTATGTATTTAATTCCATATTAATGTGGTAATTAATTAGTCATTATTATCGGTAGCGGTTACGATTTGTATATGCGTATAAAAGGCGGGTTGTAATTCAGATTAGGAAGGCAACTTCTATAAGCTATTCTTGGCAACTAACTTCCTTATCAACTTTCCATTCTCGTATTAATTTCCTGATTTCGTGTTTGAGTATCGTACGTAGCTTTCCTAAAAGCCTACGAGCATCCTATTTTGGAACAACATCGGTGCTTTCATCGAGAGTCTCCATCTTTCACGTCACTTTGGTAGGAATCAAATCATTAATCACGAAATTTCAGAAAAAATGAGAGAATACACAAAAAAATGGAATTTACAAAATATGCTCCGGAGACCATAGCGTCGGCCGGACTATGCGTCACAGCTGAAGAAGATGCCGCTGCTCTGGAAGACCCATATCTGGATTCTTTCTGAGCCGGATATGTCATCTTCGTCCCAGCTGCGGCCGTACGCTGAAGTGCCTACCGTTGGCTCCGTCCTTTCCACCGACGTTGAGAGACGCTGCTTGCACCTTGCTATGTGACCTCACCAATTCTAGTCACGGAGCAACTGGAATATGAAGCCTCATCGGACGGCGGTCGCTGCGGTCACCGAAGCAAGGACTCAGATGCCATAGTAGCCCGCTAATCCAACTCCACCGCGCTGCCGCCAGGCTCGCCAATCTTCGGCCTCAACTCCCCAGACCGACCTCTCTCACGGTCGCTGGTGAGAACGCTTCTGCTCTCTCAGTCTGTCCTTGGTTAGCTGGCGAATCGAATTAGCAAGCGCGAAGATCGGCTAGCGAATCGAATTAGCTAACGAATCGAATTAGCGATGTGGGTTGCTATGTTGCTCTTCCGCTAGCAGTAGCAGGACCGGGGTTGGGATGTATCAAAGCTTCAAAATCATGGAACGGTGGTTCAACACGATCCACTTCTAATAGTCACACTTCAAAAAGAAAGCTAAGTGTACTAAATTACTACTTAAAATATACTATGTATGTCGAAATATATGATTAAAAAACAATATCGTGAATTAAAACATTTGAAAAGTATTTTAAGTGATATGATTGTTTTTACTCTTGTTAAGTGTGTGTAATTTTAACATTGAACAACGGAATTATGAAATCTGGTCACTCAAGTACGCCGGACGAGCACACATACTCGTACAATGGCCGAGCACACACACTCGCGCCATCGGGTCACGTCATATGGATGTGACGATTAATAAGCTCCAATATAAATGTTAATACCGCACACTCTTAACTTTATACGGGTTCTTGCGTGCTCTTACCTCTTTTTAGTGCATCACACTCCGACCTCGAGGGACGAGTCACCCGTTCAAAAGTTTTTACTTGCGGGTTCGAACTACTAATCTCGGGCGGCGAGTTAAACTCTTGTTAGGGGACTAGAGTCACGCTTTTCCGAGCAATTTGTCACTTAATGGGCATTCACATTTCTTGAAAAGGTTGATATACCTTAGTTCTTTGGGGTTGGATTATCCGTTCGAGTGAGGAGTCCGGCTGACTTACTCGCGGATTCAATCTTTCTTTCAGAGACTGGGTTGAGGCCTAACTTGGGAACTTGATGTCACTCTTTTCAAGTAGTGAGTCCGATTCACTTACACACTGAGTTGTGGTTCGACACTAGGCCAGATGCTCTATTCTACACTAGTTTGTTTTATATGTAGGTACAACTGAATGAAGTGGAGGACTGAGGATCTTATCGTCTTCAAGGAAGCAAATGACGAACCTGACGAGTCTGGGCCTGACGAGAAGAACAGTTCTAGCCATCCTATTCGCAGATGGCGACCATTGCAATAAAGGCTGAGGATGTCACCTCTTGCTTCATCTTAGGGGCTTCAGATGTACTTTTTTCCCCCTTTAGTAGGATTTTTTCCCATTGGGTTTTTTTCCTAATGAAGATTTTTAATGAGACATCTCCCCAACATGGACAAGAGCGGATATCTTCTAGTCTCAGAGAAGAGCAACTGACTTGGACTACTCCCTCTTAGCCGAGTCTACTACTCGACTAAGGGAGTGGGGGACTCGTGATAGAGTTATGGGACTAGGTCCAGAGCCTAATCAGCCCAAACCCCGAACTTGGACCCGTGGATCCAAGTCCACAACCTGGAGCCTGCCTGCCCAACGGGGAGCCTACCAGTCTGACTGACCTCCCAACTCGGAAGAGTAACGGTCAAGCAGTTAATGCGCTATTAATTATGTATGTAATTCCGTATTAATGCTGTAATTAATTAGTAATTATTATCGGTAGCGGTTACGTATACGCCTATAAAAGGCGGATTGTAATTCAGATTAGGGAGGCAGCTTCTATAAGCTATTCTTGGCAACTAACTTCCTTAGCAACTTTCCATTCTCGTATTACTTTCCTGATTTCCTGCTTGAGTGTCGTACGTAGTTTTCCTAAAAGCCTACGAGCGTCCTATTTTGGACCAACAATTATTATTTAAATTTCAGATTGTTATTTTTTTAAATGAAACTGAATAAAAACAAATCTAATCAATCTAACCATGATTTTTTGTTTTACTTGAAATGTAAAATTGAACTAAACTTTTTACTTTAATTCCATATTTAACTTTGGGCAACACCTAAACCCTAAACCCTAAAAACCCGAACACACTCCTTGTGTAATTTTATAAACAAAGCATACATTCGAAGTAAAATAATTCGCTCTTATAATTGTTTGTCATCGTTAGAGTACATGATTAAATGAAGGTGTTACTATCAAATTTTAAATTGTTGTAAGCGTTTTTTCATTTTTGTAGAAAATATGTTATAGAGTATAATAAGTAGAAACACCAGTGCCTATATCATATATTCGGGTGTATGTACACCCGATCCAACAAAGGAAGACAACCAGATAACTTATACAGGCCAACACAAATTCGGTGACATTTTTGTAATTTAAGCGAAAAATTACGGCTTCCGCTAAATGAGCAATAATGTACTTCTAGTGAGCATCTGACTTGTTTTATTGAGTATTAGGAGGCTAACGATGAGTATCACGATCTATGCTTCATATCTTCTAATTCTTTTTCTTTTTTTTTTTATTTTTTCTTTTATAAAACTTATTAAATTATATCTATAATCAACTCCTATTAATTTTAATATGCGAGTCTAATGTAATATGACACTTTTAAAATATGCATTGATTTGACATTTTAAAAATGAGTTCACATCAGTACCAAATGAGCAATATAACTTACAAAGTGCACATTGATATGAAAATCGTAAGATTTGTTAGTTGAATATCGCGACATTTTAATTGAGCATCAAACCTCCGTTATTGAGATGAAAATCACGATTTTGGTGAATGAGCACTATTGAACTTTAATTTTAATGAGCATCAGACCTATTACGTTGAGTATTAGGAGTCTAATATTTAGAATCATGATCCCTGCTTCATAACTTCTAATTCACTTTCTTTGTGTTATTTTTTCTTTTATAAAAACTTATTAAATTATATTTATAATCAACTCCTATGAATTTCAATATGTGAATCTAATGTAAAATAGTACTTTAAAAAATGCATTGATATGACATTTAGAAAATGAGAATAGGATCAGTACCAGTTGAGCATACATGACTTACAAAATGTTCATTGAATTGATATGAAAATCATAAGGTTTGTTAGTTTGACCTAACGACATTTTCATTGAGCATCAAACATCCTCTAATGTCATATGCAACTTTTAAAATTTGCATGAATATGTCATTTTAAAAATGAGCATAATAGGAGTACAATTTGAACAAACGTAACATACAAAATGAGTATTGATATGAAAATCACAAGTTTTTTAGTTGAACTTTAAGACATTTTTATTGAGTATCAAACATCCTCTATTGAGTATTGAAAACATGCAATTGAGTGTCATGATATGTGCTCCTATATCTATAATCAACTCCTACATGAATATAAAAAATAAACTAAAACATTTAATAATATTTTATATTATACATTTTCATAATAATTGAATAGTAGAAGGTTGCTAACAAAAAAAGAAAGGAGAACAAACAAAGAATAAAAAGAATAAACAAAAGAAAAGAAAAGAAAGGAGATCATTGTTATGAAATTGATGTAACGTACCTCGAAAGTACGGCAGCGGAAGTTTAAAATTTCCCAAACAGATCTTCCCTGATTATGACAAAATAACGAATATGATAATAATAACAGATCTGAGTTAGAACTTACAGATCTTCCAGCCTAGCGGTGATTATCCTTGACCTTTGATATCCACGTGATTTCTCCTTTCCGAAAGAACGGTTAGATTTCCCTAAGAGAAAGGCTAGGAAATCTCTTCGCAGGGAAATAAACTGGTAATACTGAATCTAAAACTGGTCTATAAATTATGAAGGAGGAGGGTGTATTTATACTAGTTCTAAACTAGTTTCCCAATCACAATGAAAGTGTTCTTCATTAATGAGTTTTAATCCTAACAGGACCAATACTCCTTATTAATGATTCAATTAATTAAACAAAACAAAAATAACCAACAATAAGAGTAAATTGGGCTTGCACGCCACTTTTACTCATGATCATTATTTATTTTTATTTTCTCTTTTCTTTTAATTCTAAATTATAAAGAAAAGTGCCAACTTTATTTAATTAAAAATACATCTTAATTAAGTACAATAAATCCAATTTATTCCACTTAATTAATTCTATCAAATAGAACTCTCCTTCAACTTCATGAATTAAATATGTTTAATCTAATTAATATTTAATCCATTTTCAGTATTACTAATTAAATATTATTTAATCCAATTAATAATATTTAATCCCTTCTAACAATTCAATCGGAAGGTATAATCACTTGTTGTGTGACCCATAGGGCCTTATATATTAAGCACTAATCAAATTAAGGTCTTAGTAGAATCCCTAGATGATTTACCAGACAAACTTAATATATAAGGACGTTTGCGAGGACTATTCAAACTCCCTGTAATATAGAGCTCATAGTGATATGGTCCTTTCATTCAGCGAACATTCAACTAAGTCTAGAACATGATATAGTGTCTATCCCAATAACTCAGTCTCTGTCTCTCAATCTTTCTAGATGATCCATAATGATCATATTCGATATCCAAAACGAATATATCTTTGCATTGGCCAATGACTTTATGATCCATCTAGATATGAGAAGTAGAATGTTCTCTCTTAATCTATTATGAGGAATGAATTCTTTCTTGGCTCAACTACTACTCCATGTTCTTCGTGATGCACCCAACACATGCCGTATCTACCCCGATTGGAGTGCAAGCGTTGGTCATGGTCAAAGTACATCACTCCGCACATGTAGTACGTATTGCCCTCAAGTCGGAGGACTATTACACTACTCTATACGCCGATAATCCCATAGACACATGAATAGAACTTATCAAATGGTTTCTCGGTGGGTATGCCAATATTCTCTAAAATATCTATGTGACCATCATTAATTACATGAACTCATAGTTGTGAGATCAACTATACTTTCTAAAAGTATGATGCAGTCCACATACCAATCTTATCGCATATCATCAATATCCCATTCTTGATGATCATTGATTGGGGCTATTTTAGGACTTTATGTTATATCATATAAGCTCCCACTTACTTATTGACATCATAAGTACAAGGGAACACAATTATGAATAAGATGATGACAATCGAAATACTTAATCATCAATGTGTAATACCGTATATATCAAATATATAAAACTGAATGTGATCAAGTACATATATCTCTAAAAGGTGATTGTCGCTAGGACATATATACTAACAATCATACCAAGTAAGGATGAACGTGAGTGGAGCAGATGCGGAAAAAGGAAGCAATTCAGCATCTCAACCTATTAATTATCCTAAAATTTGCTACTAATTATGTTCAATAAGTTCAATAAGTATTGTTGGAGGTAAGTCCCGTAGATCCGAAAGCCCAACACGAACTTTGGATATATCAGGAATGGCCCAGAATCAAAGCGTAAAAGAAAATGTAAGATCTGAACTAACTAAAACTCGAAAGCTCACTTGTATTAATTAACCAATCTGATTACAAAGAATTTCCCGATCGGTTAGTCGGAAACTATGCTTTAATACAAGAAGTAAGGGCAAATGATGCTATTCTAGAGCTTGAGTATTGAAATGCTAACCCTTACAATGACTTGAAACCTTCTATTTATAATAATGAAGAGCATGGGCTGCCTCTTGCTGATTGGTCGTTGTTCCACCGACTTGGTCATCCATGCTTCCACTTGCTGATGTCATAGTCTGGCATTAATTGCACCTGGCCACTTGCTGGTTGGCCGTTGTTCGAACGGGATGTTGGCCTGCACTGAAGATGCTGTCAAATTGGCCCAAGTATGATATATAGCCCGATTCTCGTTCGATATGTCTTCTTACTGGGCCAATCTTTATTTGGGCCGAACTCCGTTCGGTATGTCTCCTTACTGGATCTTTTCATCATAGAGTGATGGGCCTGTTACTTGGGCCGGATATCTTGGGCCTTCCCGATCTGGGTATTGGGCCTCTAGGTCAATATCCCAACACAAGTCCCCCACTTCCGATGTCTCGAACGAAGTGAGTGCATCGGGAAGTATACCAATGTCATAATACCCCGAATGGCGATCGGGGTACAGAAGTAATCAGTTCCCAATGCTGCGATTTGACGGCTGCCGCTTCATTTCCCCATATTCATTTCTGGCTTCGATCGAGATGAGCCCCAAAGAGCATTCCTCTGATTCGGAGATGGCCTCTCATGGAGATGACCGTGACACCGCCATTGTAGATGCCATCCCAGTTCCGTTTGCCGGTGTTTCTACTGAGACGGCGACGAATACCAGGGCTGAGGCGGAGGACCTCCCTAGCACTTCTTCTTCCTCCAGTGAGGATTCTGATGACACCAAATCCGAGGACGAAATAGCCTCCATGGCGGCCGGACGTCCCAACGATGTTCCTCGCCATACTCTTGACCTAAAATTGATTAGGGAGAGGAGGCAAAAATTGACCTCTCACAATAGGGCCGAAATTCCGGCCCTTATCCCTGACCCGGCTGATTTCCGTTTGCAAGCCGGGCTTCACCCAATGCGTCATAGGCCCGGAATGACCATAGTCCACTTTGACTCGATTAGGGCCGGCCTTAGATTTCCGCTACACCCCTTTTTCATTTCTTTCTTCAATTTCTACGAAGTTGTACCGGCCCAGATTATGCCGAACTCTTATCGAGCAATGGCGGGTTTCATTTGTCGTTGCAAAGATGCCGGCGCCCGACCAACCCTAGAACTCTTCCACCAATTTTTCAAAGTAGCCCCCCAACAAACCCATGGCTATCTGGCCACTAGTGCCCGAACGGGACACATCCTGTTCAAAGGAAACCCAACTTCGATCAAAGGGTGGAAGGACCGGTTTTTCTTCGTGTCTATCCCGGACGGTCTGATTCCCCGCAAATGGAATGTCTTTCCCCGCAAAACCCCTGATCCTGTCCTCACTGAAGAAATCTACAAGGACGTGCTTGCTGTGGAGAAGGATAAATGCATGGACATCATGAATTATCTGACCCCCGAACGACTTATAACAGTCGGGATAGGTACTGCCCGTTCTCTTGGGTTTACTTGTTTTGATAAACCAAGTGCCTTGGTCCGGGCGGTCCTTCCCGTGCGAGAAACGTTCTTTTATTCTTTTTTCTAGTTTCTCACACGCTAGGGCCGCTCGATACTAACATTGTTCTTTGTCTTTTTTCAGCACCAAACCCAGATCTTCCTATGGATGATAGCAGAGTCATCGCAGCTGGTGGGGCCGTTAAGCGGAAAAAATCCCGGAAGAACCCCCAACCTACTCCCACCATTGTTCCCGCTCAGGATGCTGCCCCTTCTGAACCGCTTCCAGAGCCTCAGCCAATCCAGCAGGTCCACCAGGACCAATTAGAGGCCATGCTGATCGACGAGCGGTTGCTCTGACCAAATGCACCAATTTTCCCAGCATTTCGACTCCGTTCGGGGGGAACCCTCGAATGCTGGTGAGACTCATACCGACCACAATATGGGTCAGGTCGAGCGGATCTCCTTATCCGACCCTGTTCATGAGGTATTAGAGAGGGCCGGCTCTACCGCGAGCCAGATCTGGTCGACCTCCTCTTGGTTCAACAACTTTTCCCTTCCTCAGTTGCCGGTCGAGCAATCTGAAGAATGTCTGGCTCTGACTGCTCTGAAGGTACATTGTCTTTTGCGCTTTGTCTTTATTTTATTCTCTGTAATCAGTACTAACCCTCGAACGGTTTTCTGTAGATGGGTTTGTACAACCTTCAGATGCGGGAGACCCGCCTGGCCAAGGAGCGGGAACTGATTGTTGCCCATGCTTCTGCTGAGCAACATGCTGCTGCTGCCATCGCCTCTCTGGAGGCCGATCGGAAAGCCTTTGCGGAGGAAAAGCAGAGGCTGGATGCTGAACTTGGTACCCTTCGGGTCCAACTCGCGGCTTCCCAGGCGAAGGTCCTTACCGCTGAGGCCGCACAGGTTAGATTTGAGGAAATGCCATCCAGCATCCCGGACGGTCCCTATGAAGTGAATGTGGATCTGTCCGCCGTCTGGGACACGTTTAAATCCTCTGATGAATTCTCCGCCATCAAGGATGATCATGTAAGGGCCCAAATCCCGTTCGCCTTTGGGGCGTATTTGAAGGGTTTCCCCAAAGGCGCTGGTCGGCTATCGGCAGGGGTGGCCCTCTTAGATAAGGACCCCGAGGCCAAAAAATGGAACGACTCCATTGTCTCAGACCTTTATGGCAAAATTGGCCAGGTCTTGCTGCGCCCCTTCGTCAATCAGCTTCAAAATCATCTGGGGAGGCCGGTTCAGGCTTCTGATCTCCCCGCAGATGACATTATCCAGACTCAGTTTGAGAAATTCCTGCGAGCTAAGCAGAGGGAAGCCGATCGGGCTGCGGGGAAAGAGCCTGAACCCCTGTCTGATGATGATGAGGATGAGGACGAAGAGGGAGATGAAGTGGCCCCCGATCAATAATTCATATGTACTCTTGTAATTCTTGTTGTAATTTTCTTTTTTCCAAGTAAATTGTATTTCCCGGTCAGTAGCACCGATGAATATGTATCCCTTTTTTGCCTGAAACTTTGTGTACTGTCTTTTCTGTCTTTAATGCATGATTTACTTGTCATTCGGGATTCGGCCTGTTTCGTAGGACTTAACCAATTTCCTAACTTATTTCTTGCTCAAATAATCTTAACGCCGTCGATCGCCGTTCGGGCATTAGAAAGTTCTGATGATTTATTTAAGGAAAAACCCTCTCTCTGATCACGTTAATAGCCGGTCGGGCTTCAGACCAACTTTTAGGACTTGGCAGTTTTCTTGGTTTTCTTTGCACCCGGGCTTCTTCATAACATTGATAGCCGTCCGGGCTTCAAATCAAATTTTAGGACTTAGCCATTTTCTTGGTTTTCTTTCCACCTGGGCCTCTCCATAAGTTGGTCGTTCGGGCTTCAGGTTGACATTTAGGACTTAACATTTTTCTAAACAGCAAGCCCCTGTGATTTTTGCTAATCCTCTGTAAGCCCGTCCGGGGTATGTGCACAAAAAATGAATCATAAATACCCCAGATTAGTCGTAACCACCCAATGCCACGTGTTGCTCATGGATTAGGGATTTGTACGGCACTTTCCCTATTTAAGGATAGGTGCTTCCCCTAATTTCTCCTGCTGTTTTCTCATTTTTCCTCAAGCTTTCTCTCTCTAGAATCCTCAGAATTCCCTTGCATACTCTCAGGCTTCCTCTCTCTAGAATTCCCAGAGTTCTTTCAGCGTTTTTTATGTACTACTCCTCTAGCTCAGAATCTGAAGAGATGCCTTTGATTCGCAAAAGCAAAACATCCGCTGGTAACCAGGCCGAAGGCTCTTCGTCCCAAACACCTAAACCTGCCAATCTTCCGGCCAGCAAACATATCGAACTGCCACAGGAGGACGGATGTCTGTCCGGAGATGACCTCCAAGTTTACAACAAGGGGATGCCCGAGCGGCCACCCCGCATTGCCCTTCACTTCAATCGCATACGCAAACACAAACAACGTCTCCCAGAAGATGTTGAACGGCAACTCAGCCAGTTGTTGCCCCCACCAAGAGAATACTATGCCGGATTCATTCGGCACCCTATGAGGCACCGACCGGGGCACGTGCTAGTGCACCTTGATGCTCTGACTGCTGGACTTCGGTTCCCTCTCCATTCATTTATAGTGGAGTTCTTTCGCCGGGTTGCTGTACTGCCCGCTCAGTTCGTGCCCAGCTCCTACCGCATTCTGACAGGCTTCATTATCCGGTGCCACGAGTTGAGGATTACCCCCAGCGTTGATCTGTTCCTTTATCATTACTGCTATCAGCCCTACTGGATGACCGGGTACCTGAAATTGGTAGCTCGTTCTGACCGTCAGCTGTTCACAGAGAACGTTACCCCGCAGGCTGACTGGGAGGAGCGGTTTCTGTTCGTTCGGGTAGGTGATTCTCTACCATTCCCGGATAGGTGGAACGCATATCCCGTTCGGAATTCTCTGCCCAGGGTAGACGCCGTTCTGCGCTCCCAAGCTGAGTCTTTGCGGATGGGAGGGACCAGAAGTCTCCGCAGCTTTGTCACCACTTCTAGCATGTTATCTGCTGGAATCGGTAAGCATAGTAGGGCTTTAACCCGATCATCCTTCGCTCTCACAATTCAACTTCTTATCTTTTATTTCTCTTTCTTGTAGGCGTGATATCTCCCATACCCGTCCGGCGCTCTATCTCTTCTGCTAAAGGGAAGGAGAAGATGATAGCCGATCATGACTCGGCGGAGCAAACCCGAAAAAAGCGCAAAGGAAATGATGGCGATCACCTGATCCCGATCGACCATGTGGTTGATTTGACCGGGCCGGAGGTCGAGCCCAAAAGATTGGCGCCTGCCAACAAACCAACTCCGGTTCTCACCGCCACACCAATCGATGATCGGATGTTTGTTGAGTTTTCAAATATGGGGCCCAGATCAGAAGGGAGGTATCTGTTCGGCCTGATGCCATCTTCTATGTGGTGTCATACTGCGATCAAGGTTCCCCCGAGCTTCACCAACTTGACTCACTGGTCGGACCTTTTTGAAGCAGGTCACCAGGAAGCACTCAAGGTATATTTCATTCCGACCCACGCCTTTCTATTATTCATGTTTTACCTTGTCTGACTTTTATTGAAATCTTGTTTTCAGGCTGGCGTGTATTATCACAAGGCCTTTCTTGCTGCTGAGAAGGAGATGAAAGCCCTGGCCAGCGATCGGGATGACAGCCAGGTCCTCCTTTCCGCCGCTAGGAAGTTAGCGACCGACCTCCATGAGCAGGCCAAAGAGGGTGAGAAGGCAAAAGCTGCTCTGGCCGAGATGCAGGAGATGTCCCGTCGTCGCGACCAGGAACTTAAAGAACTCCGGGCCAAGGTGCGGGCTGCTGAATCTGCTGGCATTAAATTTGATAAGGCTGTTGGAGATCATCTGCTCGAACCTTACACGGTTAATACTTCTCAGATTGCTCAGCAATCGGTAGTGGATTTTCAACGGGGCAAGGCGCTGAATGTCGCTCTGGAGAACACGGCCCGGCAATTCCTAGGTCCTCACCTTGGCCAATTTCTGCGTGAGAGCTCAGATCCTATCAAGGCAGGGATCGACCTCCTGGACAGCACGCCGGAAGGGAAATCTTTTTTGGATGTCCTGACCGAGAAAACCGTAAAGCAAAGTCAGCACCTGCTTCTGGACAGGAATCTTGAACTGATCTTAGAGCGTTTCCCCAAGCCGTTCGATCCTGATGAATTAGGCTTCGATGATCTGTTCGGGAATACGTACGATCGTGTCATGGAGAAAAGATCCAAATCAGCGTCTGACGATGCAGTGCAAGCAGGGAGCTCTCAGCCTACATCCTCCCCGAACGGGGATCCTCCAGTAGTGTAGCCTTCTTTCCTTATCTGTTGTCTCTTTTCTTGTATATTCGTTCTTCTTGTACATTCCGGCTAGTAATGCCGAAGAATAAACTGGACTTTTTTCCTTTGTCTGTCGTATTTTTTATTCTTCCTTAGATTTTTTGTTCACAATCTTCTCTGCGTGGCCGAACCTTACTAGGCTCATGTATCTTTATATCTGACACCTTTTTCGAACCCGTTTTGATCCCTTTTCCTGTTCGTGACGCACGGGTTCAAAACTCTTAGCTGAGGTGAATTCCTCCAAGCCGTTTTGATCGTGACCACAGGGTCAAACTCTCAGCTGGGATAGGGGCTCCCTCCAAACTGTTAACACGTTCGACATTCGGTCATCCGGAATGATTTTACGTGTTAACAAGCTGAGGTGAGACTCTCTTTACAATTGTTCTGACACCTTTTCCGAACCCGTTTTGATCCCTTTTCCTGTTCGTGACGCACGGGTTCAAAACTCTTAGCCAAGGTGAATTCCTCCAAGCCGTTTTGATCGTGACCACATGGTCAAACTCTCGGCTGGGATAGGGGCTCCCTCCAAACTGTTAACACGTTCGACATTCGGTCATCCGGAATGATTTTACGTGTTAACAAGCTGAGGTGAGACTCTCTTTACAATTGTTCCGACACCTTTTCCGAACCCGTTTTGATCCCTTTTCCTGTTCGTGACGCACGGGTTCAAAACTCTTAGCCGAGGTGAATTCCTCCAAGCCGTTTTGATCGTGACCACAGGGTCAAACTCTCGGCTGGGATAGGGGCTCCCTCCAAACTGCTAACCCGTTCGTCATTCGGTCATCCAGAATGATTTCATGCGTTAACAAGCTGAGGTGAGGCTCTCTCCCTTCCAAACCCATAATTTCGATGCATTCCGAACTGTTTTCTCTGGCTCGTATCATCCATATTAGGGGTCTGAGGTAACCCTTTTCGAACTGTAAGCAAGATCACCGAAGTTGGGTCATTTCTTACTTATAGCTAAAAGGGCGACTAGCTTCCAAGTCAAGTTTTATGACTGAGGCGAGATTTTTCAAAACCATAGTTCCGATTCCCCGGGCGACAATCCGTACCTTATCCGAACGTCGCTCGGTTAATCCATATCTTACAGTCTTGACACCATCTCCAAGCCGTTTTGATCCCTTTGCCCGTACGTAATTACAGGGTCGACTTTGGCTAATTTGACGACTCAGCTCCCTCCAAGCTGTTAACCCGTTCGTCATTCGGTCATCCAGAATGATTCTACGTGTTAACAAGCTGAGGTGAGAATCACTGTCCTTCGAACTCCAGGCCATTATGATCCCTTCATCAATGCGTAATTACAGGGTCAAAACTCTTGCTGAAATAATGGCTCCCTCCAAACTGCTAATATGTTCGTCATTCGGTTTTCCAGAATCGATTCTCATATTAACCGCTGAGGTGAGACTATCTGAGCGTCAAACTCCCAGCCGTTGGCTGAGAATGACTTTTCTTCCATGTTGTTAACTCGTTCGTCATTCGGTCATCCGGAATGATTGAGTTAACCACGGACACCGATTTTCTGAGCCTCAATTCTTCAAGCCGTTTTTTATCCCTTTATTCTTACATGAATCTAGGGTCGAAAACTCTCTAAAATGAGAATTGATTTTCCTTCCATGGAATTAACCCGTTCGTCATTCGGTCATCTGGAATGATTGAGTTAACCACGGGCACCGATTTTCTGAACCTCAATTCTTCAAGCCGTTTTTGATCCCTTTATTCTTACATGAATCTAGGGTCGAAAACTCTTTAACTGAGAATTGATTTTCCTTCCATGGAATTAACCCGTTCGTCATTCGGTCATCCGGAATGATTGAGTTAACCACGGGCACCGATTTTCTGAACCTCAATTCTTCAAGCCGTTTTTTGATCCCTTTATTCTTACATGAATCTAGGGTCGAAAACTCTCTAAACTGAGAATTGATTTTCCTTCCATGGAATTAACCCGTTCGTCATTCGGTCATCCGGAATGATTGAGTTAACCACGGGCACCGATTTTCTGAACCTCAATTCTTCAAGCCGTTTTTTGATCCCTTTATTCTTTCATAAATCTAGGGTAAAAAACTTTCTAAGCTGAGAATTGATTTTCCTTCCATGTTGTTAATCCGTTCGTCATTCGGTTATCCGGAATGATTGAGTTAACCATGGGCTGAGTTTGTGTGGAAGTTATGTCTCCCTCTCTATACATTTTTTTTAGAGGTGGCAACATCCGTTTTTACTGATAAAATTTCCTCAGATGCTCCACATTCCAAGTTCCTGCCGGTCGGCCTTCGGTATTTTGTAGGCCAAACGTTCCGGAAGCATACTTCTTACATACTTGGTAGGGGCCTTCCCAATTTTGTGCCATTTTGCCCCCTTCGAGCGGTTTGCTTTTCTCTCTCTTTCTTAGCACCAGGTCCCCTATCTCGATTGGACGAACTTTGACCTGCTTGTCAAAATATCTTCTCGTGGCTCTGTGATACTCTTCCATTCGTGCCGCTGCCAGATCCCTTCTTTCTTCTATGAAATGCATTTCGGCCCGTAAGTTGTCTTCATTTTGTTCTGGGCTGTAATGCACCGTTCGGTGTGTAGGAACTAGGATCTCTGTTGGTACTTTGGCTTGGAAACCATAGGCAAGGACAAATGGAGTCTCTCCCGTGGCCGTTCGGGGTGTGGTCCTGTAAGTCCACAGAATATAATTCAACTGATCAGGCCACGATGAGGAGTATTCTTCCAGCTTTTTCTTCATACCATCCATGATAGTTCGGTTCATATTCTCTACCTGGCCATTTGCCTGAGGGTATGCGACGGACGCTCTGGAATGCTTGATTCCCCATTTGACCAGGTAGTTCTCAAAATTTCGGCTCACGAACTGCCTTCCATTGTCAGTTACAATCTGTTCAGGGATTCCGAACCGGCAAATGATATTTTTCCAGACAAACTTCTGGCATTTGACATCTGTAATGCTGGCCAGTGGCTCGGCCTCTACCCATTTGGTGAAGTAATCTATCCCCACAATGATGTACTTGTTGTTTCCAGGTGCAGTAGGTAGAGGACCTAACATGTCTATTCCCCATCTTGCGAATGGAAGGGCCACCGTCATTGGAGTATAGAAAGTGGCAGGCCGTCCGGGGACCGGCGCGTATAGTTGGCATACCTTACATTTCCTAGTATGCGCGAAGCAGTCCTGTTGGATAGTTGGCCAATAATACCCTTGCAAGATGATTTTTCTGGCCAGTGTCTTGGGCCCTTGGTGGTTGGAACAGATACATTCATGAATTTCTTCCATTACAGCTGCCGCTAGATCGGGTGGGAGGCATTTCAGATACGGCCCACCAAATGTCTTTTTGTACAGCTGCCCGTCCACCAATTCGAACATGGAAGCCCTCCTCTGGATGCATTTTATTTGATAGGCAAGATTTTTATCTTGTGGGAGGGTTCCGTCTTTCAGGTAGTTGGTCATATCTACGACCCAGCTCGGGATGACATAAGATATGGCCTCGATATGGAGCACCATGATTGCTGGGGTTGCCAATGTTTCCCGATGGGCAAAACGTTGGATATGAGCCGGGATCTCCTGTGCCCGATCGTTGAACGCTGCATTCTCTAATTTGGACAGGATATCTGCTTCAGTATTTTCGATTCTGGATATCTGGCCGAGCACCACCTGATCAAATTTACGTATCTGCTCCTCCACCATTTCCTTGTAGGCCTTCATCCTTTCTTCTTTGGCCTCAGCAGTGCCGTTCACTTGATGTACCACCAATTGACTATCCGATCGGACTTTTAACCGATCGGCGCCCAGGGCCCTTGCATACTTTAAACCAGCAATGAGAGCCTCATATTCAACCTCATTGTTGGTCACCTTGAAATCAAAATGAATAGAATAATATGCTTTGAACCCCTCGGGCGATGTGATCACAGCTCCAGCTCCACAACCTTTGGCACTAGATGCTCCATCCACATACATTTCCCACTAATTATCCAACCCGTTGTTCTCCGAATCTTTTTCTGAGGGCCGGGCGGTACATTCTGCAATAAAATCTGCCAGGGCCTGCCCTTTGATAGTAGGCCGGGGTTTGAAATCTACCTCGTATTGCCCGATCAGGAGACTCCACTTGGTAATGCGCCCACTTGCCATAGGATTTCTCAAGATGGTGGCTAATGGCTGGGTAGTATATACAGTTACCGGGTGGCTCTGGAAATACGGGGCCAGACGCTTAATGGCAGCTATCAGGGCCAGTACATTCTTCTCTAGCAAGGTGTACCTGGTTTCCGGGCCGTTCAACGCCTTGCTCACAAAATAGATTGGCCGTTGAACGCCATCTTCTTCTTTCAACAGTACTGTGCTTACGGCCAAGTCAGCTACAGCAAGGTACATATACAGATGTTCCCCTGGCTCGGGTTTTGTCAAGACCAGGGGGGAAGACAGATATGTCTTGAAATCCTGAAAGGCCGTTTGGCACTCGGCCGTCCACTCGAAAGGGTTGGCTTTCTTCATGATCTGGAAGAACGGGATAGCTCGATCGGCCAGTTTGGATAGGAATCTGCTCAGGGCTGCTAGCCGACCGGTCAATCTCTGCACTTCCTTGAGATTTCTCGGAGCCTCCATGTCCACAATTGCCTTTACTTTTTCTGGATTGGGCTCAATCCCCTTCTCGCTCATCATGTACCCCAAAAATTTGCCTCCTCTTACAGCAAATGCACATTTCTTGGGATTCAGCCTCATATTCGCCTTTTGCATTATCCCGAACACCTTTTCTATGTCCAGGACATGGTTTTCCTTCTTTTTGCTCTTGATCAGGATGTCATCAACGTAGGCTTCCATTGTGACACCCAGCACATCTTTGAACATCATCCCGATCATCCTCTGGAAGGTTGCCATTGCGTTCTTTAATCCGAATGGCATGACAATGTAGCAAAACGCGCCATCCGAAGTAACGAACGCCGTTTTCTCTGCATCGGCCGGGTGCATGAATATCTGATGATAACCCCGGAAAGCATCCATGAAGCTCAGTAACTCACACCCGGCGGTTTCATCCACTAGCAGATCGATCCTCGGCACTGGGTAGGGATCCATGGGGCACGCTTTATTTAGATCAGAGTAATCCACGCACATTCTCCAGGTAGATTGTTTTGGGGCTAGAACCACATTGGATAGCCATTCTACGTGGATCACCGGACGGATGTGCTTTATCCTTAGCAAGGTGGCCACTTCCTTCTTTGTGAATTCCCGCCGTTCGGTTGCTTGATACCGTTTCTTCTGTTGGACCGGTTTTGCATCAGACCGAACGGCAAGTTTGTGACATATTATTTCTGGATCAATGCCGGGCATATCTTCTGGCCCCCGGGCAAACAGCACCTGAAACTTTTTGAGGACGGCGATCACGCCATCCCGGATATCAGCCTCCAGATCTACCCCAATAGCAACCTTACGGTTCGGGGGGAAGTCGAGGTCGATTTGTTCAAGAAGGGTGGCGGGCTCCGGGTGTGCCTCGAACTCCGTTCGGTGGGTTTCCACCTCAATCGTATTCACCCGCATCCCACGAGTGTTCATCTGTTTCAGGGCCTCCCGATAACATGTCTGGGCTGTTGTTGGGTCCGTTCTGGCCACCCCTACCCCCAGTGTCTGTAGGGAATTTGATACATGAGTGGTGGACAGAGGCTATTGCCTCCAGATCTTCCAATCCCGGTCGGCCCAATATGGCATTGTGGGCGCATCTTATATCTACCACCACGAACGTCATTCGGAGTGACGTTCTGTGGGTTTCATCCCCAATTTCAACCATTAATTGGATGGTCCCTTCCGCCTCGATGCAGTTACCGGTAAAACTCGCCAGTGGAGTCCGCAGGTGGGTCAGTTGGCTCCTTTGTAGACCCATTTTCTCGAATGATTGTAGATACAATACATTCACACTGCTCCCAGTATCAATCAGTACTCGGCGGATCAAAGTATTGTCAATACACATGCTTACCACCAGTTCATCCCTGTGGGGGCTTGGAGAATTGGGTAAATCAGCTGGCCCGAACGTGATCGGGTCTGTCCTTCCTTTCTTCTGGGGGGGAGCGGAGACGGATCCCACATAAAGACTTCGCTCGAACCTTTTCCGTTCGGCGTTCGAATCTCCGGTCTCCCCGCCCCCAAATATGACCTTGACCTCCATTCGAGGCTTCTTTCCAGGGCCTCCCGAGCCCTCTGGCTCATCCCTGGGAGGAACATACACATCATTTTGAGGCTGGGCGTCACGTTGAGCATCCCGGCGCCAGCTATTAGGTTTCCTGGCCGGTTTTAACGTGCCCATTGCATTCGGATCTTTGTTCACATATTTGCCCAGATGGCCCCTTCGGATCAGATCCTCAATTGCTATTTGTAGGGCCCTGCAGGCATTGGTGGCATGACCCTTTCTGTTGTGATATTTATAGAAAGCATTGTCATCCGTACCCATGAACTGTCCAGAATCAGTCAGGATGGGAATATTGTCCCTCTCGTGCTGATAGATGGTCGCTATTGATAGGACCAGAGGTGTAAATCTCCCTTGTTTGGGAGGTAAAGTGGCCGCTGGGCTAGGACCCAGCTGATCGGCCAGTCTGATCGGGGCAGCAGGCGTAATGACCTTATCCCTGATCATTATCTCCTCTTCTAGGGCGGCATGCTTGCGAGCCCTATCTAACACCTCGGCGTACGCCGTACCCGGATTCTTCTTCAATTCTTTGTACAACTCCCCCGTTCGGAGAGCATTCGTGAACAGGGTAATGGCGGTATCATCCGTCATGCTTCCCACTGTTAAAGTTTCATCCCTCCACCTTTTCAGGAATCTGTTGAGGGTCTCCTTGGCGTTTTGCTTCACGCTGGTCAAATAGCTGAAGTGCCGTTTGGGATTGGCACTGGAAGCAAATTGAGCCAAGAATAACGCTGATAACTCGGCAAAGCTATTGATTGACCCGGACTGTAGTGTCCCGAACCATTCCTGGGCAGGCCCCCTGAGCGTGCTAAAAAACAAACGGCAAATGGCGGCCTCGGGTGCTCCTAGCAGCATAAGTCCCCCTTGGTAACTCCTCAGATGTACGTGGGGATCTCCCACCCCATCGTAAATTTGGCCGGTCGGGGGCTTGGCGCCCCCTTGGATATCCGCGTACATGAGCTCCCTAGTAAACGGGGAAGTAATTCCCAGCTGAACTGGCGCAGGTTGTACAGGTACCCTGTTCATTTGGTCCCGCATTTCATTCATTTGCCTCCTCATCTCGGCCATCTCTTCCTCCTGGGCCGTCAAAGGGGGCGGTGGTGGAACCCTCATATCCGTACAGTCCCGGTCCCAATGCCGTTGAGGGGCCCTAGTATTTTCCCGCTCGGCATACTGGAAGTGATGACCGACGGGAGTTGGTCCTCTAGCTTGCGACCCGATCGGGGTTCGGTCACTGGGACTGGGATGCGCTGCTGGTGGGGCGCTACGTCGATTATCCCGGTGGGTATGCGAACGGGATGACGCTGTGGTCGTTTCCGCGCGTGGAGTTTCTCCTGTAAAGCTGGAACCTCATTCCTCTTCGTTCGCCATGTGCTGCATGAATTGGGCCATGTCAAGCATGGCCTGGGGATTTCTTCTCAGAGATTCGGGAATCACAAAATCCCCATTAAAACGAGGATATGATCCTCGACTGGATTGTCCCTGGGGGTTTTGACTCCCCGAGGTGTGACTCCTCCCGTGACGGTGTGAACCGTCGTTTGTATGATAGGAATTGATTCTGACCATTTTTTGAAAAATAGAGGTTTTTTGGATGTTTAGAAAGTGAAACTTTTTGCAAGTTTCCCACAGACGGCGCCAATGTTGGGGGTAAGTACCGTAGATCCGAAAGCCCAACACGAACTTTGGATATATCAGGAATGGCCCAGAATCAAAGCGTAAAAGAAAATGTAAGATCTGAACTAACTAAAACTCAAAAGCTCACTTGTATTAATTAACCAATCTGATTACAAAGAATTTCCCGATCGGTTAGTCAGAAACTATGCTTTAATACAAGAAGTAAGGGCAAATGATGCTATTCTAGAGCTTGAGTATTGAAATGCTAAACCTTACAATGACTTGAAACCTTCTATTTATAATAATGAAGAGCATGGGCTGCCTCTTGCTGATTGGTCGTTGTTCCACCGACTTGGTCATCCATGCTTCCACTTGCTGATGTCATAGTCTGGCATTAATTGCACCTGGCCACTTGCTGGTTGGCCGTTGTTCGAACGAGATGTTGGGCTGCACTGAAGATGCTGTCAAATTGGCCCAAGTATGATATATAGCCCGATTCTCGTTCGGTATGTCTTCTTACTGGGCCAATCTTTATTTGGGCCGAACTCCGTTCGGTATGTCTCCTTACTGGATCTTTTCATCATAGAGTGATGGGCCTGTTACTTGGGCTGGATATCTTGGGCCTTCCCGATCTGGGTATTGGGCCTCTAGGTCAATATCCCAACAAGTATTTTTCTCTTTAAAGTATTTTTTCTAAAACTCTTACAATTAAGTTCAGTAAGTATTTTTCTCATTAATTATTCTCTTTAAAGTAAATTTTCAAAACTCTTACAATTAAGTTCAATATTTCATTATCTGTTACCGACAATACTAATTATTACGGAGTATTACGTAGCAAATTCTAATAGATAGTGTTGATGTTTCTTTCTTTAATTTTCTTTTACTTTGAATATTTTTTCTATGGATTTATGCTTTTTGATATTCACTTATTGTACTCCATTTTTGAAATGATGTAATATTATAAAAAATATTTTTATATTTAATTAGATCGTGAGTAAAAATATATATGGACCAACTATTTTTCCATGCATATGCACGGGTAGTGTGCTAGTGCTTGACTAAAATGTAAGACTGGTAATAACCTTTGTAGAAATTACAAAGTGCGAGAGAACGTTTATACATGCTTTGGTCATATTATGTGTCACACAGTAAGTAGTTTTTCGTTTTTATTTTGATAATCTCGCACTAAATAGATGCGGAATATAAAATACGTAGTATGAGTGTATGACGATCATGGATTATTTGTCCTTCCTAATTAACATTTTGAGATGGGATATGAGAACAGATATATAATATAGGTTTTGCTGATTTATTATAATACAAAAAAGTCATAGATAGAAATGTGATTTAGTAACTTTTAGTGATTATAATTTTGTTCAAATTTTACATCATAGTCGGGGGGGGGGGGGGGGATTGGGACTGTGTTGGACGCAAGGGACAAATGGATGAGGCGACTAGATTCGATCCTGTTTGGATGGTTTTCACCTAAGGGTGGAGGCGATTGGGGGTGCTCAAGTGGGGCAATTTCTGGATCGATTCCTGAGCAAAGGAGAAGACAGATCGGTGATCCACCCCCCCCTCCTGAACCGCCGCCTTAGAGCGATTGAGGTGCTAGGGTTTGGAAGATGTTATTTCAAGAAAACTATCAGGAAAGAGCTCAGAGTATTTATCAGTTATTTTATTTTTATGGTGTTATTTTCACGTTATGTTTGTTTATGTTAATCTGTTTTTTGTTGATGTCTTTATATTTAAGTCTACAATTATGATTGCAATTCTGCTACATATTATGTCATTAGAAGGATCTATATGACCAGTGATTGTTGTGTCACACCCGTTTGGTGGTTATCATTGTTTTGTAAAAACGGCTTAAGAACTCACGTTCCATATCTTGCGAACTGTCAATGGAACTGGATACCAAATCAGTATACCAGTCAAATGCATTTTCTTTCACGGAACGCACGAACTGCTTAACAAGGTGATCTTCGCTTGTTCCCACATTATTGTAAGTTTCCACGAAATGGGCAACATGTTGTCTTGAATTTCCCTTCTCATCAAACTGGATGAACTTCGGCGTCCGATAGCCAATGGGCATTTTCAGGTCCTCAGTCCTTTGAGTGTATGGTTTAACGTACATGGGAGTAAGCCGATTGACTCCCTTCCATCTTCCCCTTTATGGTTCCTATGATGAAGTATTTGAGTTGATCCATTGGAATTACCCCCAAAAGTTTAGATGTTCTTCTCTGAATTCACTTGGTGAGAATCATTATCTTCGTGTAATCCAAGATCTTTCTCATGAGCATGACTTGACTCGCCTTTCAAGATTTCTACTTTGTTGTTTAGCTCATTCAACTTTTGGTCTTGTGGTTGTATAACATACCCATCCCCTCGATGATCTTAGTTAGATGGACGATTTGTTCTTCCATAGATGTGGTGCTTGTCGTCGTAGTGGGCATCACGATGTAGACATTGGACCACTGTGATGTAGTTCTTCGTGGAGGGGTTGATAGGGGAGTAGAATCCGAATAAGATGCTGAACTCTAATCACTGCTTGTCCATTTCGGGGAAGTAACTTCATGTATGGATGATGAAGATTCATGACCATCTCTTGCGTAATTCGAATTCCATCCATCACATCAGGAGTAGTTCCTGAAGATGATTGCGCTACTAGGATTCTTGATCGGCTCCTAGTGATAGGGTCTGACATGTCTTAACTCAAGCTAGATGACACCCTAGAATTCAAGGTAAACACAAGCTTGCTGGATGCCATTGGTTCGCTCCTTGATCAAAGTGAAGAGATGAGATGTAGAGTTGTCGCATCGGGCGAGCAAAAAATATGTGATACAAATTTTAAGTATTTACATAAAATTGATCGCAAATAATATATATGAGAATATTGAGTTCAATCTCTAAATATGAATTCTCTGATTCTTCACTTAAAATTTGAAAAAAAAATATAATTAAAGAATTTAATTTGAAATTAAATCTTTCATTCTTCAAATATGTGAACGTTCTTCAGATCTTAAAATCATTGTTCTTGAAATCTTCGAATCCTCGAATCTTTGAATCTTCGAACCTTGTTCTTTGGATCTTCAGATCTTCAAAACTTCATCCTCTATATCTTCAATTCTTCAAACCTTGGTTCTTTGAATCTTCGAATGTTCTTGAATGCAGAATTCGGCTTCAAGAGCCTATGATTCTCAAGTAGTTTGATCTTCAACAAAAGGATCGTTTTATGACTTGATATTCTGTTAAAGGGCTTTCGGGACATATGACTTGATCTTCAATTGAATCTAGATTCAATCTAATATCTTCAAATATTCAAAGATCCATTTTTCAGATATTTGAATATTCAAATCTTTGTTTTTTCAGATCTTCGAATCTTCGAGTTTCATTCTTCAGATCTTCGTTCTTCAACTTTTGAACTTATTTTTACAAGAATGGACGAAATTACAAAGGATTATTCTTATATTCTTAATATAAAAAAATTCCCTTCTTCGGAATCTCTCAGAGCCTTTTGGGAGTTCTTCCGAGCTGCTTTGTAGCGTTTCTTCAAAGTTCTCTCTTGCATCCCTCTCAACTGAGGCCCCTATTTATATGGGCGGAGGGGATGAAATATGCAATAGGGATCTCAAAATTTGTCCATATCACTTGGGCCTCAATTAAAATGGGCTTTTTGCTTCTTTTTGATTGCATTTTAATAGCTAAAAAATGAGCACTTGCGCAATGTATATGGACAACTTTCTTAACAAGGTTCATAGCTATTTTTCAACATATGAGTAATACTTGAGATTTAATTCAAACGGATTAATATTACTACTCATACCAACAAGATTCATCTCATTTTAAGGGAGCTCATCACTTAAGAACTCCAAGTTAAGCGTGTTGCACAAGAGTAGTCTTGGGATGGGTGACCCCTGAGGAAGTTTCTTATGTCGCGCATGAGTGAGGGCAAAGTGCACGTTAAAGAAAAGTGGAGGTTTATGAGGATAATACTAGAGGTCCGGACGATGTGTAACAGTAACTACCTCTGGCCCTTAGAGGCGAGGTGTTACAATATAGACATATTTCTTAGCTAGATTCATTGTCCTTTTCATAAGATGGATCATGCCTCTTATTCATTGGGCCACTATTTCAGAATGGGCTCAAAATGGAGCAATTAATAGGATCGGTCCATTCTCTTAAACACTTCATTCATGATTAAACTAATTGAATATTTTAAATGGTCCAAATTTTATCAGAATGGACCCATATTATTATTCTCTTCTTGATAAGGCGCATGCCAACACCTATCACAACCGGCTCAGGTAGAACTTGACGTCGACCCAATAACATTCAAAGGAGGTCCAGTAACCTATCCCACTAGCATTTAGAAGAGCTCAATAATATTATGAACTATCATTAATAAGTTTGATATATTAAATAATTTTCAATATCACAGCTTTACAGGTGATTAATGTTGAGACGACCATTTTATTAGGGTTGCTTGCAGCTCATGATTCTTGAATTATGAGTGGAGATGTAATGTAGAATCAGCCTCGATGTGTAAAATCAAGTGCGGGAGTGATCAAGATCAATGTTGATGGTGCCACTGATGATCGACAGAAGAGAAGAACTTGAGGATGGATTGTTAGAGGTTATAATGGTGACTTCATTAGTGGTGGTTGGGAAGCCCGTAGAGCGGATTGGTCAGCAAAGATCACAAAGGCAATTGGAGTTAGGAAAGCAATCAATTGGGCAAAAAATCAAGGATGTGATCAGGTCATTATATAGACTGATACCCAAAATGTTTTACGACATGACTCAAGAAATGGGTGGACGATTCTTATTGTGAATGATTATTGATGACATTAGACAAATACTTCATTCCAAAGCCGATTTTGTTGTCCAATTTTGTAAACGATCCGCAAACAATGTAGCCGATAATATTGCTAGGGCAGCACCGTGACATGCGGGTAGTTGTCATTTTGACTCTAGTCCTAGATGTATTTTGAGTCATTTGGTGAATGACTATTTGAATTAATAAAGTTTAAACTATTCCCAACCAAAAAACATGACATGGAAATTGAGGTTGATATTATTTGTGTAAAGATTGAAATCATTTTTTTGATCTTGCACACATAAAACCATTATTTTTGTCTAAATTTTATTTTATTAAAGGAATGCCAGTTGTTTACCCTTATTGAAGTCCAACTCCGGTAAAATAGAAAGTAATAAACTGCTTTATTAAGATCTTAAACTATTCCTTCTATCATGTTGAACTTTTAGAATGAATCTTCAAGTCGTAACATGATTTCTATCATTAACGATTTATACTAATATAGAGAAAACATGAAAGACAAAACCTATAGACAATTGTTACAGATCGGATCGTAAGCCCTAAGAATAAACATTGAGTAAGTCACCTCATACACAACAATTTGACTCTTTACACATAAGATGGACAATTGTAAGCCTAAAACAACTGAAAATGAAGAACTGTCTATCCCAAGTTAGTCAATTATCCAAATATTTCAATTGTGCCTAATCAAACTAAAATAAAAACAAGTATATCTAAAGAAAAATAATACTAAGTAAAGCCTTCCACAGATCTCTTCCTCGCAAGGGTAGGGTTTCAGAGGAGGGCGAACTACTACAATATGTGTGAACGATAAATTTTTCTTCCTACGTTTGGAATAGTCGTGTGATATGTGGATTAAAAAACAATCTTGATGTCTATGTCATACTCTTCACTGTCCGTAAGAAGACAAACAAAACCCTATGACTAGGCAAAACCAGCGGTGATAACTAAAGTATTCCCACGCCGAGGGAGACAAACCATACCGGAGAACCAATCTCCACGAAAGAGCAACAATATAACAAGACATACACAACAATAACAAATAAAAAATCAATTTGGATTATATTAATTCCAAGGAATAGAAAAACGATTTCCGACAAGTCTAGGCTAAACAATGGGCTGCAACGCCAGCGAAACAAAACATGATGTAGACAACGACCTCACCTTCTGCCATCACTCAGCCACGCCTTTGTGTGCTTCGCCCGCCCTGCCTAGGTTGTCATCTGCCTTGATCACCCGTTACCTTGCTCGACAGTCATACGTCTTGCTCGCCGCTGCAAAGGTTTTCCTTTTCTCTTTTGATTAGTTAGTTTAGGATAGTTTTTGAATACTGAGATCTCATAGAACTTTGCATTTATTTTTTATTTTTTATATCTTATTTTTTTACCGTGTGTGGGATATGCATGCTCTCTAATGAGCACATCGCGAGCTCTTTAAAACTTCTGATCTAAATTACCTTAACCTTGATTCACTGTTGTAAGATTGTATATATATATGTATGTATGTCCATGAACTTTGTTATAGAGAACACCAATTGTTCAACAAAAATCCTGTAATTTTGGTCTTCAAATATTCCAAAGAATGTAAGAGTTTATTTGTTCTCTCGATGTTGTTCATGGAGATATATATGAAAGAAATTGCCCCTATAAGAGATACAATACAAACACCTCCTAATTTATAAACTACAAACTCATCTTGGTCATCCGATGAGTTGATCTGAAGGCGATAAAGGCGCAATGACATTTTTGTAATAAGAGCCAACTTTTTTAGGATGCAACTCCTGGAACGTTAATATTCAACTGCTATTCTATGACTGAATATTATGCAACACTTTGATCCTTAATATGCAATACAAATAACATAAAGATGCATTGTACAAACGTTTGCACAATAAATACAGCTTGCACCTGATCCACCCCTTACCCCTAAATAAGAGTAAAAGCATATGTGAATTCCAAAATATGAATGACATGTTTTTACTATCTAAATAGGACTAGTTACCGTCATATTGTGGTATTACCGGACTTTAAACATGACTGTATTTTATAAGGTTGACAGTAATTACTCACATTTAGGGAATAAAAGAATGAAATCGTATTTTGAAATTTCAAAATGTTTTTTGCTCCTATTTCAGGAATTTTCCCTATATATTACTCCGCCATAAAATTAGTGAGTGAACTAAACAAGGTAAAATTCTATACATAGGACTAAAGTATTGAATACGTGCAAAATAGGACTTCCATAGTTTATTGGACTACAAATATACTATCAAGACAAAAATACCCTTAATGAAGTTCCATGTCCTAGTTTTTCCAAGAACTAACATATTGACGACATCTGTCAGGAATTGTTTTATTGTATCAAATTGAATTTACTATCTTTGTATTTGTGTATTAATTTATTTATTGGGTGTTGTTATAGTTAACCCAGTTAGTATTTATTATGTATTTATTTTATTATTAATAATAAAGTGGTATGTGACTTTTCTAACCGTCAGCTCACAATCCATTGTACTGTACTGAGATATCAAACACATATGTCTATGTATCCTACACCGATTGAGTCGATTAGTAAGTTTGGCTAAGCTAGGAATCACGTTCAGACATTTTAGAGAGAAGGGAGAGTGACTGGTTTCATATGCCTCATTCGTTCATCGTCATATCATTTTGGTATTGAAATAAAAGTTTAAATCTTTTATATTCTTTTTGTGTGTGTGTGTGATTGCTGAATAAATAGGGACTTTCAACCTCCTAAGACACCCTTCATTGAGTTTGATGTCGCTTTTCTCCAACGAGCCGACACCATCCCTCGACGAGCCTCCGCCGCTTTCTAGACAATCCCTTGTTGATCTCCAATGAGAATACATAATAATGACATATTAATGGAATTATTATATAGAAAATGACATTTTCAAATGTGAAAACATGCAATATTAAGATGAAGCATAAATGCTTTTTTAGTCCAAAATTCGTAGTGTTACGTTAGAATTTATTTGAATATCATATCAAAAATGAAAATTTAAAATCTGAGAAGAAAATAAAAAAATCAGGAATCCTATTGTCATCTTTATACGTCGACTGCCATAAAAATGGCATCATTTCACTAAAAGTTTTAAAATATGACATTCCAAGTACTCTACTTTCAAAGTAAAATTGTCATCGTGATATAACGTAATACCGTAAAAGTGACACTTTTTCTAGTAACTAGCATTCATGCAATTTTCATATATGAAATTAATCCAAATTAAAACCTGAGCGTTGGTTGTTCCTTTAAACATCGCTTTTCGTTTGAAATTTCCAGATCCAAAACAGTATTTTGTTTTTAATATAAAATAAATAAAATTGAAGAGAAGAGGAAGAGGAGGAGTAGGAGAAGAAGACATGAATCACTTACCTGCTATCCACTTAGCGAAGAGAAATTGGTGAAGAGAGGCGGGGGCGATGAGAAACCGGGGAGGTGAGGCGGAGGTGATGGAGGCGAAACGAGGGGAAGAGAAGCGTCGGCTTTGGAGGTAAAGCTAGTGAAAAAATCGCACGGGGGAGATGTTTTGGTGCGTGCTCTAGCCTCAATTGTTGCATATGTGAAATTCAATATGGACCGAAGAATTAATTATATTATTAAAAATAGAACGACAATTTTTAATTCTGTTTAGGGAATGGAGTATAAAAACATTAACTCCTATAGAGTATTTGGGAGTTTAACCATGTTTTAATTTTGGGAAAAGGTGCAAATAAGCATCGAACTAATCGAAAAAGTGCAAATCATCCATTTTATAGAAGGCTCTGTCTGGTCGTCGCCATTTGGGGAGGTTATCGGTGGAATTTTTTGATAATTTTTTTAGCATATTCTTCATTAAGTCTAGTTTACCCATACCAAATTTCAGGTAAAAATTCAACCGGAAAGGCAGTCAAATGATTTTCTGAAATATACTGCACTATTTAACAACGCACTTATCTTCAAACATTTTTTTGACTGCCTTCACCATTGAATTCTTAGCTGAAATTTGGTATGAGTAAACTACACTTAATGAAGAAGATGCTCAAAAAATTGAATCAAAAAATTCCATCGGGAACCGCCTCAAATGGCAACGTCCGGTCAGAGCCTCATATAAAAAGGGTTGATTTGCACTTTTCGGGTTGTTCGAGAGCTTATTTGCATCTTTTTCTTTAATTTTTACAAAGTATTACTTCGCACGAGTAACTCAGTTGATTGAGTGATGGGAAAGTTGAAACATTGTCCAAGAATCAAAACTTGCAACAAAAGTATGGAGATTACAACTCAAGTATGCTGGACTGGACTTCTGATGCGCACGAAAAAGGTGTATCATCATTGGGGTCACCGATTAGAATACCCTTACTTACATTCTACCAAAGGTCTTAGGCGTTTGGGATTTAACTTTTGGAAGATAGAATGTCATATTGACCGGCCACAGTAGTCCCAACCCATCATGGTGGTTTGAAAATTTGATATCTCAATGTTCTATCTCTAGCATGTAATCACATGTGCATATTCTAAAATCAAGGACCTCACCAAATAATTACACCACTCAAAATTGGGGTGATCCAAAAGTCTAAAAATATCATATTGGCAGTCCACAAAGGCAATAAGGCAATGAAAATTTGATGAGGTCGGAAAGGTGACTGTTTTTGCCACAAACTTTCTCACACCATTCACGTCGGTTTATTTTCTTCTCTTTTTCACAAAATAGTAATGTGGAAAATTGGAAACATGGATTTAGATATTTGACGGACGGAGGGAGCTTTCCCACCTCCGAGAATAACGAGATCCACATATATAAACAGAAGAAGATAGTCATAAAACTCACTTCACAAGTGGACGGAGCAAGGAGATAACCCCACTAGTTGGGTTCCCAACATACAAGTAAAGGATAGAATCCATAGTGTGATCTCTTCATCCACACCGGCTTCTAAGTTCGAACCTTTTTTTCGTATAAATCTTTCAAGTCATAGCAGTTCTTACTTTTGTATTCAGAGCACCCAGAGGTCAAAGACTCTAACTTTTCTCTCCAATGGCTATTAGGGTGATATCAGAATGTGGTCTCAGACCACTCCCCAAAATTCACCCTAATCCAAGAACTTCTTCAATTTCTCCTAATTCTTATAACCCATCAAGGTTAAGTTTTTCAAGAACCTTTCTTTCCTCTTCTTCTTTTTCTAATTCAATGTTTGGGAGTGGAGAGAGAAACTGGGCATTGAAAGTGATTACACCGGTTAGAGTTGCATCTGTGGGTGAAGAGGAAGAAGAGAAGAGGGAGGGAATAAATGAGAATGACTTTTTTGACCCTGGTGCACCCCCACCATTCAAGCTGTCTGATATTAGGGCAGCCATACCTAAGCATTGTTGGGCGAAGGACCCTTTGAAGTCAATGAGCTATGTGGTTAGGGATGTTGCGGTTGTGTTTGGTTTGGCAGCTGTGGCTGCTTATTTCAATAACTGGCTTGTTTGGCCTCTGTATTGGTTTGCCCAAGGAACCATGTTCTGGGCACTATTTGTACTTGGCCATGACTGGTATGAATTTATTAAAGATGATTATTTTTGCACTTTATATGTTAGGGATTCTTTCATAGCTAATGATTGTGATGAAAAATGTGCAGTGGTCATGGAAGCTTTTCAAATGATCCAAAGCTGAATAGTTTCGTCGGGCATATCCTACATTCTTCAATCCTCGTCCCTTATCATGGATGGTTTGTTTCCAAGCGCTTATCTATAGAAATTAATATTTATTAATACAGTGATTCTTTATAATTTATATACTCCATCTAGTATAAACTCTTGCTCAATTTAGTACTCTACATTTATTGGACACAAATTGCTCTTAAGCAATGTAATTATAATCTAATTTAGTTCAAGGCATAGGGATTTAGCTATAACAAGAAAGGTGTGTTTGCCAGTTTACTAAATTTACACTCAATTGCTCATTTTTGGACCTGAACTAAGTCATATTGTTACTATATATTCCGTTTATATTACTCATGTTCCAAATTATGTGTCTTGTTTGGGTTTGATACAAATTACTAATGAATTGGTTGAAAAGTAAAAAGTTCTGGATTAGGTTTGAGTATTGAGGTTTGAGTATAGTAGATTGAAATGATATGAACTACATAATGCTTACGAATAGAGGAAAGAGGACATTTATGTTGTGACATTCCAAAAAGGACATACTTCTTTCATTTTTTAGTTCTTACCAACAAGACATAATTCGGGACAAAGGGAGTATTGTTTTTCTATCTTAATTTATCTTTAAGAAAGTAATTTCCCTTTAGGGTTATTTTTTAGAGTTGTCATGTTTACCGGCTTGGCCTTGTTTGGACTCTTCCTTTGTATTTGTATTGATATGCTTTCTTCGTAAATACTTCCAGAACTTTGTTAATATCAAATTTAAACCCCAATTAGTCCTTAACATAGAAATTACACTTTTATTAGAGTGAAGTATGCATGATGAAAAAAGAGAGGCTAAATTGCACACTTGAGGACCAAATTGAGTGATAGTGTATAATCAAATCATCAAATCTAGTATTAATTCTAATTTGTATTATCTCAACGAATAGGGAGGAATGCGACCCTATAGGAAAAGTGGGAAAACATATTTTAATTCAGAGTTCTTGAAGTTCCGAAAAAGCATCAGTTTAGGGAAATTATTTTTTGATAATGTTACAGGAGGATTAGCCATAGGACACATCACCAGAACCATGGTCATGTTGAGAATGATGAATCGTGGCACCCCGTAAGTGTTTGAAAATGTTCACTTCCACATGTAGTTATATTTTTTTATTTATTTATTTATTTTAACCTTTTGTTTATTTTACTAACTTATAATTCTATTGCAGCTTTCTGAGAAGCTATTCAAGAGTCTTGATAGTGTCACAAAGAAGTTGAGGTTCACTTTACCCTTTCCACTCCTTGCATACCCAGTCTATCTGGTTAGTCTGATCGCTTTATATGTATACATCTCATTTTATGGTCAAGCTTAACTGTTATGATTAATGTTGGACCTAACTCAAACCCGACACAGTGAAGGGTTTTTTATTTCATATTTAGCTGATGTGAAACACTCCTCAATGAAACTAACTTTTGTTGAATTTGTTGACTTTTTGAATTGGTTTGATCTAGTGGAGCAGAAGCCCTGGGAAAAAAGGGTCGCATTTTGACCCAAACAGCGATTTGTTTGTTCCAACTGAGAAGAATGATGTGATTACCTCAACCTTATGTTGGTCAGCCATGGCTGCTATGCTTGCTTGTTTGTCATTTGTGATGGGGCCCGTCCAAGTGCTCAAGCTGTATGGAGTTCCATATGTGGTTAGTTAAGCATAGCCATTTGTTTCTTTATCATCTTTTCACGTTGTCACAGTTTTTTAATTTTTTTTTTTTTGTCTGGTGTAGCTTTTTGTTATGTGGTTAGATTTAGTTACATACTTACATCACCATGGACATGAAGACAAGCTTCCATGGTATCGTGGAAAGGTATGCGATTTCAACTCCAAAATCGTAATGCTTTGGTCATAAATGATTTTTCGTTGGACATTTAGTCAACAAAAGAAGGAAGAATAACTTAAGTAGTGTATATATCCATTCCCTTTTGAGGCAAAATTTGCCTAGGAGTGCTTGAATGTATTTTTAGAATGACTTAAAAAGTTGACCAACTAGAATGATTAAAAATCAGATCTTTTATTGTTACGTAGTAATATGACGATGACAATTAGGATAAGATTTGCATCTCATTATTCCTCTTTATGAAGGTAGTGACAGGAAGAACATTTGGCGCAAAACACTGTCTTAACAGTTAACGCTTATATGCTTGAATTTATTTGTAGTGTTGGTCTAAGTAGCACTGGGACAGAAACGGAAGTGGGGACGGAAACGGGGATGGGGAACTCTAATCTTAATATATGAAGATACGGGTACGGAAAGGAAACGTCGAACAAAAAATTAAGATTTTACTAATAAGAACAAATAAGTGAAATACCCATTATACGCGGTCATGTTAATGGCCAAAAATACAAAATAAATGAATCATTTGTCCTTGTTATAATCCTTTCTACATGCATATACTACGTAATAAATAAAATGAATTCAGTGATAAAAGCACTCGACAATTCCGATTCGGGCTCATCTAAAAGGATAAATTAGTAAATTCTAGATAGCCCATTTATTCTGATAGCTGGTCGTTGTCCGAAACTTGGACTCGGACTTCTTCTTGCCGTTGACAATAGCTGCCGAGTGGGGACTGGGGACTCGCAAGTCGCAAGTACCGTTCCAGGATATGTTTTTTGAAAATGAGAAATGAGAAACACCTCGATTTAATTAAAAACCGTTTGAAAACGTTTCTCATACCCAGCCCAAAAGCCCAATACCTCAGAAACGTTTCCTGGCGTTTCCGAACGTTTCCCGTTTCCAAAAACGTTTCAGAAACGGAAACTTGGAGTAGAATGACGTTTCCGTGCTTCCTAGGTGTTGGTTAATTTTAAGGGATTATTGCGAACCATAAATTGAATGCCGGTACCCTAACTTGTTGGAATCAAGGAAGTAATGTTTAAAAGATGAACAATTGAACATTAGATCATTAATTAATAAATCATCAATTACACATTTCCAATCTTACCTCAAGGAGAATAATATATAAGTGCATTGGATAATATGGATAAAGGATTGGGAACACAACGTAATAGGAACACAAAAAGCAATATCATTAATGTAAGAGTCATACTAATTTCTTTGTGTGTTCTTTAAATAAAACGGAGAGATAAATAGGACACACGAGTAGTTTTTGTTAAGAGAAATTTTGGACAATTCTTTCGGCTCTTTCTATTTACGAAAGTTTAGCCAACAAAACCACAGACTCTAGCCTATTGTAGAAATTCTAGCTCAGGCTTAAGTTGACCATATATACAGACCAAACTGTGAAAAAGCACCTAAGCTTTAATTGAAAGAGGTAATAAGACCTAAAGATGAGTCAGCTATGCTTAAACGATGTGTATTTTTTGAGGGATCTTCAATTTTTTATTTATGGCTAAACAGGAATGGAGTTACCTACGGGGCGGGCTTACTACTCTTGATCGTGATTATGGATGGATTAACAACATACATCATGACATAGGGACACATGTGGTGCATCACCTTTTCCCCCAAATCCCTCATTATCATTTAATTGAAGCTGTAAGCATTTCATTTCAATCAACTTCTTTACATCAGATTGTATTTATTGCAGTAAAAGAATTTGTTAATGGTTTGCTTGGCATTTTTGTGTGTTATCTATTTGACTTTCACTAAACGCCAAATTGTTTGCTTGTCTACGTTTCGAAAATAAAAACCAATGACTGAAAAAGTATAAAATGATCATGTTAAAGTGTGTTTGATCCACAGTGATAATATATAAGATCATGACTACTTTCTCTTATTATGGTAAACTCTGACATTAGAGTCCCAAATAGAACCCTATGTCTTATTATGACTTCTTGCTATTAAGTTAAACTTGATAGCATTAACTTTTATACTAGAACTCCAAAGTCATAATATGACTTCATTGTTAGATTTAGTTGTGGATTTATTGTCGGTTTGGTATTCATGGTTTCACTCCATAGTGGAAGCCGTTTAGAATCTTTATTCCCTTTATTCACCACCCTCAAAGGCTCAAATTGTTCAACTCAGTTTGAGTATAAGTTCCACACCAGCAAAATATATAATAGTAAACCTATATATTATATTTGAAAGACTACTCCTTTTAGAAGGAAACCCAACTATTTATATAACATTTTGAGCCAATGGAATCATTTTATGTTTTACCAAATGAGCTCATAATTTGCAGACGGAAGCAGCAAAGCCTGTGCTAGGGAAGTATTATAAGGAGCCAAAGAAATCTTGGCCCCTTCCGTTCCATTTATTGGGAGAACTCTTTAGAAGCATGCAGAAAGATCACTTTGTGAGTGATACTGGGGATGTTGTATATTACCAATCCGACACCAAGATGGCTGGATCTCAGAAAGATTGAAAATATTAAAGTTTGATTCATTTTGTGGGTTATTTGGTTGGCCCATCATGTGTGCTTGTTAAACTGCAATTGAGCTTTTGAGGCATAAATCTGCTATGTGAAGGGGTTAAGGATTGTGATGTTGTAAACCAATAGAGCAATTTTAGTTCCATTGAAGATTCAATATAAACACAATAATATTTGGTTGAAATTGTTTTGATAATATTGAAATTGGTTGAATTGGTTGAATCTATTGAAATTGGTGATATTAGGGTTGAAATGGTTGAATTCTGTTGAATTATGGAAAACTTATATTTAAAAAATATTTTACTAATAAAATAAAGAAAATACACACACACATATATAATTGCTAAAATGACTATGTAGTAATTTCTGCAGAAAAGTAATTTTTACCTTATTTATTTATTAATTATTTTATTTATTTATTTATTTACTCTTATTTATTTATTTATTTATTTATTTATTTATTTATTTATGTACTTCTTCCTCCGTTCTTTAATTCTTGCAACATTGTGATTTTTGCACTGTTTACAGATCTTACTTTGTCCACGATTTTCTACTAATATACATAATCAAATTATTACGTATAAAATGTTATTGAATTCCTATCAATGTGAATTTCTGAAATATCAATCTTTTATAATTTTTACTAATACATAATTAAATATAATTACAGTCCAAATTGTGCGTTGGTAAACGGCAAAGTCTAATTGTTGCAAGAATTAAAAAATGGAGGATAGTATTTATTTATTTTATTTATTATTTTTACATAATTTAGTAAGCAAAATAAAAAGTTATGTGTAGTAAAAACAATTGAATGATAAGGCTGATAAAGTGAAATTTGGAGCTACGAAATGGGCTTCAATATTCCTACATTACTTTGATTACGGAGTATATTTTATTTACTAATGCATTAACAAATTAGAAGGGAATTAGAAACTAAAAGACACTTTTTTTCGCTAGTTTCAAGATAGTTTCACCTAACTATAGTATGGAAATAATTTCATTTTTGTACGTCATCATCTTTTATTGGTTTTTTTTTGTTTCTTATTTTTCTTTTTCTTAGCAAAACATTAAATGATTTTTTATTGATCTCTTAAAATAGTTTCATATGTCGTTTTTCCTTTTTAGGAGTTTTTTTCCAAAATAATGTCAAATAAAAAAATATTTACCAAAATAGGGTTAAGTTAAAACTATTTTTCAAAATAGTGCTCCACTTAAGTGGCGGCTTACGAGAATGACTGAAGCACGCTGCAAGTCAAAGGAACAAATGAGATAGGCCCCACAAAAATAAAAATCCTATTTATATTTCAAAGTGATTTAACTTTTTTATTTGTATTTTGATCATTACAAGAAACATATGAAAATTCATACTCCCTCCGTCCCCTTTTAAATGTCCCGGAAGAGGGTGACACGAGTTTTAAGAAAAGTAGGTTTGTGTGGTTGATATTAATAGATAAAGTAAGAATAAAGTAAGAATAAAGTAAGAATGATTTTGAGCCACAAAAACTTTACCAAATAAGGTATGGGACAATTAAATAGGGACATCCCAATATGGTAAAATGAGACATTTAAAAGGGGACGGAGGGAGTAACTTTTTATTATCTTTCATATGACACCAATATTGAATTTCTAACGAAAAAATATTTCAACATTTTTTAAATGTTACTGGTATATCTTTTTTATTTGTATTCCGATTGTTACAAAAAATATTTTTAAATTCATAACTTTTTGTTATCTTTCATAAGGCACTAATTTCGAATATACAAAAATTAAAAATCAATTATATTAATTTGTGCATTTTAGAATCGTTTTTTACGGTGCACACATTTATTCGGAGTAATCGCTTAAATAAAATTGCACATACTCTTGTTTTACTCCTCGTACAGTTTTAGGATGTTTCTTTTGGGTCGTTTTCCTTCCCAGATCTCATCTGAGCATACCAGACCTGATCTATTTAAAACGTTCGTCCCAGATCTGATTAGACCAGACTTAGACAGACCAGACCTGATCTATCTAAAACGATTCTAAACAGAACAAATTATTAAAATAGATTTTTAATTTTGGTATATTCAAAATTAGTGTCTTATGAAAGATAACAAAAAGTTATAAATTTTAGTATATTTTTTGTAACAATCGGAGTACAAATAAAAAAGATATACGTAGTAACATTTAAAAATTGTTAAAATATTTTTCGTGTGTATAATATTCAATACTGGTGTCATATGAAAAATAATAAAAAGTTATGAATTTTGAAAAATAATAAAAAGTTATGAATTTTCATAGTAAAAAAAATATTGTTTCACCATTTTTTTCGCAGACCTTAATCAGTTAGTGATTTCTGATTTATTTTTTTATGACTTTTATAGTTTTTTTCGCAGACCTTTTTTATGACTTTTATATCCAACTTTCTTTTTTTCTTTTTTTCTCATTTCATGTAAAAGCTCGAGATTTAACATGATATTCACCGGCAGGGGCGGATTTGAGGGCAGTTGGGTCAGGCAACTACCTTGGGCCTCAACTGCCAAGGGCAACCGCTGTTTTCAAGCTCTATTCGTTTTCTTTTGATCCCGTAGCCAATTCTAGAGCTCTTTTGTCTTCAAAACTTCGTCTTTAACACCTCACTGACCTCCAATGCTCATAATCAACTCTCAAATGCTTCTCAACTCGTCCCTATTGCTTCTCAAATATCGGTGCCGGGCTCAAACTCCCCGATTTTGACTCCAAAAATACCAAAACTCGAACCAACGTCCGGTAAATATGACTTGAGCTTAAAATTGAGACTTATGACACCTTAAAGTTAGGAAAAGACTATCAAAAGCCGATCTCAACACGAATCAAATGCGTGTCGAAATACGAACTTATCAACGTCCAACACAGATAGCTAATCGGCTACTGTACACGAAACTTGAATCGTGAATCAACTAAGACTCTTCAGTTCTTCTCTCTGAGTCTCATTCTCGAAATCTCTTAATACTCCGTAAGTTCGTACATTGTATCTATCTTATTTCTTTTTCTCAAATTTAGACATTTTAGTCAATAAAATCATGAAATACATGCATGAAGTCTAAATTATACGGAGCAGTTTATAAAGATAGATAATTAAATCTAAAATTATAAAGCAAAGTAACCGCATAGTGCACACAAGTACACAACTACACAAGCACTAAAGTTGTCCGGTAGTGAATGCAATTTGAATATGCTTTTTTTCATAAGACGGTTTTTATTTAATTTATCTGATTTTAAAAGTGATATGTACGTAGTAAATATTTTTCGTCTGGGGCCTCCGAATTGCTCAAGCCGCCTCTGTTCACCGGGCTTAATAGTTCTTCTTCAATTAGCTCAAATCGACTTAAATATATAATAAATGAAACTCGTGGAATTGTTTTACGACGTTTTTTAACAAGAAGACAAGTATTTTTTAATATATAGATTTCTCATTAATTCAAAGTGAGGACATTCAAATTATTATGGAAATCTTATTAAATTTTTGTTTCGATCGGCGACCTAGAAGGGAAATAGACAGTTTCGATCGTCTGGGAAGGGTTGAGAGGAGATCAGCGGCTTACGAGTAGGGGATGCGCTGAAGGAAGGCAGGGTGTTCGAGAGCTAAATTAGCAACAAAGAATCTGTAGTCGTCTCTAGGATCTTCCTAGGACTTTTTCCGGCGGTGGCTCAGGTAGTCAGGTCACCTGGCTCGGCTAGTCCCTGCGGCGTCCCCGACGACCGAAGAACAATAAAAGATGAGCATCCGCAGCCGAATTTGCAGAGGTTTGTGAAGCACGGTAAAATCCAAGTGCTTTGCCGGTGGCGGAGGTCTCGCGACTAGGGTTTAGAAGACTATCTCTACTTTTGATTTAGCTTGGTTGTGTTCTTTCTTTGTTTTTTATGCTGTTTTGTTAGTGATGTACGTTTATTTTTGCCAGACTCTTGCATTAGGTTGGAGTGGTGAGAGGTTTACTCTAACCACGTTAGGCTCATTTAGACCCATTACAAGATCAACGAACCATATTGCTTTATTCTGGGTGATTGGCTCTAAATTTGGTTCGAGAGTCGGTGGTTGGAAATGGTCTTTTTATTTTCTTGTTCTCTTGCTGAATGCTTTGATATCAATATAAAGCGGTCTTGTTCTTGTTAAAAAAAATGGAAATCTTATTGAACTCGTTACAATTCATGTTAGGAATGCCCTTTACTTTCTCGTTTAAACTTAAAAACTATATTTGCGCATGCACTACCGAATGTTATTGAACTAGTAACACATCAATAGATTATGTAACCGATTAACATTAATTATTTAGGAATATCTATCAAATGTAGAATCTCAAGAACAAGCCTTAACCTTGGAGAAAGTAAATTGTCAGTCGCTAAGTAAGTTTTGAACCGGTAGATTAAGACGTTTTTACTTAATTAGACTAACTTTTTCTAGTTTGATCCGGTCCGATTTGCTAGTAGATGTCTGTTTTATGTGTATTTTACAAGAGTCAAAGTCTGGTCTGACATGCTTGTTTAAATGTGGTCTTTTTAAGTTTGATCTCGAATTATACCTAATCCAATTAAAAACATTCTAATCTTAAGTTAACTCAAGGTCTCTTTAGAAGTTCAAATTCACACGTTCTCTAAGAAAATGACGTTTTTAATTAATTGGACTAACTTTTTCTAGTTTGATCTTGTCCGATTTGCTAGTAGATGTCTGTTTTATGTGTATTTTACAAGAGTCAAAGTCTGGTCTGACATGCTTGTTTAAATGTGATCTTTTTAAGTTTAATTTGATCTCGAATTATACCTAATCCAATTAAAAACATCCTAATCTTAAGTTAACTCAAGGTCTCTTTAGAAGTTCAAATTCACACATTCTCTAAGAAAATGACGTTTTTAATTAATTGAACTAACTTTTTCTAGTTTGATCTTGTCCGATTTGATAGTAGATGTCTGTTTTATGTGTATTTTACAAGAGTCAAAGTCTGATCTGACATGTTTGTTTAAATGTGGTCTTTTTAAGTTTGATCTCAAATTATACCTAATCCAATTAAAAACATCCTGATCTTCTTAAGTTAACTCAAGGTCTCTTTAGAAGTTCAAATTCTCACATTCTCTAAGAAAATGAAGATTGAATCGAAGATTATAGGGTCAGTAATTGAAAAGTTTTAACTCCTAGATCAATCAACAGACCAATGCAATAATTTCATTATATGAGTAATGTAACAACCCTCTCATTCACCTCTACCTTTAATATGGTTGGTGAAGATTTTATTCACCACGTGGTTTTTTATTATTATTTATATATATATATATACAGTTGGATAAATCTTTAAAACATTGGGTTAAAATCTAGACCACATCCACGGCTAAAACAAAAATAGCAAGGCCGGCATTAACAAAAAATTGCCTCGCTATAAATATGAGATACATATAGAATTTATTAATCTTGATAAGAAATCTAAACTGGCCTACACAATCTATCCAAGGGATTGTGACTCCCTTTGCAAAGAAACAGACCAATACGGAGAGGAAAAAGGAAATATGTCTACCTCTAAGCAATATATATGCACATGGAAAATAACGGGACTCCTATGCATCACTATCAAAATATCAAGAAAAGTTTCATATAGAAATCTTTACCTTGAAATGTTTTACTTACGAGGTGAAATAAAATCTACGTGCTAAGTAGGAAAGTAATTAAAAATCTTTAATTTTTTTTATCAGGATCAGTATTATCCTCATTTTGTTTATCTTTTTATTTAGTCATAACACATGTAATTTTCTCTTTTACTTATTCCTATTCTTCGATATTTTTAGTTACTTCCACATAATACAATCTCAAATTTAAAGCGAATGTTGATGTAAGCAACGATTCAACAATCACAATTCTATTCGCTATCTATCTATTTTGAGATCTTCTATGCGGAAGATAAAGAAGCCCTTACGGAGGATTTAGTTCATCCGTTAACCTTTCTATTTGAATTGTTCTATTTAGTTTATTTAAATTTGATGTTTTGAAGTGGTAAGGGGTATATATGTTTTTTTTCTTGAAATATGAGTTATTAGTGTCATGATTGACAAATGCTACAAATCCTACAATATAGCTATTTTGCGAGTAATGACTCCAAGATGATAGTAAATATTATCACGTTGCTCATATTTCAATAAGAAAAACATAATAGTTCTATTTTAGAATTCTAAAACATATTTGCAAAACATACCAATCCTATTTTAGAAGACAAAGTGCACGATAAAAGGATTGTGTTGGTTTGCGAAGACAATACTAAATCTGGAGTGCATTTATTAGGAGGACACAACACCCTATAATTATAAGAAAAGTTTTAAAATTGGATAATGAGTGTTGGGATCCCTCCTTAATTGGGGAGGTTGTAGAAAATTTTATAGCTTTCTAGAGAAGTATAGAATTTTCTAGAACGTTGCGGAGAATCCTAGAGAAGTCTAGAACTCTATAGAAGCTTGCGAAATAGTGTGAAATTCTCTAAAATATTTTGGATATGTGTGGAACCTTCCGGAATTCTCTACTGTATATAGACATATGTAAAGCATTCTAGAGAACTACTCCCTCCGTCCCGGTCATTTCTTCCGTTTTTGACTTGGCTCGCAAATTTAGATAGTGGGAATAAAGTAGAAATATATGGTTGTAGTTGTGTAAGAAAAAGGTGAATGAATGTGAACCACATATTTTTTTCCAAAAGTGAAAGTTGGAAGAATTAATTGGGACGGTCCAAAAAGGAAAGTTAGAAGAAATGACCGGGACAGAGGGAGTACTTTACACCATTCATTATGGAGGTGGAGTAGTATAAATTCAACTATACAAGTAGAGGCCTTCATTCCTAAGTCCTAACCATCCTAGCAAAAGTAAATCCACTTCTTAGAGTGAGAAAAACATAGTGAGAGAGCCACTATGAGAGAGAAAAAAGATAGCTTGAGAAGTCTATATCCTCAAACTTGAGTGAGACATCATATCATTGAGTGAAACAATTTTGTAACATTCATGTAAATCTTACTATTCTTTTGTATAGTGGAAGAATCTTCAAATTCAAGAATTTAAATCATTTGCTCTCATTAATACCTTAATTATAAGTGTCTATTTTAACTTCAAAAAGCAGAAAGTGCTTTGTTTTTCCGGGCAAATCGTGTTTCATTCGATATTCAAATTCAGGTAGTATACGAAGTATATGGTATACGTAATAATATTTTTATGTTTAATGTTTTTTAGTTCTACAATAAAAGACAAATGCCATCTAAAAACAACTTTGTAATTAGCGACACGTGATCTGCATTCCATTATTTTTGTACGTCTTCAAATTGGAAATAAATATTGTAGAACCAAATAAGAGAATTCTTCCGATATGCAATATTCACCATCACACCATTTCCATATAGAAAAATTCCTTTTATACACTTTGTTATATACATCAGTACACCTCCGTGAAAGTTTGTTTTTTTGTCTGTGATTTCCAATCGATAGACAAAAACTGGTTTGTTTTGAGTGTGGAATTTTCCACAGATAAAATAAGCCGGCTTTGTCTGTGAACTGGGATTCACAGACAAAAAAACCCTCTCACAAACACGAAGTTGTACTAGTGTTTATAAGAACGTGTACAAGATGTAATACTACCTCCGTTCCGATTAAAACTTCCAAATAGGTTTGACACAAAGTTTAAGATAGTGGGTATTGTGTGGTGGAGAGTTGTGCAGAGGAGAGAGAAATGTGTAAGAAATGTTGTGAACCACAAATTCTTTACTAAAAAGGGAAAGTGAAAGTTTTAATTGGAACGAACGAAAAAGGAAAGTTGAAAGTTTATTTAGGAACGGAGGGAGTACAAAATAGTACAACAGTACTATTTTATGTAAATACAAATTGTACAAATAGTACAAACTGATTTCATTGATCCGATCACGTTAATCAAGTAAATACAAAATAAAAACTTAATATCTCCAATCATGTTAATCAAGTTTATGTAACGGATTCATAAATACAATGATTACAAGAAATAAACTCTCAGGAGGTCATTAAATTAATTTTATGCCAACCCAAAAATGGTGTGGTCGCCCGTAAGGAGTGGAGTCAGGACAAAAAATATTTTTGATTTTTTTTTATACAAATACGTAGTATCTCTTTACCTTTAAAATATAGACCTTTTTAAAATTTGAGCTGGATCGGGGTCACGGTTAGCCCTTCCCTTGCTACGCCCCTGTCGCCCATTCTAACCATCCCCACACCCCATCGAAATGAGTAGTGAATGGATAAAGAACGATGCTTGGTGTACACAAAAGTTTTACACAAATGGTGTACAAGCAATGTACCCTCGCTAGTCGTCTGTTTATATTACAAGGCAAATTTTAAACAAATTATGTTTGTAGACATACAACTGGTGTACATGCAAATATTGTGAGAATAATGGGAAAAGGTGCTCCCTGAGGAGCCATGACAGATATTTATATTAAAGAGAGTTTAATGTAAAGTACAATACTAAGCCTCTAATAATTCTATTACACCCCCTCAAGCTGTGCGGGAGATACAACGCGCAGGCTGTCTTTTAAAAAATGAAAACGTTGACTAGAGAGACTTTTAGTAAAAATATCTGCCAGCTGTAGTTGAGTAGGAACGTGCTTAACAATCAGATCTCCGTGAGCAACCCGTTTGCGAACAAAGTGATAATCAATCTTGATATGTTTACTGCGGGCATGCTGAATAGGATTTGTAGTCAAATAAGAAGCAGGGATATTATCACACAACAAATGTACCGGCTCCGTGATTGGCCATCCAAGCTCGAACAATACCGACCGGATATGCAGTGTGTCTTGTAGTGTGTAAGCAATGGCACGATATTATGCTTCTGTGGAGGACTTCGACATGGTAGGCTGCTTCTTAGTCTTCCAAGAAACAAAATTCAGACCCAAAAAGACAGCAAAGCCTGTGGTGGATCGAGAACTATCAGGGCAGACGGCCCAATCAGCATCCGAATAAGCAACAACACACGTTGGTCGATTGGACTCCCGAAGCCATAGACCATGATCACGCGTTCCCTGCAAGTACCTGAAAATTCTTTTGACTGCAAATAGATGAGTAGTACGTGGGGCATGCATAAACTGAGACATCAAGTGTACGACATAAGTAATGTCTGGCCGTGTCAAAGTTAAATATTGTAACGCAGCTACCATGCTGCGATACTCAGTAGAATCCGAGAGTAACTCACCATCAGAGAGAGACAAAGTGGTACAGGAAGCTAACGGGGTGCGAACAGGTTTGACTGTATGGAGATGAAATCGGGCAAGAAGATCAGAAACATATTTGTTTTGAGAGAGAAACAAGCCTTTATTAGAACGACTAGCCTCGACATCCAGGAAATAATGGAGATTACCCAAGTCCTTCATAGCAAAATGATTAGAAATAATGGAAATAAATTGGGTAATAGTAGACTCAGAGTTGCCAGTGATAATAATATCATCTACATACAATAATAAATAAATAAATAATAGTATTATTCTGGCGGTAAATAAATAAGGAGTTGTCAGATTTACTACAAGAGAAATTATGCTGCAAAAGAAAGCTACTAAATCTATGAAACCATGCTCGTAGAGCTTGCTTAAGACCATAAATGGCCTTGCGCAAATGACAAATATGATTAGGAAATTGAGGATGAATGAAGCCACGAGGTTGACGCATATAAACCTCTTCGGTTAGATGACCATGTAAGAAAGCATTTTTAACATCAAGTTGTCGTATGACCCAACCAAAAGAGACAGCAAGAGTTAGAACAATACGAACTGTGGTGGGTTTGACGACTCGACTAAAAGTTTCAGTGAAATCAATACCTGCCTGCTGATTAAAACCTTGTGCCACTAATCTAGCTTTATGGCGTTCTACTGACCCATCAGAATGATATTTTGTTTTATAAATCCAAGTCTTAGTCCCAAAAACCTAGCATTATTAACGATATTCATATTTCGATTCATGGTGATGTAACTAGATGATATTGTTGGCCGTCACACGCCTACCATAGCACCCTCCTCCTTTATCCTGGTTTGGGACATACATGATACCAAAAAATGATATCATGGAGGAGTTAAGTACAACACTGTCATTGCAAGGATTTAATTCGATCCTGAATCCTAATATAATTACACATAAGTTGAGTACTCCATATTACATTACACCCTCCATCTAAAATTGAAGTGCAAAAAGTGGCTATGAAAAAATTATATTATGATAATCTTCAGTTAGTGTTGATTTAAAATATATTTATATAAAAACTATACTTACCCATCAAAATGGGAGAATTACCAAATAAGCCCTTGAACTTTCATAAAAAGTGCAGATAAGCCCTTTTATAGGAGGATATGTCCGGCCGTCGGCATTTGGGGCGGTTTCCGGTGGAATTTTTTGATGATTTGTTTTGAGAATTTTTTTCAAAAAATCATAAGTACAAATTAGGCAGTTAGGCAGCACAGTATATTTCAAAAAATCATTTGACTTCCTTCTCGGTTGCATTTTTAGCAGCAATTTGGTATGGGTAAACTAGACTTAATGAAGATGTTCAAAAAAAATCATCAAAAAATTTCACCGTAAACTGCCCCAAATGACGACAGCCAGACAAAGCTTCCAGTAAAATGGTTTGTTTGCACTTTTTATGAAAAATCGAGAACTTATTTGATAGTTTTCCAAAAAAAACTGTACTTACAAGTTTTATCAAATCAAAAAATATACGTAGTATACAGACTATACTACAGAGTAGGTAAAAGTAAGTACAAATTGCTACTCAATATTACACAGAGGAACGCTAGAGTTATTCCATTTTGTACCTCATTTTTTACCTCATCCTATGTTTGTGGCTCACAAAACTCCAACTCAATTAAATTAATTGCTCCATTTTAATGAAGTGTTTTTGTGAGCCACAAACATAAGGGAGTACAAAATGGGGTAGCTTTAGGATAACGACTATTAGTAATTTCTACAATATTTAAAGAGTAGTGTCAATTAATGTCTAATAAATTATGATCGATAGTGATGGATAAGTGTACCCGGGGGTATATATCTGAGGGGTTACTGCGGGGAGTAACTAGAAAGAAGTCAGAGCAAACAAGTAAGAGAGAGAATATGTATTCAGTGTGAATTCAGCGTATTCAGAATATGGTTTACAAAGGGGAAATGGGGCGCTATTTATAGTAACAATAAATGCGAGACGGAGACACGTGTCAAGCATCCAACGGCCGAGGGATCACATCAACCGGGTGTCACTGGCATTTACATGTGGCTGCATTTAATGCGGCGGTTGGATGTGACGTTGTACTTGGTACGGCGATCCAGGCGCATGTGGAGAGGATATTCTTGTCGAGGAAGGTGCCCTCGGCTGTAGATGATTAGCCGAGGGCTCTTTTTGTCGAAGGCCTCTTAAGGCCGAGGGCTCCAGGTGCCGAGGGCTACTGATTTTCGGCATTTTCTCCCAGTAGCTTTGTATGCTAAAAATAGTCTTTCTGTGAGAATTTGGAGCCTTCGGGCAGGGGGCCGAAGGCACCCCTATGTGCTCCATGGGTTGCTTGGTACCTGGGGCACTGCGATTTGGGCCTGCTGTGCTTCCTGGGCCTCTTGGGCTTTTATTAGGATAGTAGGAGTCTATGGGCCGGGAGTCCCTGGGCTATATACTCCATCAGGAGTCCCTCACTCCTTTTGTCGAAAGGTACTTGAGGGAAAAGGAGTAATTTGTGCTTGTCCTCTGCAGTTGTTCCGTTGTAGCTTGTAAAGTTGTGAGGAGTTCTCTGTTTGAAAGTTTTTGCCAAAGGCAGTTCCTCAGTCCCCCACATTTTGGGACTCGAAGGGGTGTGTTCCTACTTTGGGGAGTTTTTGATATTTTGATATTTTCCCGAAGGGGTTCTCCAGTCCCCCACTCCTTGAGGCACTTGTGAAGTGGTGAAAAGGAGTAGAGTATTGCCTGCTGTTGTAGGTGGCCGAAGGTTGACACTTTTCATTTCATTTTGGGGGGATGCCTCGTTAAAGACCTCATTAGGAAAAACCCTGTGGGAAAAAATCCTAATGAGGGAAAAAGAGTGCACCGAATTCCCCCAATGATGACTCGAAAAGGTGAAACCTTGGTCTGAGATGAAGGACAAAGTTTATGCCGAAGGCTACCCTTTTTCTGAGGGTGCATGGTTCGACTTACCGAGGGCGCTTTGTAAATATCCCGGGAGATGCCGAAGGGGAGTCCCTCAATCCACGGGGTTGAGGGCGTGATGAATGTTGGTGGTAGTTGCTGTGTTGCCGAGGAGGTTCTCTCGCTAACGACAAGCTGGGGATGAGGGCACTCGAGGGCCCCGTTGTTGTATGTTGAAGGTTGTCCACCTAAGAAGGGTGTCAAATTCGATGTTCCCGAAGGGTCTCCTTGTTGCGTGTCCAGGGGGGCAGTTAATGAAATCTCCCGAGGGGCCTACCCGTTGTTAAGTGTAAGGAATAATTGTATTTAGATTTTGATGATGCTAGGTTAATTAGAATTTGAAAGTACCCCATTAGAAATTGTGTATTAGAATTTCTTTTGTAAGTTTTAGCCTAGTCTGTCTGCCAGAGTTCCATCTTGCCTCTACCAGAGTTGTTCCCAGAGTTGCTCACCAGAGTAGCCATCAGGAACTGGTCATCAGAAAGATACCAGAATTGGCAATAGAGACGGACTTCAGAGATTGGACCAGAGAACCTCTTTAGACTCTGCTAAATCCACCAGATTCCGGAAGCCTTTCCAACGGTCGTTAAACTAACGGGAAATCCCCTAACGGTTACGAACCTTTCAACGGAAACATGGCACTGTACACGCATTAAATGCACATTTAATGTTGTACGTACGAAGAGAATTTAAAGCTGATGATTGACCATGCGAGTATCTTTACGCCCCCAAAATAGCAAGTCGAAGGTCCAACCGGTCAAGTCAACAGTACATGCAATTAATGAAGTTGTCTTCTACACTCCAACGGGAAGACTGCTCCCAGTATATAAGATACACTCTGAAGAACTAAGAAGATAACTTTGCCAAGATAACGTTGCGTAAACAACCTTCTTGAGATTCAAACTTCATTCTTAGACAAGAAAAGGCTCCAGTTGGAAGATATATTTTCTTATCCTTCATCCAACTAGCAAACTGCAAAGTTACTCAGTTCTTCAACACTTCGAGAGCTTCATATACTCATCCTTTGTGAAGAAGCAACGTTGGAGAAAACTGATTTTATATCAAAAACTTCTTGAAAAAGAAGGGACGTCTCAAACTAGCTGGAGTAAGTGAAGTGGGGATACTTCAAGAGACTCAGTGAAACGAGACCAGCCATCAGGAAGCAGGACTGCATCCCGGGTGGCAACTAGACTTGAAGAAGACGAGGAGTGCTTCTTAAGCTCTAGGGACTAAGGCGTTGTAAACTGTTGCTTTTGCAAGCTTAGTGGACTAGAGGAACAAGTTGTTCCTTGAACCACTATAAAAACCCCGGTGTCATTTACTTTTAGCTTTTATTTCCTGCACTTAAGATTCTACTGACTAACTCTTAAGGTTGGACTCTGTGTCCAGCAGATCTTCCTTCAGAGTTACCAGAAAGGCATTTTGCCTTAGTTTTCTTCTAGAGGCTACCCGGACAGAAACTTATCCGCTGCCTGGTCTAGTTCTGCCATCAGAACTTGACCATCTCTGTCACCAGATTTCGACCATCTCTGATAAGTCAGACTTGACTTAGAGAAAAGTTTAAATTCCTGAACAGTCTATTCACCCCCCCCCCCCCCCTCTAGACTGTTCCCATTACAAACGGGACCAACAAGTGGTATCAGAGACTCCTTGTTCTTGTAATCTCTTAGGTTACTTACTAAACAAGAGATCCACTTGTTTTAGCCTCTTTAATCTCATATTATGGATAACACTCTTTCAAAGAATCTTATGTTCTCAGTAACAAAGTTTGATGACTGGAGGATCCGCATGAAAGCTCACCTCTGCGCACTCCATGACGAAATGTGGGAAGTTCTTGATGCAGGACGTTTCACAGAGTTCACCAAGGTCAACCCAGAATACATCACTGGTAGTGGTCAACCCCAGATGATCAACAAACTACGCCATGAGTGGTCCAATGAAGAAAGGAGGAAGTACAACCTTGACAACATTGCCAAGGATATCCTCTACAAGGCCATTGATGACAAGTACTTCACAAGGATCAAGAAGTGCAAATCTGCCAAGGAAATCTGGGATACTCTTACCCTGATAGGAGCTGGAGATGAGCAAGAAAAGGACAACAAACTTACTATTGCCATGAAGAAGTTTGAAGATTTCAAACTTCTACCCAAAGAATGCATAACTGAGATGTATGCACGCTTGCTCACCCTCACTGCAGAAATATCAGAACTTGGGAAGGAACCTACTCCCAAGGAGATCAACTTAAAGGTTCTCAGAGGCCTACCCTCACCATGGAAGATGAAGGTCACTGCCATGAGAGATAGCAAGGATCTCAGAACCTACAGCACTGAGAAACTCATCTCTGATCTCAAGTCTTATGAGTTCGAGATGAATGAAGAAGAGAAAGAAGAAGTTGAGGATAGAACAACTACTGCCCTCACTGCTAGCACCTCTCAGGTAAATAATTTTGACCCTTCTATTCTTTTAACTAACGAATATATGGCGGCTTTTGCTAGGAAGTTCAGAAAATTCTTGAAGCCGAAGGATAGCAGAAGTCCACTCTCTAGCAGAAAGCCACACCAGAAGTCCAAACCATCAGAAAGTAGTGGAGAGCATCTCTGCTACAACTGCAGACAACCAGGGCACTTCAAAGTCAACTGTCCACACCCCATAGTCTCCAAAAGGCAAGGCCAGGAAGGAGAAAAGAAATATGAGCACCGAAGAAGGAAGGCACTCATCACTGAACAACCAGAGAAGGACCCTCTCTCTGAGACAGAGTCCAGCTCGGAATCAGAATCTGATGAAGCATTCTGTTGCCTGGATACAGAAACTGAAGACCTATGCCTTATGGGTCAATCTGATGATGAGGTATCTTCTACTTCCAACTCTAGTTTTTCCTCGGTAGGCAGAGCCTTTGATTCTGATTCAATGTCAGAATTTTGGGAAGAGTTTCAAGCCATTCAAACCACTTATTCTTCTGTTAAAGAAGAAAACAGTAAGCTTAAGGTTGAAATCCTTGACTTAAGAAAGGAGGTTGAGATCAAAATCAATCTTCTAATTAAGGAAAGAGATCAGCTGGAAGCTGAAAATGTTTCTCTTCTAAAGAGAATAAGAGAGATAGAGCCTCTTGATATTAAGTACAAAGCTTACCAGAAGGCCCAGTCTTCCATGCAAAAGATTGTACTTGACCAACAAATTGGCACTGGTTTTGGTCTTGGTTATGGCTCAACAGAATCAGGTGAGCCTTCTGTAATGCCTAGCACCAGAGTTGCTAAGGCAGACAAGGTCATAGTGCCACTGATGTCTAGCCCCATTTGTCAGGCTGGTGTATCTGGCACCAAGGTTATTCATGAGAATGTCAGACCAGAAAAGGATAAAGGCTCAACAGAAACCCATTTTAAAAATTAATGAACCTGGCAGAAAACCTTACAACATAAAAGGTTTTCAGAATACCAAAAATCAAAGACAAACCCATAACAGACAAACTCATGATAATCGTGTCAGAGATGATCACCAGAAAGGCAGATATCAAGAGAAAGTTAACTTTAGGCAGAAAAGGTTGGATGGTCAACTTAAGAAGCCCAAAGTTAATCGCTCCTCTGATCTTGATAGTATATGGGACTTCTACCCAACTAGAAAGGATATGCAGAAGTATGTAAACCGGAAGCATGATCCTCACAAGCATCTGCCCAAAGTGAATCACACTTCCGTTTACTATGACTACCAGGTGGACAATGGGTACCACCCACCAAGGTTTCACTTGATGAGACCAAAGTGGTACTGGCTGCCAAGACTGCATAACCCCCTAGGACCCAACATTGCTTGGGTACCTAAATCTACCTTTTAATTTTGTAGGAACTGTGTGCTGGAGCCATCTCTGAGCAAGATTGGTACATTGATAGTGGATGCTCCAGGCACATGACAGGTGACAAGAGTTGCCTAACAGAGTTCCAGAAAGTCAAAGGGCCTAGAGTTACCTTTGGAGGTAATGATAAAGATGGCCAGACAAAAGGAAGAGGGAAGTTGATAAAGAACCAGATAATCATTAATGATGTCTCTTATGTCAAGGGATTGAAATTCAACTTGCTGAGTGCTAGCCAATTCTGTGACAAAGGCTACACAGTTGAATTCTCCAAGGAAGGATGTTCTGTCAAGCATGAGACAACTAAGGAAGTGGTTCTAACAGCAACAAGGAAGAAAAACATCTATGTAGTTGATTGGTCAACTGCAAAAGATGGAATTTGCCTGATAGCCAAAGGAGATTCAAAACTCAGTTGGGAATGGCACAAGAAACTGAGTCACTTGAATTTCAAAACAATCAACAAGCTAGCAAGAGATCACATTGTTGAAGGTCTACCCAACCTTGTATACAAAAAGGAAAACTTATGCAGTGCATGCCAGAAAGGAAAACAAGTGAAGAACTCGTTCAAACCCATTGCTGGAAACCTCTCTACTGGTCCTTTGAATCTAATTCACATGGATTTATTTGGACCAGTGGAAACTCCAAGTGTTGGTGGCAAGAGATACACTCTAGTCATGGTAGATGACTACTCCAGATTCACATGGACTATCTTTCTGACCAAGAAAAATGAAACTCTGCAGAAACTGCCATCTTTGCTAAAGCTATTACAGAATGAGCAAAATCAGAAAGTCAAAGCCATCAAATCAGACAGAGGAACAGAGTTCGTCAACAAGGTCATACAGGAATTCTGTGACCAGAATGGTACAATGCATCAACTCTCTGCAGCCAGAACTCCTCAACAGAATGGAGTTGCAGAAAGAAGAAATAGAACCTTAAAGGAAGTTGCAAGGACCATGATTGCTGAATCAGGTCTACCCTACAGATACTGGGCTGAAGCAATCAATACTACATGCTACACCCAGAACAGGAGCATGATTCACAAAACTCATCAGAAAACTCCTTATGAATTATGGAAAGGATGAAAACCCAACATCAGCTATTTTCATGCATTTGGATGCAAATGCTATATACTCAACAATGGGAAGGATCACCTCAAGGTGTTTCAAGAAAAAGCTGATGAAGGTACATTCTTAGGCTACTCTAGCACCAGCAAAGCCTACAGAATACTCAACAAAAGAACTCTACTTGTTGAAGAATCTATTCATGTCAAGTTTGATGATCTCAACTCTGTTGAGAGCATAACTGAAAACCTGGAGAAAGCAAATCTAGAAGAATCACCAGAACTGGATCCACCAGAGACGGAAATACCAGAGTTGCTAACTAACTCTGCCATACCAATTCACCATCAGAATCCCATCCTACAAGGCAAAGACAGTGATGAAGAATCAGAAGGAGAACAAGAGAATCCAAGACAACCCTTATCTGAACCTGACCTAACTTGGTTAAGAGATCATCCTCCTAATCAAGTAATTGGACAAATCAGAAGTGGAGTCCAGACCAGATCTGCTACAACAAGGAGAGAAGCAATGCTTACCTGCTACATATCTCAAATGGAACCTATGACTGTGGAGGAAGCTCTTGCAGACTCAGACTGGATCAATGCAATGCAAGAAGAGCTTACTCAGTTTGAAAGGAATAAAGTGTGGGAACTTGTTCCTAGACCAGAGCACCAGAACGTCATTGGAACCAAATGGGTATTCAAGAACAAAGCAGATGAAGATGGCAACATTGTAAGGAATAAAGCTAGGCTGGTAGCTAAGGGATACTGCCAAGAAGAAGGAATTGATTTTGATGAAACCTTTGCACCAGTTGCCAGACTTGAAGCCATCAGAATCTTTCTAGCCTATGCTGCCTACAACAACATCAAGGTCTACCAGATGGATGTCAAGAGTGCATTTCTGAATGGAGATCTTGAAGAGGAAGTTTATGTGGAACAACCACCAGGTTTTGTCATTCCTACTCAATCTTCCTGTGTCTACAAGCTTAAAAAGGCCCTCTATGGTCTTAAGCAAGCTCCCAGAGCCTGGTATGACACACTGTCCCTTTTCCTAGTGAACCATGTGTTTACTAAAGGAAAGGTTGACAAAACTCTATTTCAAATCTCTGTTGCTAATCATATTATGTTAGTACAAATATATGTTGATGATATTATATTTGGTAGTACTAATCCAGAACTGTGCAAGAAATTTTCTCAAGTAATGTAGAGTCAATTTGAAATGAGTATGATGGGAGAACTCAGTTACTTCCTAGGACTTCAAGTCAAACAAGTCCCAGAAGGGATCTTTATCAATCAAGGGAAGTACACCAGAGATCTGATCAAGAAGTTTGGAGTGGAAGGCAAATCATATGTGAAGATTCCCATGAACACATCACAAGGAATTGGTCCGGATGATGAAGGAAAAGATGTAGATGCAACAACATACAGAGGGATCATAGGATCTCTGCTGTACCTAACTGCAAGCAGACCAGATATCTCATTCTCTGTTGGAATCTGTGCCAGATACCAATCAAAGCCCAAGGAAAGCCATTTAAGCGCTGCAAAGAGAATCATCAGATACATCAAAGGAAATCCAAATGCAGGCCTATGGTATCCCAAGGGAGGTAACTTTGAACTAATTGGTTATTCTGACTCAGATTTTGCAGGTTGCAGACTAGACAGAAAGAGCACCTCTGGTCACTGCCAATTGCTAGGAGGAAGGCTTGTTTTCTGGTTTAGCAAGAAGCAGAACTCCATCTCAACAAGTACAGCTGAAGCTGAGTACATTGCAGCTGGGAGTTGCTGTGCTCAGTTACTCTGGATGAAGCAACAGCTGAAGGACTATGGAATTCAAGCAAAGGAGATCAAGCTGTTGTGTGACAACACTAGTGCCATTGCTATCACTCAGAATCCAGTTCTTCACTCCAGGACGAAGCATATTGAAATCAGACATCACTTCATCAGAGATCATGTTGAGAAGAAGCATATCTGTATGGAGCATGTACCTACAGAAGACCAGCTTGCAGACATTCTAACCAAGCCTTTACATGATGCAAGGTTTAACAAGCTAAGGGAAGAATTGGGAGTGATGGATGATCTTCCCAGAGATGCTTGAACCAGAGACTCACTGAACCAGAACTGTTTGTTTCTGTACCAGAAACTCAGATCAGAGAACCCCTCTCTCTGTTCATCAGAACCTTACACCAGAGAACCTCCCCCTCTCTGACCAGAGTTCTCTATCAGAAAGACAACAGATACGGATGTGGACTTAGCAATATTTCGAGGAACGGGCAAGACCTAATTAACTGAAACGGTCTTTTACCAGAATACCCCTGATCGTTACTCTTCTAACGGAAACGTTTTCCGCCCGCATTTCATTAAATGCTACCTCGAAACTGCAAATATACCAAACGTCCACTATTCCTAACCCCTTTATATCCACCGTCTTCAATCTAAATCCCTACTGCAACTTCATCTCTCTTAAACTGCTCTAGCATTCAAAGCTCTCAGTTCCTAAAAACTTTCCAATCCCCAGAACTTTTTTAACCGTCACTCAGAATGAACTTCCTCAGCATCAACGATCTTTCTAAGGAAGAAGTTAAGACCCTCATTGCCAACGTCGTCTCCGGCATGAAGGTTGACATGTCGTCCCTACCACTACTGGCAGAAAACCAGAAGAGGATGACCAAGATCATCCAAGGAATGACTGACTCACAACTTTCAAAAGTTGTTGCTCATCCTTATGAACACTTCAGCATCAAGGATGTGGCTGAGTTCTACCTCAACGCCACCATCTCCAAGACCGGAGTTCACTCCTCAGTGCAAGGTCAACGCATTTTTCTGAATGCAGACGCTCTCAATGAGTTCTTTGGAGTTCAACTTGACTCCCAAGACCCAGAAGCCAACAACCTAATTGCTCTTGACTCAGTGGAAGTCTCCACTGAAGGATTTGTTCAGACATACTGTCGTCCGGAGGCTGCCGGACTAGACAAACTATACATGAAGAAATTCCTGCTGAAGAAGGACTTTGAGAAGCTTGTCAGCATTCTGCACCGATGCTTGTGGTGCAAATCTGCCTCAACTGATGAGATGAACAAAAACAATGCAAAGGCAATCTTTGCAGTTCACCATGGCATGAACATCAATTGGGGAGAGGTAATTTTTGGCTCCCTAACTGAGTTTATCAAGAAGAAAGACTCTGAAACAGGTCTTTTCTCAACCAAGATGGGACATGGTCTTCTCATCTCTGCCATTCTTGCTGCTAAAGGAGTTCAACTCAGGGATCCCATCCCAGTTGATCACTCCAAAACAATCTTCCTCACAGCCTCCCCAAAGTTCAACATAGCCATCTCCTCTGAGTTGAAGAGAGAGGAAAGGCTAGAGAAGAAAAGAGAAGAACAGGCTGCTAAGGCCAACCCTGCTTCTAAGAAAGTTACCAAAAAGCCCAAACAACCCGAGCAGTCACAGGTTGTAAGGGAAGTCAGACAGAAGAAGAAGAAGAGTGACAATCTGTCACTACCAGAGAAGGAAGCAACAGAAGAGGTTGCACCAGAGTTGCCCTCCCCAAAGGCAACCAGGAAATCTCCTGCCAGAAAACAGAAGCAGAAGAGAAGAAGAAAGTTGGTTGTGCATAGTGGGGACTCTGACAACTCAAGCACTCAACCAAGGCCGAAAAAGAGGAAGACTAAAGTCATCTCACCTGCCAAGGAATCAACAGTTCAGGGGGAACCTGCACCAGAATCTGGGACTCTACCAGAGGCTGACCCAGAATCTGCACCAGAGTTGCCAAACTCTGCTCTCTCACCAGAGCGTGAAGCCTCACCAGAGATGGACCAAGAAACTGACTTCAGAATCATTCTGCAGAAGCAGTTTGACAGAGTTCTAGCCTGCAGAAGATGGAGAATGGGACCTCTTCAATAAATCATTCAGTACTTTGATGCTTATGAAGAAGAAGAAGCTGCTGTTCTTCACTGGGTAGGCACAGATGATGTGTCAAAATGCTTCAACCTTATCTTCCTGATTTCTGTCCTACAGAAGAAGAAAGACAGATATCAAGGTAAAATTCCAACATCTGACCTATCTCCAGAAAGGCATGTCAAAGCCTTGGAAGAAGAAGAAATGGAAGAGTTTGATGCTTGGGTGATGGAGAAGAAAAGAAAAGAATCCATGATCAAGTTCCGCCATAGTGCTCTTGAGGAAGGAGAACCATCAACAGCAAACGACATTGCTCTTACCATGGAGAAGCTGATCAAGGAGTGGAGAGAATCTGTGTTCTCTGAGATTGTGCTTGAGGTAATTCCTTCACCTCCTCCTTCCCCTCCCAAATCTCCTATTCCTCAACCTTCACCTTCTAAATCTCCATCTAAACCTTCTTCCCCACCTCACCAGAAAACCCCCTCACCTCAACAGAAAACTCCTTCACCTAACCAGAAAACCTCAACCTCCACCAGAACCTCATCTCACCAGAAACCCAACTCCAAACCCTCATCACCCTGCGAACAACCCTCTCATACCAGAAATCGATCGCCCTCACCCCCACCATCTCCCTCACATCAATCTACTCCTCAACCCCTAATCCCTATTCCTCAGAACTCGCCTCCTCAGAAATCCTTACCACCATCCAAGTCTGCCTCACCTCAGAGATCCCCTCAGCACTCAGCAGCCTCCACACCAAAGAAGAAACCTATCTTCAGGGTCCCCTCTTCTTCCAGTGACAATGATGGATTTCTTACATCCTCCATTACTGCTGATGAAACCTCCAAAAGGAGAAGGACACCTCCCAGAGTTCCTTCCCCTCCACCATCCAACAGAGTTCCTCCTTTACCTAAAGGCAGAGGTTTAGAGATGCCTGGATTTACTTCTGAAGAACCCCAAATACCCTTCAACCAGTTTGTGAAATCTGCTGAAGCTTTTGGTGGTATACTGGTTCATGATCTGAGCAAGATCATAGAGTTGAATGATAAGCAACATGAAGAGCTCACCCATACAAACCTGCAAATCACAATAGGATTTCAGCATCTGACAGACAAAGTTGCTGCACTGACAGAAAATCTGCACAACTTCATGCATTCCTCTACTTCAAGGATTGATTCTGTTTCCAGAGATGTTAGTGGCCTCAACTCTGTTCTCCACTCCCACTCTCAAGCTCTGCTTGCCCAGAACCAGACAATCAACAAGTTATCAGATTGTGTTCACAATCTCCAAAAATCTGCTGATAGTTCCTCCCAGAAGCTCAATATCTTACACTCTCTCTGCAAGGAACATCAAGAGCAAGGCCTGGCTCTCCTCAAGTCTGACAAGGAAAGGTACCAGAAGATGGTGCTCCTAGAAGTCAGCACTAGGGACCTTCATTCTGCAGTAGACAAGCAACAAAGCCTGATTGAAGGACTTGCCTCTGTCACCCAAACTCTGCCAGAGACCCTTGATGAAATCAGAGATGCTCAAGCCTCTGAGTTCTCAAAGATTGAACTTCTCCTTGGTGATCTTTGTGATGCCAAAAAGGGGGAAGATACCAGTGAAGAAGAACCCAGCACCAGAGCCCTTTCTATCAGAGAACCTTCCTCTGTTGATCCTACTCCATATTTTGATGTTACCAGGAAGAAAAGGCTAGCTGCTGCAGGCACCAGACCTCCACCTCCTCCTCCAAGAAGCTCCAAGAAAAAGACTTCATTCTTTTCACTCAATGATTGGATGAAGAGTGGTATGTCAAGGCCAGACAGAGTCCAATTTGAACAAATGAGGAAACTGATGACTCCTCTTCAAAGAGAGAATCTGTTCATGGACAGTGATGGACTTGTCCAGATCAACCATGGTGGTTCAATCCAAGAAGCTGAGATGTGGTATGGTATGAAAATTCTCAATGGCAAGAATTCTGCAGAAGGTGTCAGAAACTACTTGGACTGCAAACTTGCACCCCATTGGGCTGATTATCAGAATCCGAGGGATCTAGCCTCAATCAGAGCAAAGGTTAATGCTGAACTAGAAAGGATTGACAGAGCAGGACCACAGGTAGATGAAGAAGATCTCTAACTCTCTATCTCTGACTCTGTAATACTTTACTTTCCCTATCAGATTAATAAGATACCAACTCTGCCTCTCTTTTTGCTTGGCTTATTCAAATATCTATTCTTATTTACTTTCTTGTGTATTTTCTGTTATCATATTTGATTTTATTGTTGTCTGATTGTATCATACTCTTACTATTCTCCTATTCTAAGTTGCCCACCAAGACTCAAATGAAAAGTTTTAAACTTCATTCTTTTTTATGGTGGAAGGCACTTCTCTGGAAATAGTTAAAGGGTTTTGGCATCATCAAAAAGGGGGAAATTGTAAGGAATAATTGTATTTAGATTTTGATGATGCTAGGTTAATTAGAATTTGAAAGTACCCCATTAGAAATTGTGTATTAGAATTGCTTTTGTAAGTTTTAGCCTAGTCTGTCTGCCAGAGTTCCATCTTGCCTCTACCAGAGTTGCTCCCAGAGTTGCTCACCAGAGTAGCCATCAGGAACTGATCATCAGAAAGATACCAGAAGTGGCAACAGAGACGGACTTCAGAGATTGGACCAGAGAACCTCTTTAGACTCTGCTAAATCCACCAGATTCCGGAAGCCTTTCCAACGGTCGTTAAACTAACGGGAAATCCCCTAACGGTTACGAACCTTTCAACGGAAACATGGCACTGTACACGCATTAAATGCACATTTAATGTTGTACGTACGAAGAGATATTTAAAGCTGATGATTGACCATGCGAGTATCTTTACGCCCCCAAAATAGCAAGTCGAAGGTCCAACCGGTCAAGTCAACAGTACATGCAATTAATGAAGCTGTCTTCTACACTCCAACGGGAAGACTGCTCCCAGTATATAAGATACACTCTGAAGAACTAAGAAGATAACTTTGCCAAGATAACGTTGCGTAAACAACCTTCTTGAGATTCAAACTTCATTCTTAGACAAGAAAAGGCTCCAGTTGGAAGATATATTTTCTTATCCTTCATCCAACTAGCAAACTGCAAAGTTACTCAGTTCTTCAACACTTCGAGAGCTTCATATACTCATCCTTTGTGAAGAAGCAACGTTGGAGAAAACTGATTTTATATCAAACACTTCTTGAAAAAGAAGGGACGTCTCAAACTAGCTGGAGTAAGTGAAGTGGGGATACTTCAAGAGACTCAGTGAAACGAGACCAGCCATCAGGAAGCAGGACTGCATCCCGGGTGGCAACTAGACTTGAAGAAGACGAGGAGTGCTTCTTAAGCTCTAGGGACTAAGGCGTTGTAAACTGTTGCTTTTGCAAGCTTAGTGGAACAGTGGACTAGAGGAACAAGTTATTCCTTGAACCACTATAAAAACCCCGGTGTCATTTACTTTTAGCTTTTATTTCCTGCACTTAAGATTCTACTGACTAACTCTTAAGGTTGGACTCTGTGTCCAGCAGATCTTCCTTCAGAGTTACCAGAAAGGCATTTTGCCTTAGTTTTCTTCTAGAGGCTACCCGGACAGAAACTTATCCGCTGCCTGGTCTAGTTCTGCCATCAGAACTTGACCATCTCTGTCACCAGATTTCGACCATCTCTGATAAGTCAGACTTGACTTAGAGAAAAGTTTAAATTCCTGAACAGTCTATTCACCCCCCCCCCCCTCTAGACTGTTCCCATTACAAATGGGACCAACATTAAGCCGTGGGCTCTTGATTGAGAAAGCCCGAAGGCACTTGTAATGTTGTATGAGGGGTACCGGTTGGGAGCGCCTCTTTGTTTCAAAATAAAGCTGTTGAGATATGACCATTGGGAGTGGGGTCCACGTGGCGTGTGCTTGTTGGCTCCCGGTGGGCAGGCGTCACTGGTTGGTCAAACCGGCGGTTTGTAATGATTATTTTCGTAACCGGAGGCCCGGTTCTGGGGCCAAGCTCGGATCTTGGTGCCTATAAATACCCCAAGGCCAAGGCCATTATCCTTGTGCGATCATACTATAGCGAAGCTCTAGCCAAATATTTCTAGAGAGAGAAAGTTCCCTTCAGTCAAACTACCAGCTTCAAGGTCAGTCTTCGATCCACTCTCCGCTGCCTTCAGCATACTTTGCCTTCCTTTTCTTTTTGTCGAGTTCAATCTTTCGTAGCCTTAGGCTGAGCGCTATAGTTCCTTAGGTAGCCCCCTATTGTAGAAACCCTCGTCACTTAGCCTTCGAGGATGTCTTCGCAAAGCGACTCACAGAACATCTCGAGGGAGCCTTCGATGGAGGAGGAAAGTATCTCCGACGTGGAGTCCACGAGTGAGCAACCCTCGGCCGAGAATGCTGCTGCAATGGCCATGGAGGTACAGAAAGACATCGTTGCTGAGGCCGAAGCTGAGGACTTCGAGCAGGTGATCGAAGACGAGGAGATGGCCCTCGCCGTTCAAGTTGCTGAGCAGGAGGAGCAGATGGAGAGGTCGAAGGTTACTGTTGTCGTCCTTCCCCCGGAATGCGGGTGAGGTCAGCACCTCCCGGCCCTTGAACCCCACGCCTCTCAGGGTAGCCCCCTGGGCGAAGAAGATGAAGAAAACGGGAGCTTCCAAGAAGAAAGGTGTTGCCGACCAAGGAAAACCGGTTGGGATTCCCGAGGGGTATTCCTGGTTAAATACTGCTGCCCTCTCGATAAATTCGAGGGCTGATCGGGCTGAGTGCTACGTGACACAGTTGCACGTGGGGCCTTCAGCGGATGTGGATGAGCCGAGTCCGAATGACGTACTCTCCCGGTCTCCCGAGGGGTGCTTCGCAGTTCATATCCTCTCCATTTCAATGGGCCTCCGGTTCCCGTTGCACCCCTTCCTCCGAGAGTATCCCAAGTACGTTGGCCTAGCCCCCTGCCAACTTACCCCAAACAGCCATTCGTATATTGCGGCCTTCCTGCGTCTCTGCGAATCCAGGGGGGTTGCCCCCCACTTTGGACCTCTTCTTCCAGAGCTTCAACCTGTGCGGGGGGGGGCATGCTAACTCCGAAGGCTATGCGAACCTTCAACAGATTGCCCCGTGGAGGCTTTTTGACGACGTGCCCTCGTCCCACAAGGGCCGGAGGGACCGGTTTTGTTACGTGAAGATGCCAGCTAATCCATTCCCGAGGGAGCTGCGGGATCGTTTCAGGCGACACCCGAAGGTGGGGAGTGCTATCCCCGAGGGGCGCAAAAAGCACATGATGGTCAAGGAGCTGACCCTCGACGATGATTTGTATGGGCTAGGCTTCCGCCATTTTCGTTTCTTAGGGGAGACGGATGCTAAGTACCCTGTCCTTGAACATTTTGTAGGAGGTAGGTCTCCGATGGCTCTACCTTTTTGTACTTAGGATTTTTGCGTAGATTAATTTCTTTTCTGACACTCCGGTCTCATTCGTTTGCCTTATTTTGCAAGTGCTGAAATGGATCTAAAAAACTTCACGGGCTTCATGAAGAAGTCGACGAAGGAGCCAAAAAAGAAGGATGCGGGCATCCAGAAACCCCTCAATGTACTCCCCGAGAAGGGTGGGGAACCCTTGGCTACTGCCCCTGCTGATGCCGCCGCTAAGAGGAAGCCGGTAGGCAAAGGCCCAGATCCCGAAGGGAAGAAACCCCAGAGAGGGGATGCTGAGAAGAAGACCCCCCTGGTTGTGGTCGTGGGGGAGGACTCTGCCTCCGGGCTTCATGTTGTGGCGGAGACCACTGCCTCTGGTCCCCCTTCGACGTAGAGGGGCGAAGGGGGTTTACCCCGGGAGGACATGCCTACTACCCCCTCGTTCGATAGGGCCACCCTCGGCAGGCTTGAGGACGAAGCCCTCGAGTACAAGATCCTCCGATCTTCCCTCACTGTGAGTTGTCCCCTTTGTTTCCGCTTTTCTTTAGAGTACTTTGTATGGTGTCTTGATCCCCCTGTTATCTCCAGGCTTGTATTGCCCTTGGTGAACAGGCTCGATGGCTAGAGGAGTGGCGCCTTCAGAGGGCCCAGGATGCTGAGAAGATGACAAAGTTGGTTCATGACAACCATGATGCTATGAGGCGGATGGCCCAGCTGGAGGAGGTCCTTCGACAAACGAGGGAGGAGGCAGAGAGAGCCAGGAAGGAGAAAACTGAAGCTGCCAAGGTTGCTGCCGAGGCCACACAGAAAGCCGATGAAGAGGATGAGGCTGCAAAAACGGAAGCCGTTGTCAAAGCCCGGGAGGACGCTGTTGCCGCCTTTCATGCTGAGGGGTGGAAAGCTGGGGACGAGGAGAAATGGGTTGCCTCGGTTGTTGCGGCCTTGGTGGATGTCTGGGTTAAGGGCCCCGAGATTGAGTGGATGGCCCAGAAGGGCAAGAGTTACTTCGAGGGCGGTGAGTATTTCACCCAAGCCCTCGTTTACCGGAGGCTTGCCAGGCACTTCCAAGTTGATCCAGAGAAGTTTGACCCTGCAACATATGGCCTCCCCCCCCCCCCCCCCCTCTGCAACCAGACATTTGTGTTCCCCTCCCCCCGGGCGAAGAGAGGTCAGTTCTTGAAGACTCGGTCCTAATGGCGGAGGCACCGAGTGGTGATGATGAAGGGGCCGAGGGGGATGTCTCCTCGAAGCCTGCTGAGGGTGTTTCTGTTGAAATTGTTGATGATGTCGTGGTTGTATGATTGGAACACCGATTATATAAACATCTATGTAACTTTCGGCTTCGGCCATGATTGCTAGCAATTTTTACTCCCTGTTTATGAATGAATGCCTGCCTTCGGGCCTTTTATACATAATTTGATTTTTCTTTGAATGTATGCCTTCGCCCTTTCTTCGTTAATGAATGACTTCGTACTCTGATGTTTTAGTTGTTAGTCGTTTAGGACTTAGAAAAATATTTAGGACTTAGAAATTTTTTCTAAGTGTAGTTCTTCCACCAAGCCTTCGGTTGTGTGGCCCCTCTGGCTGCATGGGGGTTTGACCGAGGGCCAAATATTTAGGACTTAGAAAATTTTTCTAAATGTAGTTCTTCCACCAAGCCTTCGGTTGTGTGGCCCCTCTGGCTGCATGGATATTTGACCGAGGGCCAAATATTTAGGACTTAGAAAATTTTTCTAAGTGTAGTTCTTCCACCAAGCCTTCGGTTGTGTGGCCCCTCTGGCTGCATGGATATTTGACCGAGGGCCAAATATTTAGGACTTAGAAAATTTTTCTAAGTGTAGTTCTTCCACCAAGCCTTCGGTTGTATGGCCCCTCTGGCTGCATGGATATTTGATCGAGGGCCAAATATTTAGGACTTAGAAAATTTTTCTAAGTGTTGCTTGTCACTTGGCCTTCAACCTACGCCTTCCCTTAGTTGCATTGAATGGATTGGCCTTCGTTGCATGATGGGTTGGCTGAGGGCCAACCATTTAGGACGTAGAACATTTTCCATAATTCATGGTGAATAGACCCTTCGATTTGTAGTATCTTGAGTAAGAGATCCCTCGGTGAAGGGTGGGGTCCCGGAGGCACCCAACTTTCAGAACAATTTCTTTGGCTCGTAAGACTGACCTCCAGTAATGTGTGAGGAGCCTTCGGCTTTTAGTAGATCCCAAAGTGTGTACTTTAGGATTTTTACACTCCCACCATGGCATGATAAGATGAATACTCTCGGGCGAAGTTTGGGAGAGTCCCCTCGGTTTTTGGGTGAAATGCTGGGGGCGATAGCTGCTTGGACTTGGCCAATACTTGATAACATTTGTTTTGAATCGTTGATGAGTGGACTTAGCCAATTTTATCCCTTTTAAGGGAGTAGGTCCCTCGGTGTCAGTGACGCCGGAGGCAGCCAGAAAGTGGACTTAGCCATTTCTTGATGATATTTGTTGAGTGGTAACCTTCGGGGACCGGTCATCGTCAAAGGTGTTCAATGAATAAAAACCTTCAGTTACCGGAAGTGTTCCACTAGGGAAGCCTTCGGTATGTTGAAATTTCTTATAATGTCGAAGGGTGTTCTGATGTGAACTGTTGCAGTTGTGTACTCATTGATTTCTCGTTGAGTCTACTCCCCTTCACCCCATTTTTTTTGGTAATGAAGGGAAGGCTTCAAGAAACTTGGTTTCTTCGTAAGGCTTGGCCTATCGGGAGGCAACAACATACACCTTAGCTCCCCCCTCGGGTTAACCTTCCGAGTTCCAAGGGGATCGAGGGTCATTTCCTGGGCATGAGACATAGTCTGTAGCCTGCCTCCCCTTGGGGGATGGCACGGAAAGCGCCTCAGTTTTGAAAGTCGTTCCCTGGGCACGAGACATAGTCCGTGGCCTGCCATACCCTTGGGGTAATGGCGCGGGAAGCGTTTTGTTTTTGAAAGTCGAATCCTGGGCATATTAGTTGCCTGCCATACCCTTGGGGTAGTGGCGCGGAAAGCGTTTCGTTTTTGAAAGTCGAATCATGTGCATATTAGTTGCCTGGCATACCCTTGGGGTAATGGCGCGAAAAGCGTTTCAAGAAAGGGTTTTCATTTGCACACTGGTTGCAAATGGCCGGGGGTACTACGTGTTGCCGGCACCGATAGGTGGCGCCTTCGGTATAATGCATCCTCGAGGGGTACGACTTTAGAAACAACACTTGGTGTTTGTTTCAGAATGTGGCCCCCGGTACTTGGTACCGAGGGGTCTTCAAAAACACTGGGTGTCCTTCTGGAGTTGATAGGGGTGTTTACCGAGGGGTCTTCTTAAAAACACTTGGTGTTTTCCTTCATTTGTCGTAGGTGTTTGGGGTGTCAACCCTCGGCACTTGGTGCCGAGGGGTCTTGCAATAAGGCCTCGGGCCAGGAATCTGAATGAGGGATTGGCCGCTCATATGTGTCTTGTTTCTTGTTCTTGGTGTCTTTAATATGTCTTCAATTTTGAAGGCCTTGGGCCGTAGAATAATACATTCATTAGTTATGAGGGCTTGGCCGCTCCAACATTACTGATAAAATTTTACTAGATGGCGTACATTCCAATGTCGGGGGACCTCAGTCCCGTTGGGGCGTTTGAGCTTGTAATTTCCCGGTTTGATGACGGCTTCAACGATGTATGGGCCCTCAAATTTGGGTGCCATTTTACCGCCCTCGGTTGGCTGGCTTGCTTCCCTTTGTCGTAGGACATAATCCCCCACCTGGAATTCTCGAGAGCGGACTTTGTCGTCGATGTAGCTTTTGATTTGCCTTCGGTAGTTTTCCACTCGTATGAAGGCTTGCTCTCGGCGTTCTGAGATGAGGTGAAGGTCGAGAGCCATGTTGGCGTCGTTGACTTCGGGATCATATTGGGCTACACTTCGGGTAGGAAGGGTCACTTCAGTGTGAGCTTTAGCTTCAAATCCATAGCACAGGGAGAAAGGTGTTTCACCTGTTGCCCGCCGAGGGGTGGTGCAGTAAGCCCATAGGATATTGTGGAGTTCTTCTACCCAGCCTCACCCTTTGGCCTCCAGCTTCTTTTTGAGGCCCTCAAGTAATGTCTGGTTGGCATTCTCCACTTGACCGTTGCCTTGGGGGTAAGCAACGGAGGAGAAGGTGTGTTTGATGTCCCATGCCTCTAGGAGGGCACAGAAGGGGGCTGCCTCAAATTGGGTCCCATTGTCGGAGATGATTTGTTGGGGGACACCAAACCTTGTGAGAATGTTCTTTAGGACAAAGTGGCGGCACCTGGCCTCAGTAATGCTGGCGAGGGGCTCAACCTCCACCCACTTGGTGAAGTAATCAATGGCAACGATGATGTACCTGTTGTTGGAGGTACCCCTCGACAGAGGGCCCACAAGGTCTATGCCCCATCTAGCGAAGGGTATAGATGTGCTGATAGGGGCATAGTTGACCGCTGGCCTGCCGGGGGCTTTTTGGAAGTGTTGACATGCGGTACATCGCCATATTTACTGAGCTCTCGTGGAATTGTTATGCCACAAAACGATCTTTCAGACTCTCCACAAAAGAGTCAATGATATGATAGACGGCCGGCCGGCCGGCACTTTCTCCGTCGTACGTAATAGTATGGTTATCTCCAGCCCTGAAAGCCGATCGATAAGGGTTTGTTTTTCGTCTGCGATCTTCTGAGAAGATCTGAGCTTAGCTAGTCAATTTTGAGCCCTCGGTATTTGGGTGAGAGAGTGTGCCTCAAATACCTTGAGCAATTCTTTAGCCGCCTCCTTGTACTGTTTCATCCTCCCTTCCTTGGCCTCATACTCCCCGGAGATTTGGCCCATGACAAGCTTGGAGTCACACTTGACGTGGATCATTCTGGCCTTCATATTTGCTGCCAACCGAAGGCCACAGAGGAGGGCCTCATACTCTGCTTCGTTGTTGGAGACTTTGAAGGAGAAACGGATGGCATAGTAGGCCCGGAAGCCTTCAGGAGTGATGAGAACTACTCCTCCTCTGCATGCTTTGGTGGGTGAGGAGCCATCGGTATAAAGGGCCCACCATTCGTCCGAAGGTGCCGAGGGCTCCTCATCCCCCACTGATCTGGCCGTGCACTCCGTCACAAAATCTGTCAGGGCTTGGCCCTTTATGGTAGGCCTCAGACGGATGTCGATGTTGTATTGGCTGAGGAGGATAGCCCATTTTACCATGCGGGAGGAGCTGGTGGGACTCCTCATCAAGGCGCCGAGGGGTTGATGCGTGAGGACCTGGACCGGATGGGCCTGAAAGTAATGGCCGAGCTTCTTCATAGTCCAAACAATAGCCAACACTGTTTTCTCCACAGGGGAATATCGGAGTTCCGCTTCCCTGAGGGTCTTGCTAGCATAGAAGATGGCATGTTGGACGCTATCTTCTTCCCGGATGAGTACTGAGCGGATGGCTGCCGGGCTAACACCAAGGTAAAGGTACAGGGTTTCCCCTACCTTGGGATTGGACAGCACAGGGGGTGAAGATAAATACTGTTTTAGTTCGTTGAAGGCCTCATGGCATTCTGAAGTCCATAGGAAGCCGGCGGTCTTCCTCATGATCTGAAAGAAGGGTAAGGTCTTCTCCGCCGATTTGGACAGGAAGCGGTTGAGGGCTGCCAGGCGGCCTGTCAACCGTTGGACCTCCTTCACGTTGCGTGGGGGCTCCATGTTGATGATGGCCTGGATTTTCTAGGGGTTGGCCTCGATACCCCTTCGGCTCACCATGTAGCCTAAGAATTTGCCTCCTTGTACGCCGAAGGTGCATTTCTTCGGGTTTAGCCGAAGGTTGAACTTTTGCATGATGGCGAAGATCTCCCGGAGGTCGTCAGCATGGCTTGTTGACCATTTGCTTTTGACAATCATGTCATCAACGTAGGCCTCCATGGTGCACCCTAGGACGGCCTGAAAGACTCTGGCCACCATCCGGGTGTAAATGGCGCCTGAGTTCTTTAGGTCGAAGGCCATCACAAGGTAGCAGAATATGCCATCGGTAGTCATGAAGGCTGTTTTTTCGGCATCTTCCTCGTGCATGAAAATTTGGTGGTACCCTCGGAAGGCATCGAGGAAGGACATGATCTCGCACCCCGCGGTCTCATCCACCAGTTGATCAATATTAGGCAGGGGGAAGGGGTCCATGGGGCACGCCCTGTTTAAATCAGTGTAGTTTACGCACATGCGGAAGGTGGGTGGCTTTTGTGTGAGGACTACGTTAGCCAGCCATGAGGTGTATTTTACCTCCTTGATGTGCTTGATGGAGAGGAGCATGGCGATCTCCTTTTTCATAAAATCTCTCCTCTCGGCCGAGAGGGGTCTTCTTCGCTGTTGTACAGGTTTGACCGAAGGGTCCACCGAGAGGCGGTGGGTGATGACCCTTCGGCTGATTCTGGGCATATCCTCTGGCCCCCATGCAAAAATAATGGAGTAGGCGCGGATGGCTTCAGGTATGCCGGTCTTCAGGTCTTCGGGGAGCTTGGCTCCAATCTTCACAACCCTCTCCGGCTTGGCCGGACCGAGTGCGAAGTCTTCTACTTCCTCGGCGGGCTCAGTCCCCGCCCTTTTCTCTTCTTCCTCCATGGTTCCGGTGATGGTGTCAACGCGGAACTCGGTCTTACTAACCATCTTTGTCACTTGAAGGTAGCAAGCGCGGGCAAGTTTTTGATTCCCCCTGGAGTACCCGATGCCTCCTTCGGCATGGAACTTGAGGCACAAATGTCTCATGGAGATGATGGCTTCGAGGTCCTCGAGGGCTGGTCTGCCGAGGATGATGTTGTGGGTGCAGTCTATGTTGACGACGACGAACTCCATTTCGAACTTGGCTCTATGGAGCCCGTCGCCGAATAGTACCGGGAGGGTAATGACCCCCTCGGAATCAATGGTGTCTCCGGTGAAGCCGGCGAGAGGGGTCTTGATGGGCCGAAGGGACCCCCTCTCCAGATGCAGCTCTCTGAATGTGCTGAGGTACATTACATTGACGGAGCTGCCCGTGTCAATGTAAGTTCGGTGGATGATGGTGTCATCAATCTCCATACGGATGACGAGGGCATCCCTGTGCGGAGAGGAAGCCGGGGGGAGATCGGCATTGGTGAAGGTGATGGGTTCTTCCCTCAGCCGCTTTACCGGGGGCATATGAGTGACTTCCCCCACGTATAGCGATTGAGCCCACTTCTTCCGCTGGATGGTGGAGTCCCCTTCTGTGTTGCCTCCAGTGATCACATGGATGTGGCACTTTTTCTCCTGGTATTGGCCGTGCCCCTCCTCCTCATCGAGGTTTCCAATCTCCCTTTTCTTACCCTTCGGGTCGCCGAGGGGGATGGTGTTTGGGTTGACCCACACGTTTGCTTTCTTAGGGGGTCCCTGGTAGTGAGGGGTCCCCTGAGGCGGATGGCCTCTGATGAATTGGGACAGGTGGCCTGCTTGTATCAATCTTTCAATGGCCGTATTCAGCTGATGGCAGTCGTCGGTGTAGTGCCCTTGATTGCGGTGGAATCGACAGTAAGGATAATTGGGGTTGATGGCGTATGCCTCCAGGGGTGTGCGAGAGTCGCGCTCCACAAGGCCCCCTCCTCGGCGAAATCTAGGATGACACTGACGGGGTGCGTCAAGGGAGTCCGAGGGTTCTCCAAAAGAATGGGTTGGGCCCAAGCCTTCGGGTTTCCCTTGTAACCTCCCCTGGGCTTGGCTTGGCTTGGCTATGCCGGGGGCGATCACTGGTGGGTGCGGAGACGTTGGATTGATTATGGGGAGCCCCCGGCCCTCGATTACCCTTGTCATCTGTTCGAGGGCGTTGCTGATCGGGGTTGTGATGACACTTTTCCACCTCCTCGGCCTCGGCGTACCGGTCCCCCCGCTACAGGGCCCTTACGTAATCGCAGGGAGGTTTGATGATGATGCTCCTTGAAAAGTTCCCGGGGCGAAGGACTGTTTGAAGGAGGGCCAGGAGGGTCCCATTGTCAGCGCCATCAACTTTATCAGCCTCCGTCCTCCAACGTTCCAAGAAGTCCCGAAGGGTCTCCTCATTCCTTTGTCTTACTGTCAGCAAGTGGGAGAAATGTTTTCTTGAACGGCGCCTTCCCGCAAATTGCGTCAAGAAGCGTTGGGCGAGTTCTTGCCATGAATCGATGCAGCCTTCGGGCATTCGGTTGAACCATTCGTATGCCGGCCCCTCCAAGGTGGAGAGGAACCAACGGCACAAATATTCATCTGATGCCCCCACCATCATCATGTTGTTTTGGTTGCGGCTGTAGTGTTCTTGAGGGTCCGTCTTTCCTTCATAGGGCCTGATGGGTTGCCCCCGGTATTTTTCCGGAATTCAGGCCGCCAATACCCTTGGGGTAAATGGCGTCCTAGTCCGGAGTTGGATGACGGGTTCCCCGGAGCCTTCAGCTATTTTCTTCTGCATTTCCTCCATTTTGGCCAACATGGCCTCATATTTGGGATCCGCCTGGGGGTGGTGGTGGGGGTATGTACCCGATGGGCCTCCATCTCATCTAGCCGGCGCTGGAGGTCCGCAATGACTTCGTCCTTGGGATCCTTCGGGAGGGCCTCCGCCCCCTGCGAACGAACACGGGCCGAGTGGGCCTGATTGATTTGGTGCCTGGCATCATCGGCATGAAGTGGTGCCTTGCCTTTGTCCTGAGGAGGACGCCTTTCATTTGCCCTGGAGACGGATCCGCCACTTTCCTGAGGTCTTTGGAACGCCTTCCCCTCGAGGCGGTCTTGGCCCCTCGGCGGTCTTGCGCCCCTCCGAGCCTCTCGAGGGCGGAGGTCCGGGGCCCTTCTTTACCACGCTGGTCCCGGGATTTGAACCTCCTGGGAGACGGTGTCTTGAGCCACGACCCCTTCGTCGTTCCCCACCCGGGGGGGTAGGGTTCACGAAGGGGGGTGGTCGTGAGAGAAGAACAACGTTCTCCCCGACTTGCGGTTGAAGGGGTACCAGAGTGTCGAAGGCACCCGGGTTTTGAGTGAGTGTCTGGATGAAGGCAGAGAATGCCGATTGTATGTCGATAGTGAGAACCAGAGGGCTCACTTGATTTTCGCTCCGGTCCCTCCTTCGGGTTTCGATGCCGAGGCGGGCATCAGGAGCATTTTTGTTGGAGCTGAAGGCGCAAGTCAACAGCAGCCTATTCCAACTCAGTGATGACCCCGCCCTCGGGAGCCTTGTTAGAGGCTCCGGGGGCGTTGACTTCAGGGAGGGCCAGGTTGTTGTCCTCGAGGTTCTTGGACTGAGCACGGGTGGTTCTTCCCATTTTAATAGATGTTTTTAGATGAAGGGGAGGTTTTCTTACTTGATTGTTCGACCTCTCGACGAGAGCACCAAATGATGGATAAGTGTACCCGGGGGTATATATCCGAGGGGTTACTGCGGGGAGTAACTAGAGAGAAGTCAGAGCAAACAAGTAAGAGAGAATATGTATTCAGTGTGAATTTAGCGCATTCAGAATATAGTTTACAAAGGGGAAATGGGGCGCTATTTATAGTAACAATAAATGCGAGACGGGGACACGTGTCAAGCATCCAACGGTCGAGAGGTCACATCAACCGGGTGTCACTGGCATTCGCATGTGGCCGCATTTAATGCGGTGATTGGATGTGACGTTGTACTTGGTACCCTCGACTGTAGATGATTAGCTGAGGGCTCTTCTTGTCGAAGGCCTCTTAAGGCAGAGGGCTCCAGGTGCCGAGGGCTACTGATTTTCGGCGTTTTCTCCCAGTAGCTTTGTATGCTAAAAATAGCCTTTCTGTGAGAATTTGGAGCCTTCGGCGAGGGGGCCGAAGGCACCCCTGTGTGTTCCATGGGTTGCTTGGTACCCGGGGCGCTGCGATTTGGGCCTACTGTGCTTCCTGGGCCTCTTGGGCTTTTATTAGGATATTATGAGTCTATGGGCCAGGGGTCCCTGGGCCATATACTCCATCACATAGTATTATTAGAAATTGTCCTAAATGGGAATAAAATGTTTTACAAATCCAAAATAGGACTTTCATGTTTTATTTCCTAAATAAAAGTAATTTCGGCCAAGTTTGGAAACAAACTTGGCAAAAATTGTCATATTTAAAGCGTGATAATGTCATATTTGACAGAAATTACTCTTATTTATAGAATATAAACATGAGAGTCCTATTTTAGAATTTCAAAACATTTTTACTCAAATTTATAAAATTTTCCATAGTACGGAATATTATTTCAAGATGGCAATAATTAATTAAAAATGGTAGTAATATGTTTTGAAAATCACACTATTTTTACTTAATTAAATTGAAGTATATAAATAGTAGTGTGTGATGGGCATGGTCTCTTGTATCCTATCCAACAATCAGCCCCAAACCATGAGTTGTCCCATGGCAATGGATTGGCCCGAACCAATTGTCCGTGTCCAATCTTTGTCGGAAATGGGGTTCTCCTCCATCCCCACCAGATACATTAAGGCCTCCGCCGATCGACCGTCGTTAACTGCCGCCGGCCACACTACCGGCGGCGACGTCACCAACATCCCTATAATAGACTTGGAACCATTGTTACTTTCATCATCACACGTTGACGGCGGCGGCTGCACGGCGGCGGATACAGCGGAAGTGCATGCACAGGTATCGGCCGCCTGCCGGAGCTGGGGTTTTTTTCAGGTGGTGAACCACGGGGTGAGGCCGGAGCTGATGGACCGGGCGAGGGAAGTGTGGCGGGAGTTCTTCCACCTGCCTATGGAAGTAAAGCAGCCGTACGCCAACTCGCCGGCGACGTACGAGGGGTACGGTAGCCGCATCGGGGTGGAGAAAGGGGCGCTTCTTGATTGGAGCGATTATTTTTTCCTTCAATGCCTTCCTTATTCCTTGAAGGACCATACCAAATGGCCGTCCCTCCCTTCTTCTATAAGGTACATTTATACTGGTATAAAAAAGAATATAATGATCTGAATAAGACTAAGAGAAAACATAGACAAACTTCATGATCAATAATACTTCCTCTCTAACACCATAAGTGTTTCACTTCCATTTTAAGAAATAAATTCACTCTAAAAACAGCTGCAATACACTTTAATAAAGTAAACAATACTGCTATCGTACCAAATATCTACTACTTTTTCAAAAAGTGTACAATAAACCTATAAATTATCTTAAATTACGTGGAAAGCCTATTGAGTCACTTATTGTGATAAGAGAGAGTATTTCATTCCAAAATAAAAGACTTGTGTAGTCTTAATAAAAGATTAAACTTTCATTTTTAGAAGTAAGTTCTTTTCTTGAAAATAAAACAATGATATGCAAATAACTTTAATTTGTTAGGTTTTAGTCTCACAATTGTTTCTAAATATAATGAAGTAAAACTTTTCAAAAAGTTGCTATGACCTCACAATTATGTAGGATTAAGTATAGAGAATTACTTGAATGAGTAAAACATTGCAAATTTTCTCAAGTAGTAGTTATAGTCCTTTTCTCAAAAAACTCATGCATGTACAGACTAAGTAACTCTTATTTTAGGAAGATATGTGTCATATTTTAGAACGTTGTGTATGTTTTAATCTTATTTTGAACAAATTATATTTTTGTTTGATAATAATAAGCCTTGTTTGGTCTTATCAAAAGAATACAAAAGTTACCATAATAGGTGTGAATGAGTATCATTATTAGATGAAAACCATTATAAATAGGAAATGTACGTGCTACTTTTATCAAACAATGACACCTCTTTTTAAATGAAATGTGTTGGGTTTTATTTTTATTTAGGAATTTTTTTCTTCCAAGTTTAATCCTGAGTGAACGGGCTCCCCTTGGGTTAGTTATTCTAAATTAAACATGTTTCTTAATTAAGACTTTTTCTTGCAACGTGAGGAAAATGATACCCCGAAGTTTGGCCCACCCACGAGATTGAAATGTGTGGAATTACACCACCCATATCTAACCCGGATCTTTAATGGCCTGTTTGGTATTGCGGTCAATTTTCAGTTTCCTTAAAATGATTTCAATTCAAAAGATATATTTGATATATGTGTGTGTATGTGTTGTTAGAAAAATGATATTTAAATTGGCGAGTTTAGTCAGATAAAATCCTGAGTTTATTCACAAATAATCGGACAAACCACCAAATGCAAATACGGATAAAAATGTAACAATAATTAGATATGAAATATTAATAGGTACATGATCTAACCCGGATCTTAATGGCAACACTTGAAAAAATGTTTCGAAAAATAAATATTGGGCAATTCAATTTAACTTGCCACACCACATATATACTAACGGTATTTTGGCACAATTAGGTGATTGAAGAGATACTTTTGTGAGTTTTTTAGTATCTTTTACGTAGTAATTTTTAGCATGGATTTATGATGACTCTGTGTCAAATAGCTCGGTCATGACAAAATGGCGATGACATGGATTTGGCGTATTTGTGCCAAATTTCCTATGTATTTTGACGAATCCCCGCTAAGATCCGTGTCAATCGTGTTAATTTTTTTTGTGGTATGTCACTTTTCGGCAAACATTTTGTTAAGTATTATACTCATCATTAATTAAGGATTTTAATTTATTTCTGAAATCTTATAGGGAAGTAATCGAAGAATACTCAGAACAAATGGTGAAATTGTGTGGGCAGTTGATGAAAATACTATCGAGAAATCTAGGAGTAAAGGAAGAAGTTTTACAAGATGCCTTTGGGGGTGAAAATATTGGAACTTGTCTAAGAGCCAACTTTTACCCAAAATGCCCCTCACCTGGCCTAACCCTTGGACTCTCGTCTCATTCGGATCCGGGTGGGCTGACTATTCTCTTGCCGGACCAGCAAGTCTCCGGCCTTCAAGTCCGACAAAAGAGTGAATGGATCACCGTCAAACCAGCTAGGCACGCTTTCATCGTCAACATTGGTGACCAAATTCAGGTACGTTGAATTTGTATGCTTAACGAAATTGGGTAGTTTAGATTTAGATTATTTCTTAATAATATAGGAAAAGTACGGAAAATATACCTAGGACCCGTGTTCAGATAGGGTCATGTGTTTGATTTTTTATCAAATTGGTTCATGTGTTTGAATTTTGTAATTATAAGAGGGTCACGCCGTTAAAATTGAATAGACAATTAGAAAATAATATGTACATGTGAGAGTAATCCACATCACCTCTCACACTTAAGATGATCCCATTGCAAGAAGTTTTGAATTCAAGTCATGAATGAGTTTGTTTCACAAGTTTTTCTGAGTTTTGTCATGATCCTCTAATCCGGACTTGCTCGAGTGGTCGCACAATCTTTACTCTGTGCCGCCTCATGCGGCAAACTTGGAGTTACTTAGCTTTTACCGGAAAGCTGTGGTGTTTGATCAATCGATTTTCCCGAGACTTCGGGAGCGGTGCTAGAAACGGGAGGACACGTGTCATTAATCAGTTAAAATCATTTCTTGTACGCGATGGTGCATATAGATAATGGTGAAAACCTAAGGGATTATTCAAACAACTTGAATTTACTTATTATCTCAAAAGTTTGTGATGCATTATATTTAGGGGGTGTTTGGAACTGATTGTGCTTCTGCTTCTTTTATAAAGTAGAAGCAGAATCAGAACCAGTTTTCCAGAAGCTAAAATAACTGCTTCTAGGAGTAAATTAGAACACCAGAAGTACTTCTGCACTTTCACCCAAACACATCAACTTCTGCTCCTTGAAGGAATATAAGCAGTTTTAATAATCAGATCCAAACACCGCTTACTTGAGTTCAGATTACTCTGGCAAAATCGGTTGGTAATAAAAAAAAGGATAAAAAATAATACTACCTCCGTCCCACTAACATTGGGATGGAAGAAGGTAGCACAGTTATTATTAAAATTAAGTTTATGTGGTTGATATTGAATTGATAAAGTAAAAATGATTAAGAGTCATACAAACTTTACCAAATATGGTATGAGACAATCTTAGTGTGATTTCATGAAAAGGTAAAATGAGACGATATTAGTGGGATGGAGGACGTAATACATATAGTATGTACAAGAGATTTGGAACGGAATACAATGCATTTGTTATTTGGGATCATGGGAGAAGGTCACGGCAACAGAAATAGGTTTTGTAAAGCAACCGAATTAGAAACATCATGCACGTGCATGTGGGGAGCTAGCTAGTTCCCCCTAGAAATAAGGGTAGACAATTAAATGGGTGTTCGACGATCCATTCCAAATAAAAAAACAAATTGAATCAAATAATACTAAAGAATAATTGAATCTAATTAATTAACTAGTTCGACCAAAAATCACAGGGAGTATAAACTTGCTGTTTCTTTTCTTTAAATGTCAGGTATGAGGCTCTACCACAATCTTTACTAATGACTTAATTGCAATCCCAAGTCTGAGTCATCAAATAGTACGACCTTCGTCCCGAAAAGTTCATCGTATTGACTTTTTTGGTCAATGATGAAAAACTTTGGACTATGTTTTTAATTGTTATATTTGTATATAATTTAAATAGAAAAAGTTGATTGTCATCGACCAAGAAAAACTTCATTCTCTATAAATCAGATTTTTTTACTGAACTATATTGGAATTCATGAGGTGATGGAGATAACTTTGTACAAGGAAAATTGGATTTCTTCGTTTTACTTGTATACTGACGATTCGTCTAAAAATGTACTCCCTCCGTCCCATAAAATTTCTTCTCACTTTCATTTTTGGGTTGTCCCAAAAAATTCTCCCCACTTACCATTTTTGAATAATTTGTGTGGTTCACATTCATTTCACATTTTTCTTACACAACTACAACCACACATTTTTCACTTTATTTCACTTTCTTAATTTTAGTACCAATTCAAAGTGGGAAGAATTTTCTGGGACGGAGGGAGTAATTTTTTGGAAGTTATTTTGTACACGTAAGGCGTATGAAAAGCGTACAAAAAGATGATCTGGAATTGCTCCTTTTATAACGGTGTTCTTAAAAACCAAGCTCATCATAATCTTTACAAAAATGATGTTTGTACACACTCTTATACACACTTTTGTACACATCTATGTATGTGAAAGCTTTTTTTTGTTTGTGAACATCGACTCATAGACAATGTTTTGCACAAACAAAATATTATCTGTGAACCAGATTCACAGACAAAAAAAAGTTTCACAAACATGATGTGTACAAGGGTGTGTACATGAAACATGGTTAGCACCAAAATTTTGTCATATGTACTAACTCCTTTGTGTACTATCTTTATTACACGCATCACATGTAGTAACTCCTTTGTCTGACTTGACCAGTAGGACGGTAGGACCCTACTCGACTACTATTTGAACTGGACTCGAAATCAAACTCGATTGTTCTTGTATGTCGGTATTACAAGCACAACTTGATTTGAGCCTAACTCGAACTCGACTTGCCCGATTAGCACCAAAATTTTGTCATGTGCTGTTCTTGTATGTCGGTATTACATCGTGTGCTATAATTAAGGAGTAGTTAATAGGAAACATAGCATCATTTATTGTATTATATTTTGCCATCTTCTTACTCCCTCTGTCCCGCAATTAAGTTACGGGATGAATTTCACAAATATTAAGAAAATAAATTTATCAGGGGTAAATTTTACTATTTGGATACTGTGTGAACACTGTTTGACACTGTTTGGACATTGTTTTACACTATATTGATGTATATAATTTGCCAAATAAGAAAAGTAGAGAAGTGAATTTAATTGTGGGATTGCTGAAAAAGGAATGTGAGAACTTAATCGGGGATGAAGGAAGTATTTGTTTGATAGTTGGGCAGTTGGCGCTGGTTCTTTAAATGTGAGTAATATAACAACCCTAAAGTCTAGAGTGGGATCAAAGTGTTAGTTTATAATATCTTAAACATATCTTTGGTGGGATCGAAGTGTTTGTGTGTTATTCAAAATAGTTCTCGGTTTCCTTTTTGAACCGTCCCAAAAAATAGTTCTCATTTTCTTATTTGAAAATTTTCTGTGTGGTTTGTATTGATTTACTTTTTCTCACAATCATACATTTTCACTTTTTTCTCACTTTCTTAACTTCTGATCTAAGTCAATGAGAGAAGTATTTTATGGGAACGGTGAGAGGAGATATTTCTTAAACATATGCGCACATGGTGGGAGGGGGCGAGGGCCGTATAATGTTTGAAAACCCTGAAACCACCGACTCTTGTTATACTTGTACTTCATAATTTTAAGACTCTAAACGTGCGTTAGTTTCTTCATAATTTTATTCCATATTTGCAAAAACTTAAAAAGATGCTTTTTATTTTTGGTTTAAAAATGTTGAAATGGGTGCTTTTGAATGACATATTTTTACTTAAATTAAGTACTCCGTATTTAAAAGCAAGAAACTGGAATCATGAATATTGTAAACTACTTTTCATTCTTTCTGTAACACAAAAACAATGTTTTTATTTTCGGTGAACGCAGGTTTTGAGCAATGCTATTTATAAAAGTGTTGAGCATAGAGTGATTGTGAATTCTGAGGAAGAACGTGTATCTTTGGCCTATTTTTACAATCCCAAAAGCGATTTGGTGATAAAACCGGTGGAGGAAATAGTGACACCCGAAAATCCAGCATTGTATCCGCCGATGACCTACGCTGAATACCGACTTTACATGAGGTCCAAGGGTCTCAAAGGCAAATCACAACTACAAGAATCATCATCAAAGTCTGTTGCTTAATATTTAATCAACTATAATTAATTTCACCTTAGCAGACGTATATATAATTCTGTTGGTATGTGTAATACGGAGTATGCATCATTTAGAACTATTTTATTAGTGTAATTTAAGATGTTATATAAATCATGTTATAATAATGCAAGATGTTATTTATTACTAGTTACTCCACCCGTGCGCTGCACGGGAGTGAGACACCCACATAATAATATAGATATAGTTATATATTTAAAAATATTTAAAAAATATGATTGTGTTAAAATTATTTGAAAACATTATATAAATTCTGAATAAATGGTAAGAGGAGGATGATGATTTTTTTTTTGGGAAAAGTGAAATTAAATTTTAGGATTTTAGGAATGCTTAGGCGGGAGAATTTTCTCTCTCCAGTGTAGTGCTTTTAGGTATAGGATGATGATTTTTTTTGCGGAAAGTGAAATACAATTTTAGGATTTTTGGCGGAGAATACTTAGGCGGGATAATTTTCTCTCTCTAGTGTAGTGCTTTTAGGCAGTTCGTATACCGTGGGATCATCTCACGGTGAGCACCGTGCTCCTAGTCCAAAACGATGTAGTTTTAATCAATTTTAAAAAAAATCGCGTGAACAGTAAACGTGTGAACAGTACTTTTTCCCCTTATTCCAGACTTCCAATAGCATAATGATGTAACTGACGTGTAAAGAAATGTAACTCACATTATTGATGAATGTAACTCAAGTCTATTCGAAATGTGATTTGTCTAAGACATAATATAGAAAATAAAATATTGATTTCAATGGAAAAAAAGAGTCTAATGGCCCAAATATTTTACATAAATAGTGTATATGTTTTGTTTTTAATATCAGGGCTATAAAAATATATATTTTATAAAAATAATACTCATTTGAATAGCAGGGGTTTATTGGGTTGTGTAACTCGCATTATTTTGTAATGTAACACCCATTTTGGAAAATATAAATCAAGTGTAAACATGATGTAACTTGTTAAGAAAAGTTGACATGTAACTCGCGATACAAAATATGTAACTTTAGACAAATTTTTATGTAATCGTATGTATTTTCAAATGTAATTTGAGTCAAATCAAAATATAAATTGTCTAATATTGTTTAATATTTTTTTCAAGATAAATAAACAATCATCAAACAATCATCCGGAACAATCATCAAACAAATTTTTCAAAAAAATTAAACAATCAACCAATCATCAATTCTCCAATAGTGGAGCATAGGAGAAGCTGCTGCTAAACCTAAAGTCAGAAGGGATGGGAGAGCATAGTTTCTCAGCAGTAGCATTCTAATCGGTGAATGATGAGGAGCCAGGCCAGAGCTCACGCAGTCACGGTTCTTCTTCTTTCTCGGCCGTAGTCACTCTTCTTCTTCCGCGGTAGCTATTCGCTCTCTCACGATATGCTCTTTTTTTATTAATGAAACGGCGTTGTTTTGGAATCGGCACACCATGCTCATGGTGGGTTGATCCCACGGTATAAATTGACGCTTTTAGGTATATGATGATTGTTTTTTGCGGAAAGTGAAATTACATTTTAGGATCTTAGGCGGAAAATGCTTAGGCGGGAAAATTTTCTCTCCACATTGTAGTGCTTTTAGGTATATGATGATGATGATAATGATGATGATGATGCTGATATTTTTTATGGAAAGTGAAATTACATTTCAGGATTTTAGGCAGAGAATGCTTAGGCGGGAGAATTTTCTATCTTCAGTGTAGTGCTTTTAGGTATAGGATGCTTTTTTTGGGGGGGGAGGGGAAGTTAAATTACATTTTAGGATTTTAGACGGAGAATGCTTAGGCGGGAGATTTTTCTCTCTCCAATGTAGTGCTTTTAGGTATATGATGATTTTTTTTTTGCGGAAAGTGAAATTAAATTTTAGGATTTTAGGCGGAGAATGCTTAGGCGGGAGAATTTTCTCTCTCCAGTGTAGTGCTTTTAGGTATAGGATGATGATTTTTTTTGTTTTGCGGAAAGTGAAATTAAATTTTAGGATTTTAGGCGGAGAATGCTTAGGCGGGAGAATTTTCTCTCTCCAGTGTAGTGCTTTTAGGTATAGGATGATGATATTTTTTTGTGGAAAGTGAAATTACATTTCAGGATTTTAGTCAGAGAATGCTTAGGCGTGATAATTTGCTCTCTCCAGTGAAATTAAATTTTAGGTATAGAATGTTTTTTTTTGTGGAAAGTGAAATTATATTTTAGGATTTTAGGCGGAGAATGCTTAGGCGGAAAACTCTTCTTTCTCCATTGTAGTGCTTTAAGGTATATAATGAGATTACATTTTAGGATTTTAGGATTATAGGATGATGTTTTTTTTTGTGGAGAGTGTAATTACATTTTAGGATTTTAGACGGAGAATGCTTAGGCGGGAGAATTTTCTCTCTCCAGTGTAGTGCTTTTAGGTATAGGATACCATTGCATTGATATTGGTGTGTACTTTTGGCTTTGAGATGAAAGTTAATTCATTTTGTACATTGAAATGGCCTTCCTAATCTCATCGCTCTATTTCTTGTTGGTGATTTTAGTGTCACCGGTCACTTTTAGGGGTGGGCACAAAAAAACCGTTACCGATTAACCGTATCAAAAACCCGAAAAACCGGTGTTTTTTTGGTTAACCATACCGTGTTTTTAAAAACTCGCGGTACGGTTAACCAACCGAAAGAAATAACGGTACACGGTACGGTTATGATTTTGCAATAAAACTACGCCGGTTAACCGATAAACCAAATTTAAGATATTAATTTGAAAGTTAATAATTCTTGGTTGTGAAAAGAATGAAACAGGAATGTAAAAGAATCTATAGATACATATTGTATCAAACTAACTAACACATTTTTGGTTGTGAAGAAAAGAAGCTCAAATGAAAAAATAAATCGATGGATACATACTCTGACAAATTAATACATACTCTGTATATTCTACATAGAATAATACAACAATTTTAAAATAACCTACGGAGTATTAGAATTTATATATATGCTTAACAGTCCATTATTTATTTTATGTATAATAGTTACAAATAAGTGCGGTCTATGTGGCGGTGTAGTTTTAGAAGTATATATACTTCCCTTTGTAGTCATTTCCTGGATCGAGAAATTCTTAGCTTAGGTTTCGGGAGGTAGGCGGTAATTTGTTTAAAATGATTTTTTGGTTAACCGGTTTATGGTTAACCTATATTACGGTTAACTGTTACCCGGTTAACCGATGCTACGGTACGGTTAATGTTATTATAAATATAGTAACCGAAATCACGGTTAACCAAAAATTGGTTTACCGAAATGCGGTTAACCAACCGTGCTCACCCCTAGTCACTTTGTATAATTGGTGATTTGAATTATGATCTAATCATACAATACAAGCTAGTAGATGTGGAGTGCACACTTCTATACAAGAACAAGTTTTATCTCAAAGTGTTTACGACAATAGAACTCCCAGTAGAACTTGAACTAGAACCCTCACTGGACCAGCCAGCTTTGTAGTTCTAGACCTAGGTCTAGAGAGGTTGAGCCAGTCATATGCAGTTCTTTCCAACTTTTTAACTACATACAATTATATCTCCATGTATCTGACAGAGGGAATGATAGAACACATTGTAATCATTTTGGCATTCAAATCCAAAGAAAACAATTCATATACTCACTACTTTGTACTCTTGAACATGTGCCTAAGTTCTTGAGTATCCTTTATAAGGATTATCCTAAATTTGGGATAGGGGAGAAATCTTGTAATCCAGGCATATGGGAGAAATCTCAACTCAAAAAGTGAACTTACACGATAGTTAACTAATCCAAGTACTCGATTATCACCCCCTACGAACCCCTACAATTGAATTGATATTCCTAATCATGAGTACCATGTGAGAGATGACATCTGAGTTCAGCAAATTAGAGAAGTTTCAAGGGAATGATTTCCGTAGACGGCAGAAGAAGATGCACTTTCTTCTCACGGCTTTGAAGGTTGTGTACGTGTAGAGCACCCTGATGCCGAAAGTACGTGATGGAAGATGAGACCTTGGATCAAACTAGGAAACATAAAAAGTGGAAGAACGATGACTACATATGTAGAGGACACATTCTTAACGAGTTAATGGTATCTCCGATGCTTTATTTGATATTTACCAAAATGTGGAGAGCACGAAAGACTTGTGAAGCTCTCTTGAGTCAAAATATATTACTCCCTCCGTCCCATAATGAACTTCACAGTTTGACCTACACACATATTAAGGAAATAAACTTACCATGGGGTAAATTTTATTGTTTTGACACTGTTTCGACACTGTTTGGCACTGTTTGACACTGTTTTGCACTGTTTGACATTGTTTTGATGTAGATTAACTTGCCATTTAAGGAAATGAGAACTTGTTTTTGGGACATCCAAAAAAGGAAAGTGGGAAGTTCATTGCGGGACGGAGGGAGTACTAAAGATGTTACTGGCAAGAAGTTCTTGGTGAGTGATTTCAATAACTACAAAATGATTAACTCAGGTCTGTTATGGAACAATACAATGATTAACTCATTCGTCTTCTTGGTCAATTTACGCTCCACAAGATAGGTGTTGATGAATCGTATCTCGTGTTGAGTATAATTGAATAACTTCCACCCTCTTGGAAGGATTTTAGCATACTATTAAATATCAAAATGAGGAAATGTTGTTGGTTCAATTTGGGAGTCACTTAAACATTGAGGAGTCACTTTGTGTGCATGAGAATGTCAAAAATAAAGGTTAAGTTGAATCTCGATAGCCCCATGTTCAATTGGTCGAGGATAAGAAATCTAACCCCTAACAACAAGGGGAATGACAAGAAACGTAAGCAGGAAGACCATGACAAACCCAAACAAACCGAAAGGTTTGGTTTCTTAGAAATGTAGAAAGGTTGGGCATCATGTTAAGTGTGGTTGCCATGTGAAACTAAACAAGAATGATGCTAAAATGAGTGGAAGTGGACAAGAGGGTGATAATTTTGTCCAGATTTATATATTGTTCTTTACTATCCTAGGTTCACCAAAAGGAGGTTAGTTCTTGACTAATGTTGATAATTTTATCCAGATTTATATATTGTCCATTCCAGAATCCTTTGACGTATATGATGATGATTGTGCATGGCGGATTGACTCTCGACCTAGGAACTTGTAGCACATAGCTTGCACCATCAAGCATGACTAGAATAATTTCATGGCATATGTACGCATAGCTTGCATCACATTTCGGTGCAAAACCGCCCTACCAGCTCGTGATAAAAAGCGACCATTCCATCTTTTTATCTAGTTAAAAATTCTATCTTCAATGTAGCCGAGGATAGCCGACTTTCCACGCCGTATCAGACTCGGAAGACCGAGATATCGGTGTTGTCCGCTATCCCGTGATACTCCAAAAAAAGTACAACATTGTTCTTTGAAAGACGCAATTACATTATGGCTAAACGTAATTGTGGACTTTGTAAAATTAATCGCGTGCCCTGAGCTTTCCTCATATTCCTGCAAAATCTCTTTCACTTCATAACATTCATTACTTCAGGCTTTAAAAAATAGATAACTATCATCAGCAAAAAATAGGTGAGTAACACATGGGGCTCCCTTGCACACCGCAACGCCATGAATATCCCCTCTTTGCTAAGCCTTACGTAATAAGGGACTCAGTCGTTCAACTACAAGAATAAATAGATAGGAGGATAGGAGGTCCTCCTGTCGCAGTCCCCTTCCCAGACTAATAGGACCCACAAAATCTCCATCAAACTTAATATAATAGTTGATTGTCCTAACACACTCCATAATTGTCACGCCCCGGACCTAGCCGAACACGTCAACAACCCGCCGTACAGTACGAATAGTCAATCGCAGTTCAACTCATCCATACTATACAAGGTGTCATGAATATCATTCACACGTAGTACATCCATAAACAAACATAATGTAAAACATGCATTTAAAACAGCGGAAGCATTAATACAATTGTTCAAGCCACACTTGGCATAACTAGGCATGCAAGCCCCCAAAGTAATTATTCAGAAAATATTATCCATGAGCATTAGTGTAATTGTTTTTAAAACAGAACGGGAGAAGCACGAACCACGTCTTCTTCCCTTGATTCCTCCCGAAGCAACGGGCAATGGCAGCAACCTTCATGTTCTACCTGAAACTGTGAGAGGGCCTCCCCCGTGAAGGGGAGGTCAGTACTTGGAAATATTTGGCAAGTACAATAGCAACTATACTAAGTATAATCAACGTTTTAATTTCCAAGACCCTCAACTTAGGGTACTATTATATTATAGGCCATAACCCTCGGTTACCCCTTTTTACCTTTAATTGTACTTACTTTACATAAAGTCAAGTAGACGGCCCGTAGGCCCATATTCATTTAGAATTCACCATTTCCATTCCCCCGTGACCGCGAGTCACGATAACCCCGTGGGGTCCCATCGAGCCCTAATTGTATAGCATGGGCTCGGCCCAACTACATCTCTATACAATCCTCTAACTCGATGTATCATATCAACATTTGTATGGCAAGGGCTCGGCCCAACTACGTTTCCATACCAACCATAACTTCGTGGAAAGGGCTCGGCCCAACTACGTTTCCATGCTAATCGTATTACATGGCATGGGCTCGGCCCAACTACATCTCCATGTCATCCTAGAGTCCAACTCTATTCATTTTCATAATCAAATTCTCAAGCAAGTCTTATGCCTAGAATCAATTTCCGGAGGTGGCCTTTAGGCCTACCCCTAATCACTCCTTAGTGTTCATACCATTCATCCTTAAGTATCTCTTGAGACTACTTAAGGCATATCTATTCACAATCCTACCTCTTAGGATTTATTTCATCATTTATTTATATTAATTCCCCAACTAGTATTTTGATACTAATTGGACAACCTTAGAACATGCCAAGTTCCTATTTCCCATATTACATTTCATTTCCATTGATTTCTCAATCCAAATATAGTTTAATCTCAATATCAAAAATATCATTTTAATTCATTCATGAATCTCATACATGAAGTAAAGTATATTTTATCACAATGTCATCTTAGTAATTCCATTAACATGTCATTCCATTCATTTCACATAATCATACACAATTATTCTAAATTTGTATATCATGCTTCACTTACTCATATACATATTATTTTCATTTAGACATTATTAATCTTTAATAGTCCATGAAAATCCCATCTAATTACTTTAGGCATTCTTATGAAATTAACTCACTAATTATAAGCAATATAGTCAGCCATCCTCACCTCGTGATGTGCTACAATAGTTGCCTTTGTTACGCCCCTCGATCAATCCCCGTTCTAGGCCGATTGAAAGGCAAAACTGGACTGCCTGGGCAAAAGCCGGGCGGCTTTCACGAAAGCCGGGCGGCTTTCGTGTTCTGCAGAAACGAGCAGCTCCCTTAAAGTGGCGGTTTCCGGCGATTTCGATTCCTATCGATTCACCAACTCTTCTAAGTTAAATATCACCACTTTATATCAATATTCTACACTTTTAAACGTGTAGAACATCATGTTTAATCCATCATATGATTTCTTACAAATCATACACCATAAAACTAGTTAAAAGAGTAGAAATTGTGTTCTTACCTCTTCTTCTAGCTTTTCCTCCTGGATTTCACTTCCTTTTTGCTTCCTCAAAGGTTCCTGTTGGCAGAGCTATCCCAAGACCCTCTCCCTCCCTTCTTGTGCGTATGGTATAGAGTGAGTGTGAGGATAAGAGATCATCCCTACTCCTCTAAGTCAACCAATAAAACAAGGGGTAGGGTATCATGGTGGGTATGGGTTTTGTCCCTAGGAGCTTCTTCCCAGCTCTTTCCTTGGTAATCAGATCACAAAAACGTGGGATGGCCCCCACTTATGTGGGAGGTCATCCCATTACGTCCCGGTGTGTATAATTGGCCCCGAAAGTTGTATTTTTCGGACTATTTTAGTCATATTTTATTTTATCGGCCTGGATAAAGTATATCACGTGTTCCCAATAATTATGGGCCTTTAGAATAGATGTACATTCCCCAACATTAATTTAGGAGTCTCCGAAACTCACTTCGGGCTGTTATCCGCTAAATCACCAATACCGGTAATTGGGCCCCGTTTGACCAACCGGTCAACTCCATGCCTTTCTTATGGCCCAAATAAAATATCCACCACCATATATATTATCTAGACCAAGATGAATATAATATGTGGTTTGGGAATTACCGGGCGGTCCCCGTTCCCGCTGTGGGCCCCGCATGCAATTTACTATTCACGTAAAAGAAATAATAAAAAATTTACAATTACGCAAATTCATAAATCATCTCTCAAGGTTTATTACATAATTTACTAAAAGTAAATATGCGCGGGGTCGGTGTTACAAGTTCACCCCCCCTTAACGGGAATTTCGTCCCCGAAATTCACAATCGATTATTCAAACAGAAATGCATACTGCTCCTTCATCGAGGCTTCAGTCTCCCAAGTTTCTTCTTCAACTCGGTCACTTTTCCAAAGGATTTTAACCATTGGAACTTTCTTGCTTCTTAGCTTCTTTACTTGTCTATCAAGTATCCTTACCGGTTGCACGGCGTAGTTCAAGTCTTCCCGTATTTCCACGGGTGGTTTCTCTAGTACATGAGATGGATCCGGAATATACTTCTTAATCATAGACACATGGAATACATTATGTATTTTCTCCAATTCCGGAGTCAACTGCAATCGGTATGCTACGGCCCCAATTCTCTCAAGAATTACAAATGGCCCTATGTAGCGTGGGTTGAGTTTCCCTCGGCTCTGAAATCGGATGATTCCTTTCCAAGGTGAAACTTTCAAAAATACCTCATCCCCAACCTTAAACTCTAAGGCTCTTCGGCGCTTATCGGCATAGCTCTTCTGTCTATCATGTGCCGCCTTAAGTCTGTCACGAATCGTCTTTACCTTCGACTTGGTGATTTCCACCAGTTCCGTGCTCTCGAGTTTGGCCATGCCAACCTCATCCCAACACAAAGGTGTACGACATCTCCTCCCATACAATGCCTCGTATGGAGGCATGCCTATGCTCGCCTGATAACTGTTGTTATAGGCAAACTCCACAAGTGCCAAATGGTTGTCCCAACTCCCTTGGAACTCCAATGCACAAGCTCTCAGCATATCCTCTAATATCTGTATAACCCGCTCGGATTGTCCATCCGTTTGCGGATGGAAAGCTGTACTGAATTTCAGTTTTGTCCCCATAGATTCTTGGAACTTCGGCCAAAATCGTGATGTGAATCGCGGATCTCTATCGGATACGATGGTTATAGGAACCCCATGCAGCCTCACGATCTCATCCACATACAACTTGGCTAACCTTTCCAGTGCATAGGTGGTGTTGATAGGTAGAAAGTGTGCACTCTTTGTGAGCCTATCGACCACAACCCATACGGCATCATAGTTCTTGATCGTCCGTGGCAGCCCCACCACGAAATCCATAGTCACGTGCTCCCACTTCCATTCAGGAATGGAAAGTGGCTGGAGTAACCCAGCCGGATGCTGATGTTCTGCCTTAACTTGCTGACAAGTAAGACACCTACTGATGTACTCGGCTATTTCCCTCTTCATACCCGACCACCAGTAACTCTCCTTCAAATCACGGTACATCTTCGTGCCTCCCGGGTGCATGGCATACGCCGATGAATGGGCCTCCTCTAAGATGGACTTTCGGAGCTCATCATCCAACGGTACACACACTCGGTCACGAAATAATAAGAGACCATCGTCTCTCTCCCTGAAATCCTCAACCGGTCCCGCTAGCATGCGTTCACGGATCTTCATAAGTTCTTCGTCGGTTTCTTGACCCTTCTTGATTTCATCAAGTAATGTAGGTCTAACCTCGAATCTAGCTAACAAGGCACCATCGCTACATACCTCCAATTGGGCTCTCAATGCCCTCAAGCTAGTCAATAATGCCCCAGATGAATTCTTTCGGCTCAAGGCATCCGCTACCACGTTGGCTTTACCGGGGTGGTACTCGATAACTAGATGGTAGTCTTTTATCAACTCCATCCACCGTCTCTGTCTCATGTTTAACTCTTTTTGAGTAAACACGTACTTCAGGCTTTTGTGGTCGGTGTATATATGACATGTTTCCCCGTAGAGATAATGTCTCCAAATCTTCAATGCGAACACCACCGCCCCCAGCTCTAAGTCATGAGTGGGATAATTTACCTCATGCTTCTTCAACTGTCGTGAAGCATAGGCAATCACCCTCCCATTCTGCATCAAGACACACCCAAGCCCTTGGATGCTTGCGTCGCTGTAGACATCGTACCCCACACCCTGTTTGGGTAGTGCGAGTACCGGTGCCTCGGTCAATCTCTTCTTCAGTTCAAGGAATCCCTTCTCACATCGGTCATCCCATACAAACTTGGCCCCCTTTCGAGTGAGCTTTGTCAATGGCGATGCCAAAACTGAGAATCTCTCCACGAATTTTCGGTAGTACCCCGCCAATCCAAGGAAGCTACGAATTTCCTTAACGTTCTTTGGCCTCTCCCATTCAGTAATGGCCTCAATCTTCTTGTTATCTACGGCAATCCCTGATCCTGAAACCACATGCCCGAGAAAACCAATCTCCATTAGCCAAAATTCACATTTGGAAAACTTGGCATAGAGTTGCTTCTCCCGTAGTGTCTCAAGAACCAGTATCAAGTGCTCTTCATGCTCTTCTTCACTCTTCGAGTAAATCAAGATATCATCTATGAACACAATCACAAACCGGTCCAAGTATTTATGAAATACTCGGTTCATCAAGTCCATAAATGTTGCTGGGGCGTTGGTTAGCCCGAATGACATAACTAGGAACTCGAAATGACCATACCTTGTGCGGAATGCACTCTTCGGTATGTCATCCTCCTTTATCTTCAGTTGGTGGTATCCCGACCTCAAGTCCATCTTCGAAAACACCGTCGCTCCTCGGAGCTGATCAAACAAGTCATCAATCCTAGGCAAGGGATACCTATTCTTGATTGTGACCTTGTTCAATTGACGATAGTCAATGCACATTCGAAGTGTTCCATCTTTCTTTTTCACGAAGAGGACCGGTGCTCCCCACGGAGAATGACTCGGCCTTATGAAACCGTTATCCAATAGCTTTTGCAATTGGGTTTTCAACTCGTTAAGTTCAGCGGGTGCCATTCTGTATGGCGGTATAGAGATTGGTTTGGTGCCGGGTTCAACCTCGATCATGAACTCAATCTCCCTATCGGGTGGAAGTCCCGGCAAGTCTTTTGGGAAGACGTACGGATACTTGCACACCGCTCTCACATCATTGATGTCTATCTCTCCTTTGGTTTTGTCCACCACATACGCTAGGTATGCGTGGCATCCCTTTCTCATCATATTCCTCGCCCTCACGGCGGATATGATACAACTGTTTGATTTGCCTCTATCTCCCTCGAAGCGTAAGGTCAACCCTTCACCGCCTTCGAGTTCAAGAATCTTCGTGTAGCAATCGACCCTAGCATGATGTTTCTCAAGCCAATCCATCCCGAGGATTGCATCAAACTCGATCATACTCAGCGGTACAAAATCACACGTCAAGTTCTGTCCCTCCACCTCCACCTCACACGATGGATAGTGGCTATCTCTCTCGATATCATCCCCTAGAGGCGTGGACACCAATAGGGTTTGAGTCATCGGTACTAGTGGTCCGTTGAATCCGCTGGCGAACGCCTCACTCACAAATGATCGTTGCGCCCCGGTATCAATAAGGATCCTTGCGTCTCTCCCGTTTATCTTTAGTATTCCTACATTCATAAGTAATGTATAACACACTATCTAATTAATAGGCCTTTTTCTTAAGTCGTAGAGTATGTTGGTCGCGGTTCGGGTGGGGTCCGTTTGACACCCGTCCGAAAATTCCCCGGTTTCTAAACTTTAGAACCGCTCTAGGACGAACCTAGGTGAAAGCCGGCCGCTTTTCACGAAAGCCGGCCGGTTTTCGTCTGCGAGAAAAATTCTCATAAGAAAATCACGAAAGCCGGGCGGCTTTCACGAAAGCCGGCCGGTTTTCGTCGCCGCAGTTTTTGTTCGGGAAATGGTCTCAAAGCCGGCCGGTTTCTACGAAACCCGGCCGGGTTTCAGCAGCGCAGAAATCCCCAGGCTTAACGAAAGCCGGGCGGCTTCCGTGAAAGCCGGGCGCCTTTCAGCTGCGAGAAATTTTCAGATTTAATCTTGACGAAAGCCGGGCGGTTCTCGGTGGAAGCCGGCCGGCATTCGTTGCCGTGGTATTATCCCAATTAAATCAAGACGAAAGTCGGGCGGCTTTCGTCAAAGCCGGGCGGTTTCTGCCCAGGGTGAGGATTCTCCTCCCCTTTTTCCCTTCAAACCCGACCAACTCGTCGGGGTTATAAATTTACAAGTCCCACACTCCTACTCTTTCCAAAATAGACTAATAACATGAGTTTAAGAATTTACCCGTAACAGAGTCCGGGTTGGCACGTGCGTCCGCCTTCGTCATCGCATAGACCCTAGCTTGGGTCTTGCCTTGGTTCACGGATGGCGCGTTGCTTGTACTTGGCCCTCCGTGCGCCGTGCTCGCGTGAAGTGCCCCTGCTCGGTTCCTACTTGCCGTAGTTCCGCTGCTAGGCCCTGCACCCATGGCTCGCCCGAGTTGTGGGCAGTTTGATCTCAAGTGCCCCGTCTCCCCGCATTGGTAGCACCTAGGGGGATCGCGGCACTTGCCCGCGTGGTTCCTCTTGCAATTGTTGCACTTGCTAATGCCCGAGCCTTGTGACCTCGAGCCGTGCCCTCCTGGGCCTTGATTTCCCCTAGATGGTGGTGCGGGCATTCTGAAAGACCCACCTCCCCCGTGGTTCCCCTTCTTGCTAGAACCTTGGGGGCCGGTGTTCTCCCATTTCCTCTTCTTCGCCTCCTCGGCGTTTTTCAGTTTTCTCTCTTCCCATTCTTTCTCCCCTTTCAGGCCCTGCTCCACCACTTGGCTAAACGTCATGTTGGGCAATTGTGTTGCCCGCTCACGCACGTCTAAATCCAAAGCATCCCAAAAGTGATTTACCATCCGGTTCTCATCACAAGCATACTCCGGTATGAACTCCGCGAGCTCCCTGAACTTGTGCTCAAGTTGCCTCACGGTGTACTTGCCTCCTTGGGTCAAGTTGGTGTATTCTCTCCTCTTCAAGTTCACCTCGAAGTCGGAGTAGTATTGGTTGAAGAATTCCTGTCGGAAATTCTCCCAAGTTACGGCCTCACCGTACTTCCCCTTGACACCGTCCCACCACGTGGACGCCATCCCCTCTAGCAACCTTGTTGCTACTCTCATCTTCATGTTTGGCGGCAGCTGCATGTCAAGGGCCGCTTCATTGAACCGCTTGATCCACTCCGCCGCAACGGATATATCCCCCGTTCCATCGAACGGTTTACACCCCAAATCCCTTGCTTCTTTGAGGTACTTCGAGATCCTTATTATTGGGACCTCGACACCTCGATCTACTCGGGACTCCACATGTCCCCTAGAACCCGCATGGCTTCCCCTTCTTGAAGCCTCTCCCAAAGCACGCCTTGCCCGGCGCCTTTGGCGATCTTGCTGAAATTGACGGAGTAGTTCCTCCATCCTTTCTAGAGCGTCATCATCGTCGCTCCCCTCACTGTCATCGTCATACTCCCCATCATATGGGGTCTCAACCGGCTCAGTTCCCGGTCGTTACGTCGAATCCTCCTCGGACTCATAGGACTCGTTCTCGTTGACTGTTTCCACATAACTGTCACTCACGGTCCGATCTCGGCCTCCACGGCCCTGTCCTCGGGACACCCTAGAATCCCCTCTACTGCCTTGCACGGATCCTCCCGGTGCTCGGCCAGTCGGGTTTCTTCTAGTCACTTTCCCGGTACCTTCCGTTTCTGAAAGAAATTGAGAATGAGTCATTAGACTCGTATCAAATGTCAATTGACGGATAGGTACATAAAGACATCCCTTGGCTCAAATCACCGCCATACCAATTGTTAAGGGTACCATCTTAACAATTAGAGACATTGCAACTCAAGTACCAAAATTTCTATAAGTACAAAACCTTATGCTCATGGTTTTCACTTTCATTTTCAAAAAGCATTTTGAAGCTTCATTATGACGTTTACGGACTAAGGGCTCTGATACCAATTAAATTGTCACGCCCCGGACCTAGCCGGACACGTCAACAACCCGCCGTACAGTACGAATAGTCAATCGCAGTTCAACTCATCCATACTATACAAGGCGTCATGAATATCATTCACACGTAGTACATCCATAAACAAACATAATGTAAAACATGCATTTAAAACAGCGGAAGCATTAATACAATTGTTCAAGCCACACTTGGCATAACTAGGCATGCAAGCCCCCAAAGTAATTATTCAGAAAATATTATCCATGAGCATTAGTGTAATTGTTTTTAAAACAGAACGGGAGAAGCACGAACCACGTCTTCTTCCCTTGATTCCTCCCGAAGCAACGGGCAATGGCAGCGACCTTCACGTTCTACCTGAAACTGTGAGGTGGCCTCCCCCGTGAAGGGGAGGTCAGTACTTGGAAATATTTGACAAGTACAATAGCAACTATACTAAGTATAATCAACGTTTTAATTTCCAAGACCCTCAACTTAGGGTACTATTATATTATAGGCCATAACCCTCGGTTACCCCTTTTTACCTTTAACTGTACTTACTTTACATAAAGTCAAGTAGACGGCCCGTAGGCCCATATTCATTTAGAATTCACCATTTCCATTCCCCCGTGACCGCGAGTCACGATAACCCCGTGGGGTCCCATCGAGCCCTAATTGTATAGCATGGGCTCGGCCCAACTACATCTCTATACAATCCTCTAACTCGATGTATCATATCAACATTTGTATGGCAAGGGCTCGGCCCAACTACGTTTCCATACCAACCATAACTTCGTGGCAAGGGCTCGGCCCAACTACGTTTCCACGGAGGTCACATATACATGGCAAGGGCTCGGCCCAACTACGTTTCCATGCTAATCGTATTACATGGCATGGGCTCGGCCCAACTACATCTCCATGTCATCCTAGAGTCCAACTCTATTCATTTTCATAATCAAATTCTCAAGCAAGTCTTATGCCTAGAATCAATTTCCGGAGGTGGCCTTTAGGCCTACCCCTAATCACTCCTTAGTGTTCATACCATTCATCCTTAAGTATCTCTTGAGACTACTCAAGGCATATCTATTCACAATCCTACCTCTTAGGATTTATTTCATCATTTATTTATATTAATTCCCCAACTAGTATTTTGATACTAATTGGACAACCTTAGAACATGCCAAGTTCCTATTTCCCATATTGCATTTCATTTCCATTGATTTCTCAATCCAAGTATAGTTTAATCTCAATATCAAAAATATCACTTTAATTCATTCATGAATCTCATACATGAAGTAAAGTATATTTTATCACAATGTCATCTTAGTAATTCCATTAACATGCCATTCCATTCATTTCACATAATCATACACAATTATTCTAAATTTGTATATCATGCTTCACTTACTCATATACATATTATTTTCATTTAGAAATTATTAATCTTTAATAGTCCATGAAAATCCCATCTAATTACTTTAGGCATTCTTATGAAATTAACTCACTAATTATAAGCAATATAGTCAGCCATCCTCACCTCGTGATGTGCTACAATAGTTGTCTTTGTTACGCCCCTCGATCAATTCCCGTTCTAGGCCGATTGAAAGGCAAAACTGGACTGCCTGGGCAAAAGCCGGGCGGCTTTCACGAAAGCCGGGCGGCTTTCGTGTTCTGCAGAAACGAGCAGCTCCCTTAAAGTGGCGGTTTCCGGCGATTTCGACTCCTATCGATTCACCAACTCTTCTAAGTTAAATATCACCACTTTATATCAATATTCTACACTTTTAAACGTGTAGAACATCATGTTTAATCCATCATATGATTTCTTACAAATCATACACCATAAAACTAGTTAAAAGAGTAGAAATTGTGTTCTTACCTCTTCTTCTAGATTTTCCTCCTGGATTTCACTTCCTTTTTGCTTCCTCAAAGGTTCCTGTTGGCAGAGCTATCCCAAGACCCTCTCCCTCCCTTCTTGTGCGTATGGTGTAGAGTGAGTGTGAGGATAAGAGATCATCCCTACTCCTCTAAGTCAACCAATAAAACAAGGGGTAGGGTATCATGGTGGGTATGGGTTTTGTCCCTAGGAGCTTCTTCCCAGCTCTTTCCTTGGTAATCAGATCACAAAAACGTGGGATGGCCCCCACTTATGTGGGAGGTCATCCCATTACGTCCCGGTGTGTATAATTGGCCCCGAAAGTTGTATTTTTCGGACTATTTTAATCATATTTTATTTTATCGGGCCGGATAAAGTATATCACGTGTTCCCAATAATTATGGGCCTTTAGAATAGATGTACATTCCCCAACATTAATTTAGGAGTCTCCGAAACTCACTTCGGGCTGTTATCCGCTAAATCACCAATACCGGTAATTGGGCCCCGTTTGACCAACCGGTCAACTCCATGCCTTTCTTATGGCCCAAATAAAATATCCACCACCATATATATTATCTAGACCAAGATGAATATAATATGTGGTTCGGGAATTACCGGGCGGTCCCCGTTCCCGCTGTGGGCCCCGCATGCAATTTACTATTCACGTAAAAGAAATAATAAAAAATTTACAATTACGCAAATTCATAAATCATCTCTCAAGGTTTATTGCATAATTTACTAAAAGTAAATATGCTCGGGGTCGGTGTTACAATAATGATATGAACCCATCGGCTATTAACCCCTATTTTGCATAAATCTGCCCTCAAAAAAGACCAATCAACTTTATCAGATGTCTTACTGATATCAAGCTTGAGCGCAATAAATCTGTCTTTTTAAATAATGTTGGGTCTCAAAAGTGACTATAATATTATCAATTATAGATCTACCCAGAGTATTCAATATTCCTTTCATCCTTTTTGCTAAAACTTTAGAATTTTTTTTATTAATTTTTGGATAGTCATTTTAATTATTATATTTGTATATAATTTATAAATTTTATACTTTTATGAAAATGTGTTGAATAAGGAACACTTTAATACGTAGTATAAATTTTCATATTCGAAATAATTTTGTATTAAAAAATATAATTGGTCAAAGCTTATTACTCCCTCCGTCCCGTTGGACTTTGCCATATTCCCTTTTTAAATTGTCCCGTTGGACTTTGCCAAATACCTTTTTTAACACACAAAAGTATGCTAAAAGACTTTATTACCCTAAAGTTTAAAATTATACGGAGTAGCTACTGCACATGTGCCTGTACAGTGAAACCCACTCAACATCTCCCTTGCCAGGCATCTTTTTTTACTCTCTTATCTCTCCTCACCTTTATTTTCCTTTTTTATTTGTGGAGTCTTTTTTTTTTGGATGAAAGGTAATTGTATTAACACCCAAAAATAGCATCATACAATGCGTCTAAAAATCAAAGCGGACTACCTAGGATAGAATAAAATAACCTAGATTTAAACATCCCAAACCATCAGACTAGTAAATATCGGGACAGGCCCCGAGATAATTAATTCAATACATTATTACTAATCTCAACATCATTTTTAAAAAATCTTTTCTTCCCATCCTTCCCCACACGGACTCTTAGAGTGTAGCTGACAAGTGGTTTGGGAGGTTGCAACAGCTGGTCCGGCGCGGCAGTAGCAACGGCTTCCACTTCATGAACTTGTGTCGGTGTAACTCCCATTCCAGCAGCTCTAGCAGCTACAATTGCTGCAGCAGGTTCTTCAAATGCAGCAGCTGCAACACCCTCTTTGAACACAGTAGGTAGCTCAATTTCTGCAGCAGGTTCATCACATGCAGCAGCTTCAATTGTTGCAGCAGGTTCCTCAAAAGCAGCAGCTGCAGCACCCTCTTTAAACGCTTGATTGGGAACAGCAGCAGCAACCCCTTTAAGCGCAGTAGCAGCAGGTTCTTTAAACGCAGCAGTAGCTTCTTGGGCAGATGGTACCGCAGCAGGTTCATTAAACGCAGAAATAGTTTCTTTAAATTCAGCAGTAGCTTCAAGAGCAGTTTGTACAACCGCAGCAACAGAATCTTCTTCAAGCACAGCAACAATATCATCAATTGCATCAGCAGTAACTTCAAAATCAGCAGTATCATGGGTAGAGTTAGCCCCTGGAGCTAGAGTACCTTCCCGGGCAGCAGCCTTCTTTTCTTGTTGTGTAGAATTTTCAACCTCAATCTCACCTTTGTTTTCCTTCTCATCATTCTCCAAATTTTCCTTTGAGAGCTTTTTGCAAATAAATGGGTGGTGCCCATATTCTTTGCAATGAAAGCAAAAGTTAGGAAATGTTTCATAAACCACAAATTGTTTGACAACCTTGCGTGAAGGTAGCCGTATAGGAAATGATAGTGTTGGCGGCTTTGAAACATCGATCTCAATTAACACTCTAGCAAACTTGTGATTTGTCCTTTCTTGGGTGACTTTGTCCGTAGTGAATGGGACCCCAACCATCGAAGCAACCTCACTCATAGCATCCTCGTTCCATAATTTCATAGGTAGGTTAGGGAATTTGACCCAAATAGGAACTTTGAGGAATTCTTTATCTTCAAAAGAGAAATCCTCCGAGAGTACCTTAAGCATAAGGGATTTCCCAAAGATCGTGTAGGGCCCCTCCTTTAGCACTTGAGTTCTATCTGCTTCATTTTGAAACTTGAAAATAATCCAATCCTTGTCATGGCTCCTCACAAGACATCTCACACCCCATTTTTGTTTAAGTTCATGGATGGCCTTTAGGCCGGGGAATTTACCCGTGAAAAAACCGACGAGGCAATACCCCCACATCTCAACCATAGATGGCAGCACCCTATCAGCAAAGTCCAGAGAGTTTCCTTTTGGTTGGACAAATCTCAATTTGAGCCCATGAGTGGGATCACGATTGTCTTTAAATAGAGTGCTCCATGGTTTTGGTACCATTTCAGTCTCTTTACTAGCATCTAACGAGGATTTCTCAGCCCCAGTACCTAAAGCTTTGTCCGAAACTAGCAGTCCAGAAGCTGATGGCCCCTTAACAGTAGGCTGAACTGCCGGTGCCCCAGGTTTAGGTACCAATTTCATTGCCACAGGTTAGCAGTAGCATTGTGGACCTTTGTAGCGTAAGCAAGTGGAGCTGCAGTTTGGATAAAACTCCCCTGTTTTGTCTCAACCCCAGCTTTGGTAACAGCATTTCCAGCCTGGGCTTTCTTAGCAGAAGTCCCTGCACCTGGGACAGAGGACTCAGCCTCAATAGTAGCAGCTGCAGACGAGGCAATGGCAACCTCAAGTGATGTTGTTGTCTTCTTCACATTATTCCCAGAAATTAGGGCTGGGAATTCCTCGTCCATTTCTGTTAGAAGCGCAAACCTGGAGCTGGTATTTCCTAATGTGGACGTCTCGACCTGCTTTTTTCGCACCATAGCCTGTCTGGGCAATTAACGAAGAAGAAACAGCGACCCAAATATCGGTGACCAACCGCGTGACCTCACCTCGCCCAAAAAAGAGGTGTAGAAGGTGCGGCTCAGGACGGCGAACACCAAGCACACAGTAAAACTAGGATTAATGGCCGCAGACGAAGGTATTAAACAAAAATCTACCTGGCGGATGAACAGTGCAACAAGTTCAGAGCATGAGTTGTTGGCCAGAAATCATCGTTCCAATCGCAAATCCGAGCTCAGAAATGGACTGAGGAGAGGTTTTTGACCAAGACGCCCAGAAAAAACGAACTCAAACCCACCCAGCTAACGAGCGCCGCAGACCATCGTTCTCTTGCGCTTCAGGCGCCGCAGACCATCGATTCCCTCAGAACTCCCTTATTTGTGGAGTCTTGTTTCTACGATCAATGAATCAACTGTGAAATACTCCGTAGATAACAGATCCGGAAGAGACTAGTAACATGACATGCTCTTGCAAAATTGCAAAATACGAAGATGGTGACCACAATCTTCCGGAAGAGCCTGCGAACATGACCTGCGAAATTCCAGATCCGGAGGAAGAAGACAAAGAAAATAGATGGTGAGATGCGAAGAAGATGATGGTGACCTGCGAAGAAGATGAAGATGTTCCTGATTCAAAAATTCAGCCTTGAGATTCATCCATTCCAGGTAGGTTAAATTACTCCTTACTATTTCTGTTATTGGAAAACCTATTGTTTGATGTTGCTATTTGAGAATTTTGACCGATTTGTTTCTAGACTATTGTTTGATTATTTATTAATTAAAGTTGAATTTTATCATACTTAAATCAGTTAAATTCTGGTGGATTGCAATCTCACCGCCACTGAAATATCTTACGGAGTACTTCATTTGTTAGAGGATTTTTTTGGAACCATATCAAAGCAAGAATATGAAGTGATTTTCAACTGGAATCTTGGATTCAATCTTTATACCTTCATTACTCTCAACCTTTTACTGCCACTTCTATTATGTAAAAGTGAACTCTTAGACACATTCAAATTGCCAAATTTTACTCCTTCAAATCAAAGCAAAATTCACTTTGTTCACATGAATATAGTTTTAGTTTTTAAGCAAAAATGGACACTGCATGTTAAGCAAAAAAACTAAGGTGAATGGGCTAGGTGAGCAAAAAATAGTCTAAAACCCTTCAAAAACAATCTACCCGTTAAACACGACATGTTAAGCAAAAAAACTAAGCAAAATGGGCTAGGTGAACAAGAAAAACAGTCTACAACATAGGATCCATTGGTAACTCAGTTTGTTCAGCTTCTGTCAGTACTGCCTCCATTGGTAACTCAATATAAGCAATAGCTTCCTCAACCAACATAGGGTCCACTGAAATAGCATTTGGCAACATGCCTAGTCTCTCTAACCTTTCCTTTCCCATGTGAGGCAATTTATACTTGTTATGTCCCTTGCATTTTAACACTTCCACCATAACATTTTGCAATGTCAACCACACTCGATTAAGATATATCGGGTCCAGCTCATAAAATGATTGTTCAACATGATGCACTAATTTATCTAAAGTTCTTGCACCCTTTTTATGCTTTAGTGCATCAATAGCCCTAAACCATCCCAAATCCAACACATTAAGATCAGGACTATTTGGTGGCTGACATGTTAACTCAATAGCCCATTCACCCTCTGTTGCAGCAGCAACAAAGTCTAAATCATGACATTCAATGTGTGGTTTTGCGTTATCTTGTTGAATGATAATGCGTTTACTAGCTCCTGCTGGCCATTTCAGTTTGATTGCCGGCAATACTTTTTCGATCATAAATTGCTTTATGACCTCTCTTGTGACACTAAGAATTGGATTTGTGAGTAGAGTTCCCCTTTCTCTGTTTTTGCTGTTTCTTTTAGCCGTATCTTGATAAGTAAATGGGAAAACCCCGATCTTGCCATCCCATAACACCTCTCTGTTTTCCCCTAATACAGGCCTCCCTACGACAGCAAGGAACATAACTTTTGGTATGAATCGTTTACTTTGGACAGCCCTTAACGGATCGCATTCATCGGGGTGCATATACACATTCTGCTTTTCATTGGTTAGATTGAACCATTTTTCATCTATATGCACATACTCGGTAAAATCATGAAAAGTGGGGTTGGATGGAATTGTATGAGGAATTAAATGGTTTAAACAAAACTGCATTCTTAACCTCATACCTTTATGTGTTAGCATGGACTTAACTGCACTTGAATGTCTTTTAATTGCCTTAACTTTGACCAACCTTTGAATTGTAGATTTAGAAGCATTTATTTCAACTGCCAGTGACCTCATTGTGCTTCTTCTGTAAATGGGGATGCTTCTCATCTTTTCAATGTCAATCTCAATTTTTTTGATGCCACTCTTTCCTTTCCATTTAGGTTTCACATCAATGTCTGCTCCAACTTGCATTTGTGTCTTCACTTTTATCCAAATTCCAAACATTGTTCTACTGCATACATTAAATTCAGCTGCTATAGCATTTATTATGCCTTTACGAATTTTGCCATTGTTGGACTCAGCTAAAAGTTGGTCCACAGCTCTTTTTCTGGCCTTGTGAGATAGCACTGTGTACTTCTTGGGAATATTCGTTTGTCTTTCTTGTGTTTCCTCAGGCACAAGAGGAGGTGAGAAAGCTAGAGGTGGACTGTAAAGTACAAGGTCTGTACAAGAAAAAGATAGCATTTAAATCCATTTTTCTGTTGGGTATGGAAGTAAAACTGCGAGACCAGCAAGAAGAGTAGTAGGTAGAAGAAGTGAATGTGGTCTGAATGTGGTTTTGTAATGTTGTTTGTGGAGGGAAAAGTTAAAAATTTCAGCTGTTTTGCAGATTTTTGTACAGCTTTTGTAAAGTTTCCCTCCAATTATTTGTACTTATTTTGAACTTGCAAAGTGTAGAGATTACTTCGTACAATGCTAGCATTGTAGCCATGTACAGTTGACTACTTTATTGCTTTTTGTCAGCCACCCATTTCCTTTTGTAATCATTTTAAATCTCCTCTTCTATTTACTTGTTCTGTCCGCATAATTTTATGAAAGGGTATAAGGGTCCAGTCAAAGCCACTGTTTTCATTTCATTAAATCTAGTTTTAGTCAAACTTGGCAAACTCCAACGGGACGGAGGGAGTATCATATATTGGTCAAGAAAAGTCAATTTAGCAAATCTTTTTGGAACAGAGAAAGTAAAATTTGGCTAAGGAAATACTACTAAGTAAAGAGTTAGTAGGATCGGGTTTCCGTTAAAGTAAGTCAAACTACTCTTAGGGATGACAATGAGGTGGAGTTGGGACATGGTGTCTAAACAATCCCCACCTCTGACCCATCCCCCGACAATATTTGCCTTGCCTTATAGCCCCGCCCTGCCCCATCCCTACCCACTAGACTTGAGGTATGCAATGGGAGGTATTATTTGTCAAAGAAATTACTACCTCCGTCCCGAAAAGGTTTACCATATTGACCTGTCTTAGTCAATATTGACAAACTTTTTAGACAATGACTTTAATTATTACTCCATATGTTTGTATATAATTTATATAAATTTTATACTTTTATGAAAATATTTTGAATAAGGAACATACTCTAATTAAAATAATTAGTCACATTTAGAGAAATTAAATTTTATACTCCCATAATTTTTTTCGGTAATTTAAGTTTGATTTGCTTATATTTGAATTTTGAAGAATAACTCCATTGTTTTCTTAATGATAAAGTACATGTACGGCGGTTTGAGGAATCACAATGCTTTTATTTCAACCGTTTTCAGTTTCAGGTCTGACCGGATCAGACTTAAACAGATCAGACCAGATCAAACTGAAATAGATCAGACCAAACCAGACTTGAATTCTTAGTTATAAAATGGGAAAAATAATAAAAATACCTCAAACTTTGATGGGGTGCGAGGTAAGCATTCTAAACTTGTACGTATATGTAATTTAAATACCCCAAACTTCATATAAAAAAGTTATTTTCACACCATTGTCATTCATTATTTCTTTCAAAAATGTAAATTTATGGTGTTAATTGCATAATTTAAAATAGCAAATTAAAAGTGTTGCAATTATATAGATTGGTGGTAACATTACTTATTTTGCAATGGAAATTTAAAATGTTACTCCCTCCGTTCCCAAAAATACTTCCCACTTTCCTTTTTGGGTTGTTCCCAAAAATACTTCTCACTTTCTCATTTTGGACAATTTGTGTGGCTCACATTCATTTTACCTTTTTCTTACACAACCACAACCATACATTTCCACTTTATTCCACTTTCTTAATAAGCGTGTCAAGTCAAATCAGGAAGAATTTTTAGGAACAGAGGGAGTAATTGTGTCTTCATGCATGAGTTCTAAAACATTTTAAATCATGCAATTAACATCATAGATTTACATTTTTGAAAGAGATAATACTTGACTATGGTGTCAAAACAAATTTTTATATAAAGTTTGGAGTATTTAAATTAAATATGCAAGTTTGGGGTGTTCATCTCACATCTCTTCAAAGTTTGGGATATACGTAGTATTGATTACTTTTCTCTTATAAAATACACAAAAACCGGACACTTACCTGACCTGATCAGACCAGAATTTAACCTATCAGACCACATCAGACTAAAAAATTAAGTCCAAGTAAAGCATCCTTAAAGAGAGACTATTGTTTTCATTTGCCTATATTTAAGATTTGTTTGCCTAAAAAGGGAATACAATTAGGGGTGTGAGCAGGATCAGTTTTCGTACGAAGTTAATCAATGCGGATCGAGTAGTTATGAACTAAGTCAAACTATTTCGTGAAGATCAGTGATTGTAGAATACCTACCGTGCAACTTTGTCCATCAGGAGCGCCTTTCTAACATTGTTTTTCGCCGTGAGATTTATCGTCTAACTTTTTAACTAAATACGCAACTTGTGATTTTGAGTTGTGTAAAAACAAGAAAAAATAAGGTTGATGTTATTTTTTTGGTTGTATTGACTGAAGTTACTGTAGATGTCCATTTTAGTTATTTTTCATATATTTTTTTCTTTATTTTATAATTAAAATATATTTAATTTTTTTCTCAAAAATTAGTAAAATTAGCCAATACAAACACTTCATCTAGAACTTGATAAATTTCAGCAGAATCATCAGATTCAGCTGATTTCAGCAGAATCAACCGATTCAGCTGATTTCAGTGTTACCAAACAGACTCCTAATCCTTCATGATCTCTCATGTAGGTTGTCATTTTTATTATTTACAAAGTTTAATCTATAAATTAAATGAGCATTACAAAACTTGGTTGAATATGTGGAAACTCATAAAATTCTTGAAGTGGATGAATTGTCTGAATTTCCTGAATAAATATGGAAAATATATACGAAGTATTTTTAAAATATATTTTATTAATAAAGTAAATAAATAATTATAAGAAAAATAGTTAAAATAATTCTCTACTGTAATTAAACCCAATTATAAATAAATAATTATAATAAAAATAGCTAAAAATAATTATTACTTTCGATTTAATGGATTTCATGAGGATATGGATTTAATTGTGTAATCATTAAGTCATGTTTATTTACAACTTAATACGAAGCAAGACATATTCATTCCGTCAAAAAATCTATTTAAGCATTGAGTTGTACTCTGATATAGTAGTCCTTCACATTAAGACGTCTACTCAACTATTTTTAACCGACTATGGAATAAATTTATATTCATAAAGGAACTTTTTTGTTCAGTTTGTTCATTATTCAGAAAATAAAATAAAATACTTTATACTGTTTCTGTCCCTTTTTTACTTAGCCATATCTTTCACGTTTCTAGTCAAAGATGATAACCTTTGATCCATTATTTTAACTAATATATTTATGTGAGATTTAATAAGTTCATATTTTAAGAAAGTTTTTTAAACAAAAAAACATTTTCATATCATTTCGTATTATCAATATTACAGTGTGTGAATGTATATAATTGGTCAAAGTTATGTCACTACAAAAAAATTATGGAATTGACACAAAATTTAGCACGGGTTTATCAATTTTTCATGTCAAATAGCTCGTATCAAAGTGTTTTTAGAACAAAATTGACATATCCTTATCAAAATCTTTGACAAATCCCTGTCAAAATCTCTGTTAATCCCATATTTTTTTTGTAGTGCGTCACTTTTGTATATTTAACAAAAATAGTGTTTGACTAAGTAATAAGGGATGGTGGGAGTTTATGAATATGGAGTATCATTTTATTCAGATAGATATCATAATATAAGTAGACATTTTAATTTAGACAAAGACTTAATAGAAAAAAGTGAATAGTCATACTGATTCTGATTACCATATTTTCATATGGCTGGGCATTCAAATTTAAAGATATACATATACTCCGTAGCTTACTTAAAGCATGAACGTGTGGAAGTTTATAGTCGAGATGATAACAGTTGTTGAAGTTCCGACGGGTTCCAAATAATTTGACTAAAAGCCACATGTGAAGTGAAGTCAAGATCTTGGTCAACATGGTTCATAATTGGTTTGGGCAACCCAACCCAAACTTCAATGCCCCCATCTTCCGCGTCCAATAAGAGAGCCAAATCACCCAAACTATTACCCGGACCCAGCCACCGAGGTTTCCCCCACCCAAAGTCAACCTTTAGACACCCAAACTTGAACCAAGTGCTCATGTAAAGTAACCTCTCTTCTTTTTCTTCTTCTTTCATATTGCTCCCACTAGAATCCTTCACTTTTCTGGCCTCAATTATTTGTCTGAGATATCCGCCACCCCCATGCATTTTCCTCACGTACCCGTCGTTCACCTTCACGATGGCTTCTCGAACGCTTCCGATTACGGACTGGCCGGTAATGGCTCCCGCTCCAGCGTCTGCCGCCCATTTGGCGTCAGTTATTTGATTGATATTTCCCAGACAGGTGGGAGGGAATGGTGGGTCCATCCTCCGTCGCAGGTCCACCACGTTCGTTAGAAGGTGCGTCTTCAGGTTCGGGGTGACTCGAAGAGTTGCCCTGATCACGGCAGCCCATATGAAAGCGGACAGCGCTTCCACGCGAGTCGGGCGGGGGCGGCCGAAGCAAGGCGGGATCATCTGCATCTCGTCTTTTATGCGTTCGATCTCTTTCTTGGCGAAAACGAACCGTTTTCCGATGTATGTTCCACTGACCCGTCTCCTCCGCGCTGCTTCAGAGGATATCACTGCCGGGATCTCGAAGTTCACCGGAGGGAAAATCAGAGTGGGGTCGACGACAAAACTGCCTTCATGGTGGTTGGCGGAAGCGTCGGCGGCCGGGCCTTCTCCACGGTTGAACCGCGACCAGGTCTGCAGGAGCCCTAGAAGCCCAGACCCATCGGCGAGAGCGTGCCAGAGGCATATCGCCACCGCCGTTCCGCCGCACCGAAATCTGTTGACCTGAACAGCTAGCAAGGGCTGGGAAGGGTCGAAATCCGTCGGGTACGGGTCACGGGGGAAGAGCTGCCGGAGAAGGTCGAGCCGCGGGTGCCCGAGGAGCTCGCACATATCGCGGTTCGTAACGTTTGCCCGAAAAAAATCGGCGCCGGCGTCGTTGCACACGACCGTGAACTCATCCTTCTGCCTGCCGGCGAGTGGGTAGCAGGAAGAAAGCGCCTTGGAGAGTGATAATTTGAGGCGTTCGTAATCATGGTGGGGAGAGGCGGCGGAGTGGGCGTAGAAGAAGACAACGGGCATGTAAAAAGTCCCGGCTATTTGATCAAGAAGGGAGAGCTTATAAGCGTTTAATGATTCCGGGGTTGGAATGAATGGCTTCACGTTCTCCTTCTCGTAGACTTCCACTTTCAGCGCCATTTTATTATTCAGCTTGCTACCTTCTTACACACTGATTGATGCTCTACGTAAATGATAATCACGAATTTGAATACACGTAGTGAGGTATATATGCGAGTTTTTTTATAAGAATATTACTAAAATAAAATATATTTAGATAAATATGATAATTCATTACTACAATGTAGTGTTGTGGTAACTTAAGCTCAAAACTTGAACATGAATTACTACGATTTCATTACTACTCTAGTCATTAGTCATATTTTTGTAAATCATCTTTATTTTGATCATATTTATCTAATTATTTCTATATACAGAGTATATATAGGATCGGAGTATAAGAAAACTAGTACTGTACAAACCAAACAAAAATAGTACCCAAATGGGTACCCCATTTTTAGCACCTATTGTGTGACTAGATATTGAAATGCTTTAATTCATACTCCCTCAGTTTTCATTTGTTTGACATAGTTTGACTTGTCAATAATTATGGAAAAAATGTTACTGAAGAGTAAATTTTACTGTTGAAAACATTATTTGGCATTGTTTGACACCATTTGAACACTGTTAGCACTGTTTTGGTAAAAATTTGTTTACTAAATAAGGAAATAAGGAAGTGTGTCAATCTTTTTGAAACGACCGAAAAAGGAAACTGTGTCAAAGAAACTAAAACGGATAGAGTAATAAAATAATAATAAATACTGTAATAAAAACTCGAAAAAATACTAAAACATTAATAAAAATATTTAAATAATAATAATAAAAATTAAAAAAATTAAAAACCAATTTAAAAAATTAAAATAAAATAAAAAACGCAAAAAATATCACCACCGCCTCTACCGCCCCAGCACCACTACCTCCAGTCACTAATTCCACATCTATTACTAATGCCATATTTATGGCAGATCCAATGAAAATATTGGCATTCTCAAAGAGTAATATGTTTTTTTTGACATTTTCAGAAAAATGGCAGTTTTCAGAAAAAATAACATTTTTTACACCGGTTGGAGGTGGTGGTGCAGGGAGGCAGTACAGGCGGTGGGAAAGGCATCCATATTTTTTTTATAGAATTTTACTATTCTTTATTATTATTTTTTTAAAAAAACTTCAAAAAAATATTAATTTTTTATTTTATAAATATTTTATTAATTTTTTTATAATTTTTCTACGATTTTTTTTTAAAAAAATTGATTTTATTTGGAATTAAACATTTAATTATGACTTTTGACTACCTTTTACTCATATTTAAAGAAGGAGTAAGAATGAAATGAAAAAAATAAGTATGTTTCCAATAGGAGTAATATGATCCTATTTTGGATTTTTGTCATAGTTTTAATCCTATTTAGAGTAATTTTCGAATTAAATACGAAGTAAGAAATGTGTATGAAAAGAAACTTAATTATACTTTCTTCTTTCTTATTTACCCGAAGAGTTTAATTTAATTGGTTGTACTATAGGGGTCGATTAATTACTTCTTATGGGTAAAACTATTTTGGGGTTTTGACGTCAATATTACTAAAAAGTGGATAAATGACAAAAAAGTGACCTTATTGTGTAATTTCCAAAAATATGACTAATAAATTTTAAACTTACTAAATTACCCTTAATTCATAGTGACTTTATTTTGTAGTTTTCAATATCGGCCACAGTGACACTCACTAGAGTGACACGCGCAATAGTGACCAGCGGCCACCGCCATCGATCATTGATCACCGCCTCTGGTCTCAAAGAGTAATTTCAAAGACTCGGGGCATAGTTACTTCTGCAACATTAATCTAGTTTTATCATCGAAACCACCACCGTCGACCACCGCTAGCCACCACCGCCAGCTCCTTTCAACACAAACCCCAACCCCTTTCCCGCCTACCCAAGCCCCCAGCCCCGGTTTCCACCGCCAGCCCCTGCTTCTACAGTGACACCTCGGTGGTGGGCGCTTGCGGTGGCCAGAGGCCACTATCCGCAAAAGTGACACCTCTACGGTGAGGTCACCATAATGACACCGGTCACAGTGACTTCGCCACCACTGATGACCGCCACCACCGGCAACCACAACCTCCGGCCACCGCAGGCGCCCACCACCTCCGGTGACCACCACACCCCATCCCCCTGCCTCACCCAGCCCTCTCCTCTGGTCACCCAGCCCCCTACATCACCCAGCCCCCCAGCCCATTCAATTCCCTCACCCCGCCATCTGCCCCTCTGGCACCACCACCCTCTGCCCCTCCGTCACCACCATGCCTACCCTTCTTTCTACTGCTCTGCCCCCATCCCCAACCCCCTCTGTTTTCCCCAGGCCGCGGCTGTCGTTGGCCGCGAAAACCAAGCTGCGACAGCCAACAACAACCGCATAACCCTAGTTGCGGCCGTCGATAACCCCGCAACCCTCGTTGCCGATGTCTGGAGTCCTCATCGCCGTTACGCTTCCAAATCGCATTCGTCGATTCAGCCATCAATTTCTTCACCCGCAGTCCTCATTTCCGCCATTACCGCCATCGATTTGAGATAGAAAATGGAGAAGGAGAAGAGTAAAAGGCGGCGGCGGCCTGGAGGAGGAAGCGGCGACCTGGACGCGGAGGAGGTCATCGTCGATCTTATCGCCACCTAGGTAGTTGCGAAGTGAGCTCGTCGCATCTCCGGTGGTGAAGCAACGGAAGAGATGGGCGACCTTAACAAATTTGGATCTAGGAGCTTAATTGGTGCGGCGCTGGAGAAACGGAAGTAGATGGATGGCCATTTAGGTTAGGGGGTATTTGAGACATTCTATACTACCTTTAGTCTTATATTTGTGCAAAATTAAAACAGGTCCTTCTTTTGTCCATCGAAAGTGCAGTAATCATACTTCGGTCATTTTTTCAACTATTTTTCTATTTTTATGGTAAGACTTTACACTAATTAATTAAGGCTAGGATTTTGTGATTTATTTATAAATTTGCTTACATCGATCAAAAATTACTCCGTATGTATTTAGGTATGTTAAATCTGTTAGATTATTTATTTTATATATGCTACTCACTCCGTTCCGAAAAGGTTCCTCAAATTGATTTTTTTTTGTCAATGACTATCAACTTTGACCTATGATATTTTTTAATACAAAATTAATTAGAATATGAAAATTACATCACAGTGTTCCTTATTCAAAATATTTTCATAAAAGTATAAAATTTATAAATTATGTACAAATATAGTAATTAAAATCATTGTCCAAAGTTTACAATCATTGACTAAGAAAAGTCAATATGGTGAACCTTTTTGGGACGGAGGTAGTAAGAAATTAGGAAACAATGAATTATACTGTACTTAAGGTTGTAATATAAGCATATTTTATCTAGTAGGAGCCATTGATTAGAAGTAAGTCAGCTACTGTGTATCCAATTCGCACTACGGAGTAGTTATGAAGTAAGTCAACCTACCCTGCAACTTGGCCGATCTAATCCTCCTTGATCTTTTCCTACTACTCCGTCCGTATTTGATTTGCAAAATTTCCTATTTTGTTTGTTCCAAAATGATTTTTCACTTTTTATTTTAGGTATGTAAATAAGAATAACGTGACAAATTTACCGTTACTTTTACTTTTTCCTCATTAACTTAAGTGCATCTTTTTTTAAAAAGATGGACAAAAGTGTAAAAAGCAAACATCATTTATTATCATTCCTTAATCTTTGTGCCGATCAAAGTTTATCATTCGATTCGGGACCGAGGGAGTATATCTTTTTTGAGAAAAAGGTGCAATACATCATTTTATAATTTTAGGTCCATCACTTAAATTCATTTACTAAAATAAACACCATATGAATATTTTCTCTTGAAAATCAATCACACAAGCCAATTTACCGGAATATGACTTGTTCTAACCGGTAGTGGATGACCTAGGTGACTACAACACTTGCTCGTGGTAAGTTATAGTTACATTTTTGTCCGTCGATATATTTACATTAAAAAACCTTTTACAATAATTTTAAAAAAGCTAAAATAAAGGGAAAAATAATGAAATGTCTTCACGCCTATGTCTTGCTTAAACTTGTCTAGGCTTCAAAGGCTTAGAGCTTCATGTGCCACCTCGGTACGCCTTACGCCGTTTAGAACATTGGACGAAGGTAGTAACATTGTGTCGCCCTACGTACACATGTACTTTAACTAACAAGGTTCACCAATTAGGACCTTCCAAACACTTTTGCTACTTGTACACATTTTCTTATACACACCTTATACACACATCTGTGAGAAGGCTATTTTTTGTCTGTGAATCCCGTTCACAGACAAAAAAATTGCCTTCATACAGATGTGTGTATAAAGTGTACAAATAGAATTTTAGCATTTCAAACAACAATAAACAAATAGAATCTCGGTCATTAAAGGTATAATCATACTACTCTCCATTTCCTTGTCTCCATTTCTTTGTCTCAATTTCCTATCTCCATTTCTTTTTCACTTTAAACTTATTAAGAATAAATAAGTAAACCCTACATTTTATTTTTCCCTACCCCACAATTTTCTCATCTCTCTATCTCTCTTACCGGAAAATCCAGCCATTGGAGAGGAGCCAAATTCTTAATGGTATACTTTCCTATTTAAAAAACATAATAGGAAAACCAAACATATAATCCTATTTTTGAAAAAATGTTATATTTTGGTCCAACTAAAAGCAATTTACCACACACACACACACATATGTATATATATATATATATATATATATATATATATATATATATATATATATATATATAGGGTGCGGTTCCAATGAGAACGATGCTTAATGTGAGAATGTGAGAACACTCACATTTAACCCAATGTGATACACAATAGAGTCCGTCTGATGCACATTTTGACTTTGCTCCAAACAAGACAATATAAATAATTACGGTGGCATTTTGGTAAATAATCTACATATTATGCTGAACGTGAAAAAGTGCATTAGGCTAGCCTCATTGTGCATTACAACGGGGTAAATGTGTTGTTATCACGTTCTCACGTTAAACCTTGTTCTCATTTGATCTTTAATATATATATATATATATATATATATATATATATATATATATATATATATATATATATATATATATATATATATATATATATATAGGGGTGAGTTCAAATACAAATAGGTTTTCCCAAAAAAAGTGCTTGATTACTTAAAATGGATGGAATAGATCAAAACTCACGGTAAACCAAAATGTGTAATACATAATAGTAAAAGTCCATATGTCATAGGTAAGAGTGCATATTCACCTCCTAAAAAAATAACACAAATGATTTCTATACTTGTTGCTCCCCCCCCCCCCCCCCCCCCCCCCCGAAAAGTGATGCACTTTTGTTTTATCATTTACACTATTGGTACCGAATTTTCTAATATTTACACTATTGGCACCGAATTTTCCACTTTAAATTTGATCTGATTCATTCATTTTCTCATTTTAACGGCTAAAATTACTTCACATTTTTCATATAAGTAGTATATTGTATATTGTATTTGAACCTCTCTCTATATATAGGGGATGATTCAAATAAAAAGTGATCTTAACGTGCAAAGTACAAAGTTTGCACTTTTTCATGTTTCGCTTGCACTTTTTCTTGCTTTTGTTGCACTTTTTCGCGATAGCTCAAAAAAATGGTTTATTTACAAAACTGCCACTGTCATTTTGGCCGAATTTGGCCAAAATCCAAATGGCCAAAAAGTGCAAACGAAACATAAAAAAGTAGGGGTGGGCGCGGTCCGGAACGGTCCAGTAAATTGGTAAAACCTGTAATGTATCCGTAAGGTTTTTAACGGTCCGGTACGGTCCGGTTCCAAGGATAGAACCGTTCGTTACCATGTCATTTCGGAATGGTACAAAATGGTACGGTACAATGCCAAACACATGTTAAAAAATTTGAACAAATCATGCAATTAGTAGATATCATCACACCAACAAAATCACATGAAATGTTGATATAAATACAAGAAATTGCATACGTACTACTAAAATTCACAAATACACAAATAGTGCAACACAACTAAGAAAAAATATAGCAAAACGATGACGCACAAAATAAATATCAACTTTATTTTACTAAGTTCATGTGAAAATATAAAAAAGAATATCATCAAATTGTTGAGTATAATAGAAATCTTCAACATTCTTCTTCTTCGTTCTAGGTTAAATATTACTCTGTAGTTCTAATTTAATTTATAGTTGAACATTGAGAGCTAAGATTTAAACCATATTAGTTAAGTTGTAAAAATTGCACAAATATGATAAAACAAAAAGTCATGTATACTACATTACTAGAAATGATTAGTCATTAATGATTTCTAAAATTTTAATATTCTTTCAATGCATACCAAAATATAACATAAATTATCTAAAAAGAAAAAGTAACAATATATATAAACACACACATTTAGATATCTTAGGGACACATGAATACATACTTGGGCTATAAAATTGTTGATCTATAAAAGAGATCTATTGGTATAGAAAAATATAAAAAATTCAAATGCATTATTTTCGAACGGTTCGGTCCGGTATTTTTCGGTTCTCAAAATCTAGGACCAATCCCGTACCCGTTTCAAACGGTACGGTTTCGGTACGGGATAAAAATCTATAGAATCGTTTAAATACCCGTTATTTGGTTCGGTACCATTACGGGACGGTTCGGTACGGGTTCGGTTCGGGTTTTATGCCCACCCCTATGAAAAAGTGAAAACTTTGCACTTTGCACGAGAAAACCACTTTTCATTTGAACTCTTCCCTCTAATATATATATATATATGGTGCGGTTCCGGTGAGAAAACTCCTTAACATAGAAATGAGAACACTCCAAAACGATGCACTTTATCCTTCACAAAATTGCACATTTATAGTTAAACTAGTAGGGGTGGGCATAAACCCGAACCGAACCAGTACCGAACCGTCCCGTAATGGTACCGGACCGAATATCGGATATATAAACGGTTCTATAGATTTTTATCCTATACCGAAACCGTACCGTTTGAAACGGGTAGGAGACCGGTCCTAGACTTTGATAACCGAAAAATACCGAACCGAACCGTTCGAAAATAATGCATTCGAATTTTTTATATTTTTTCTATATCAATAGATCTCTTTTATAGATCAACCATTTGATACCCCAAATATGTATTCATGTGTCCCTAAGATATCTAAATGTGTTTATATATATATATATATATATATGTGTGTGTGTGTGTGTGTGTGTGTGTGTGTGTATATATATATATGTATATATGTATATATGTATATATATGTATATATGTATATATGTATATATATGTATATATGTATATATATGTATATATGTATATATATGTATATATGTATGTATATATATATATATATATATATATATATATATATATATATATATATATATATATATATATATATATATATATTGCTACTCTTTTCTTTTTATATAATTGATGTTCTATTTTGGTATGTATTGAAGGAATATTAAAATTTTAGAAATCATTAATGACTATTCATTTCTAGTAATGTAGTGTACATGACTTTTTGTTGTATCATGTTTATGTAATTTTTACAACCTAATTAATATGGTTTAAATCTTAGCTCTCAAGGTTCAACTATAAATTAAATTAGAACTACATGATAATATTTAACCTAGAACGAAGAAGAACAACATTGAATATTCCTATTATATTCAACAATTTGATGATATTCGTTTTTATATATTCACATGAACTTAGTAAATTAAATATGATGTTTATCTCGTGCGTCATTATTTTGCTATATTTTTTCTTAGTTGTGTTGTACTATTTGTGTATTTGTGAATTTTAGTATTATGTATGCAATTTCTTGTATTTATTTCAACATTTCATGTGAATTGGTTGGTTTGATGATATCTACTAATTGCAAGTTTTGTTCAAATTTTTTAGCATGTATTTGGCATTGTACCGTTCCGAAACAAAATGGTACCGAACGGTTCTATCCTTGGAACCGGACCGTACCGGACCGTTAAAAACCTCACGGATACATTACGGGTTTAACCAATTTACCGGACCGTTCCGGACCGCGCCCACCCCTAAGTTAAAGTAATGCAAAATTCTAATGTGCACATTTACGTTTAAAATTTTGCACAGTTAAAATGCACATTTTCCAATTTTTTATATGCACATTTCTGTTTTACATGATGCACAATGCTCAACTCCAATGCCCCAGAATCATTCTCATTTCTCTCCTAATATGATATTCTCATTTGATCATTACCCTAGTAAGAATCATGGGAAGGTTCTAGTAAGAACCGCTTTTAAAATGAGAACCCTTTTTAAAATGAAAATTTTAATCTCCATCATTCATTAATAGAATCAATGGATAATAATGACAAGGTAACCTTTTAGAACACTGGCGTAAAGCCTTAATTAAGTTAGTTTCCTACAAAATTAAAGGAAAACTCTCTAAGCAGGAATAAAAACGTTGGTGAAATTACAAAATATGACTAATACGTTTTTATTCCCTAAATAGGAGTTATTTCTACCAAGTTTGGCATTACAAGGCTTCACACGTGACAGTTTTTCCAAATTTGGCCAAAATTACTCATATTTAAAGAGTAGACACATGAAGGTCCTATTTTAAAATTTTAAAATGCTTTTACTTGTATTCAGGCCAATTTCAAAAAATATTAAAGCCTAAATCTTTCCCTTGGGCCCGCGGACTGTTGTTCTGACTAGCAAATAAAAGGTGGCAGAGCCTGTCCCAAAATCGTGTGTGGACGACGCCAGGAGGACGTCTATCGCAACTATTCTTCTTCCGGCGAGGCGAGTGAAGCCAGCGAGCACTCCCTAGCGCCAGGACGTGACAAGTATGATGAACACATATCCACAACTAGGGATGCAGTAAACCGGACCGGACCGGCCCAGAACCGGCCCGGTCCGCTACTGTGCGGGCCCGGACCGGACCGGGACCGGTTGGCCGGTTCAGGGCTTTTAGCCCGTTTGGGCAGGTCGGGCAGGCCGGGCTCGGGCCCAGTTTTGGGCGAACCGGCCCGGGCGGTTCGGGCCGGGCCCGGGTCAATTTCTTTTTTTTTTGTTTTTTCAATTTTTTTCTTTTCCTAGGGTAGGGCTGGGTTTTTGGGGAGGTTTGGGCGTGGGGGTGAGGGGGGGTCGGGGATAACAAGAAAGCAAAAAAAAATAGACATTGAACCGGGCCCAGCCCAGCCCGGCCCGGTTAGGCCCGGACCCGGTATCAACCCGGGCCGGTTCAGGGCCCAAGGATTTGCCAAAAAAGCCCGCCCGGGCCCAGTCCAGAACCAGACCAGCCCGGGTCCATCCCTATCCACAACCAGACTCATTTGTTAACAAGTAACAATGCTGAAACAGCAGTTGACAACGTATGTTTCCGAACACATAACCAGACTTCACAGTTAACACTGACACCAAAGCGACCGAATCAACCTATTACATTTTCCCAGAAATATATATTCTTGTCAGCATCATGTAACGGGCATAAAATGTGTGACAGTATGTTTCCCAACGAACAACGGCATCTTGCCTGATAGAGTAATTGTCTAGAGAGAAGTGAGAGCTAGAGAGAGAAGTGCAATATATGCTTCAATAGAATGATTTTGTAACCCTGATAACTACCTCCAGAGGAAGTATTTATAGGGAAAATACGGGCTGGGCTCCCAAGCCTTGGGCTTGGGAGGCCCATTTACAACTGGACCGCTACTGGGCCGAATACAAAGCCACTAATGGGTTGTACAAATGAGTAAGTGTAAAATCCGGTTCTGTGGATCTCCCGTGGCCGACGAGGGCGTGGCTGACGAGGGCACGGCCGACGGGGGTCCCTTGGCCGACGAGGGCACCACTCAGTGTCTTGTGCTTTCTGTTCTTCTGAGTATGTGGGTCCTGGGGCTCAGACCCATATACTCCATCAGGAGTCCCCCACTCTCTAAGCTGAGACGTAGACGACGTGAAGGAGAGTAGATTCCCGTGCTTTGGTGCTTTTGGTCGATGCGGGCACTTCCAGGCCGTTAGCAGTTGCGGCGTTGGCGCTGTTTCCATTTTGGTGATCTTGTTCTGTGCTTGGCCGTTACCTGCTCCTCACTGTGGACGGGGAGGTCGTTGTTTCCTTGGTGTGTTCGTTTGGGGACGATGAGTGTCCTGCTTCGATGGTGGCCAGTGAAGGCGCGTTTTCCCTTTCTTGGACGTTGATGGTTGAGATTTACATTTGGGCCGATGAGGCCGTTGAGGTTGAACCTTGCTTCGAGGACGATGGGCGTCCTTTCCTTTGGGTGGCCGATGAGGGTGCTTGCGCACTCCTTTTGGCCGTCACTGATTGGCTTTCGTGTTCTTGGCCGAAGAGCCCATTATGATTAACTGTTGGCGGAGGACGATGAATGTTTTTGCCTTAGGTGGCCTGTTGGCCGTTGCTGATGGTGTTATGTGCCTTTGGCCGACGAGGCGCCGTGTTGTCCAAAGTACCTGGCCGGAGATGGAGTCACGAAAACCTTGGCGCCGTTGTGATACATGGACGATGTGGCCATGCTTTGTGCTTACATTTGTGTTCTTTGCATTTTTCCTTTGTCTGTATTGTTGAGGCCGATGTAGTCCCCCAGTCCCCCACTGCTTCAGGCCGAAGAGTGTGAGGGGTGAAGGAGTTGCTTGAGTCCCTGGCCGAAGCGGCCTCTCCGTAGTGCCTCTGAATCCAACCGTTATGGCGATTTTCTGGCCAAGGTAACTCTGTGGGAGAACCCTTGTGCGCAGATCGCTTGTAAAGAGTTATCATCAGGGGTCGTTACGAAGGCCGATGGCTGCGGGTTCTTTGTTCCTTTGGTTCTGTGGCCGTTACGGGCGTTCATGACGTTCCTAGCCGTTGTCATCTCCTTATCGCTGTGGAGGCATGGGGTGCCTTGGCCGTTGCGGGCGCTTTGCTGGCATTGTGAAGCCGGCAAGTGTATAGGCCGTTGTGGGCGTTCGTTGTCCGTGTGATCCGTAGGGTTTTACTCCGCCGGTAGGTTAGTTCACGAGCCTGGCCCATTTCCGAAGGGGTGGCACCTCATTGGCTGCTGGGAAGGTGACCGTTGAGGTGGCCACTGATATGGTGCCACGTGTAGTGACCGTCAGAGAGGAGGTCTATAAATACCACTTCCCTTACGACGCGGTAACCTCATTTGCAATCTGTGCCCACGAAGTGCTGCTGAAATTTCTAGAGAGAGAGTCTCTGAGGTGTTTGTTCAAGTGTTCTTCCGTTTCTTCAAATATTCGAAGGTCAGTTCTTCACCTGTTCCTTTCATATTTCGTATACTTTGCTTCCTGGGCCTTTGATCTAGTGTTAATAGGGGATTCGCACTTAGATCCAAAGTAGAGACCTTTAGGGCGTTAATAGTTGTAAGATGAAGAGTTTGGACGAGGAGTACTACCCCTACGACGACCAGCCCTCCACTAGGTCCCTTGACTACGAGGTGCTTGAGGAGTTTGAGGAGGAAATAGAGCATCTGAGCCCCTATAAGTCCGGAGAGCCGGAGGACGACGAGGGTAAGGACGAGGAGTCTGCCTCGTCTTCGAAAGGCGAGGACGCAGCTGCGTCCCGAGTGGTGGACGGGGCGTCCGCCTCTACTGCTATCCCGTGTCCGAAGCCGGTGTCCGCCGTGAAGGGAGCAGAGAGGCCGAAGAGGATAAGGAGGCCGAAGAGTGGGCCAGGGTACTCCTACCTGGATCTCACGAATATCTACCTTATCAAGCCGGAGAGAAACGCGGCCGTTCGGGAGAGTTAGGGCACCCAGGCCGACAGACCATGTACTTAATCCGCCGCCGGGATACTTCGGAGTGTACCCGATGAGCTTCGCCAAGGGGCTGAGATTTCCCCTTCATCCCTTCATCACGGAATACTTGGACATGGTGGGACTTCCTCCGGCCTTGCTGACCCCGAACAGCTACTCGTTGATGGTGGGATTCTTGCTCCGCTGTGAAGAGTTGGGCTACAAGCCGACGACAGCTCTCTTCATGAACCTCTATCAGATTGGCCGAGGAAGCCACAAGAACTGTGCGGCCTACGCTACCCTCCAACAATTGCCGAAGAAGAGGAGCTTCACGCACTTGCCTTCGTCCATCCATGGTTGGAAGAGTAAGTTTGTTTTCGTGTCCCTTGGTGAGAACGGCACTGAATTTCCCTCTCTCGGCCATACTGGGAGGTTCAATCTGCATGACCCGCCGAAGAGTTCGATCTTGGACGCTCGGGTGGAGGCGTTCCTGGACGGGGGGCCGAGGAGCGTGAAAGATTACATTACCGAGTATAAGATGACCGCCCTCGGCTTCTTCAGGTATTTTGTGTATGGTGACAAGGAGGACGATGCCCAATTGTGGCCGAGGATGACCGCTACCATTGAGGAGGCCGACGGCCCGGATTTGGGCATTCCTGCTGAAGCCGATGGTAATACTTCCTCCGGCTTTCTTCCTTTGTTTTTGTTCCTTTACCTTGCTAACCTGTTTATTTTCCTTTGTGTAGACTTTGTGATGGATCGTCGTTCGATAATGGCCAAGGCCAAGGCCAAGGCGGCCGAGGAGCTGGCTGCGAAGGCGGCCGAGGAGCTGGCTGCGAAGGCGGCCGAGGCGGCGAGGCGTTCCGCGGCCGAGGGAGGCGAGGCTGCTGCTGGTGTGGTCCCGAATCCTGCCCAACCAAAGAAGAAACGGCCTCCCACTGACGGCCAGAAAAAGCTGACCGAGGCTGGTCTGAAGCCCACCAAGAAGACGAAGAGGGCGCCGTCTTTCTTCCCTTGCCAATGAGGTCGGCGTTCTGACCGTCCCAAATGTGGACGATGGTGGTTCTGGCGCTGCTGTCGCCATTGTGGATCTTACCGCTGCTCCTTCCAGCGCCGTTGCTCAACCGCTCCCTCTCGTCCAGGAGACTCGGACGAAACGGGCTGGCAAGGAGATTTTCCACTGCCACTTACCAGAAAGTGGTGGAGTACCCCGTTGGCGGGGGTGTCTTCGATGATGGCGTTGACGGCCATGATGTGCTTGCCCAGGCCATGCTGGCCAAGGATCGGGTCTACCTCGACAAGCTCGGGGATGTCAAGATCTATGAAGGCGGGATGGACCTCATCGTCCAAGTAAGTTCCTTTCCCTTTGATTTGTTGTTTTCCTTGTCGTCTGTGTGAAGTCATTGCCTGAGTTTTGGTTTGCCTTTGCTTTGCAGGGTGCCTTTATGCTCACGGAGAGCAACAAAAGGCAGCAACGGGAGATTGCTCGCCTGAAGGAGTTCGAGCAAAAGGCTGCCTCGACCGATGAGGCGATGACCTGCTTGGATCGGCTTCGAGAGGATGCCAAAGCTCTGCAGAAGAGAGTCGATGAGGCTGCTGCAGCCAAGGACGATGCCCTGGCCAAGCTTGCGGAGAGCCAGAGGGCACTTGAGGTTGAGCGGCGCAGGATTGATGAGGCCGTGAAGGCTAAGATTGAGGCCGAGGGTGCTGCTGTGAAGGCCGCTGATGAGGCCGTCCAAAAATTCCTGACCGAGGGCTGGAAGGCCGACGAGCGGCTCCCCTGGTGCTATGAAGTTGTGGCCGCCAAGCTCGAGGATTGGGGAATGAACTCCCCCGCCGGCCAGGAGTACTTTCAAAGGGAGATGTCCGTGTACTACAACATGGGCCAACAACGGATGCAGAGGCTCCTATGCCGGTGGCTGGGGCGTGCCTTTAAGGCGATGAACTACACCTCTGGGTGGGCGAGGCGGAACCTGAGGCTTCCCAGGCTGATGAAGGATCCCGAGGAGCAGGCCAAGCTCCCCCCTTCGGAAAGGGAGGCCCCGATCGATAGTTCCGAGCTCGGCGAGCCGGACTACGATGAGTTTGATTTCTTGGACGACGCTACGAGCTCTGCAGTCGCTGTCGGTCAGGACACTGAGGCCGAGGAGGAAACCGAGGATGCCGATGAGCAGACCCATGCTGAGCATGTTGCGGATGAAGGCGCCCAGGAGGCGTGATCGGCCATTCCCTTATCTTTTATTTGTAATTAGTAGCATCCCAATTTTTGCCCAACTGAATGTAATGGTCGTAGCGCCCCCCTTTGTAATTAACATTTTGATGAATGAATGCTCTGCCGGCCTCTTCGGTTGTTGATGTCTATGCTTGTTTCCTTTGCCTTTTCGATTTTGAAATTTGTCTAAGTGTTAAGTTAACAACTTAGGTCACCCGCGAGTGTTTGCTACGTCCGTAAGGTAGTCAATTTAGTCTGGTGGCCTTATCGGTCTGTCCGCCGTTTCTTCGCTGTCGCAACACTTGGGATTTCTTCAAAAAAATTCTAAGTGTTTGAGATCCACTTAGGTGCTTCCTTTCCGTCATGACCGAAGCGGGCATGCTGGGGTGTCCGCTGCGTCTTGGCATTGTCTCATTCCTTTTGTTGTTTGGTCTTAGAATTTTTCTAAGTGACCAACTTCAAGTAGCCCCTTTAGTGTGGTGTCTTCCGCGGCCAACTAGAATGGTGTGGCCGATACGTGACACCCACCGTCTGTGCTGTAGGGCTCCACAACTATGGACGACGCGGGTGGCCGCCTCGTCCACGCTTCCGGTGAACATGTAGGCCTCGTTCCTGCCCACGTAGTGCCTTCCTCATCCTGACGTTTCATCCTGATGCTAAGTGTTAGGGGGAGACTTCCCCGTTTGCCTGCCTTCGTGCCTTCATCGGCTTGGTGCATTTTCTTTCGGACCTTTTCCGTTTTTGCTTCACCTAACCCATTGGGTTAGGATTTTGGACGTACGTGCTGTTAGGAAATTGATGTAACGTACCTCGAAAGTACGGCAGCGGAAGTTTAAAATTTTCCCAAACAGATCTTCCCTGATTATGACAGAACAACGAATATAACAATAATAACAGATCTGAGTTAGAACTTACAGATCTTCCAGCCTTGCGGTGATAATCCTTGACCTTTGGTATCCACGTGATTTCTCCTTTCCGAAAGAACGGTTAGATCTCCCTAAGAGAAAGGCTAGGAAATCTCTTCGCAGGGAAATAAACAGGTAATACTGAATCTGAAAAATGGTCTATAAATTATGAAGGAGGAGGGTGTATTTATACTAGTTCTAAACTAGTTTCCCAATCACAATGAAAGTGTTCTTCATTAATGAGTTCTAATCCTAACAGGACCAATACTCCTTATTAATGATTCAATTAATTAAACAAAACAAAAAATAACCAACAATAAGAGTAAAGTGGGCTTGCACGCCACTTTTACTCATGATCATTATTTATTTTTATTTTCTCTTTTCTTTTAATCCTAAATTATAAAGAAAAGCACCAACTTTATTTAATTAAAAATACATCTTAATTAAGTACAATAAATCCAATTTATTCCACTTCATTAATTCTATCAAATAGAACTCTCCTTCAACTTCATGAATTAAATATGTTTAATCTAATTAATATTTAATCCATTTTCAGTATTACTAATTAAATATTATTTAATCCAATTAATAATATTTAATTCCTTCTAACAATTCAATCGGAAGGTATAATCACTTGTTGTGTGACCCATAGGGCCTTATATATTAAGCACTAATCAAATTAAGGTCTTAGTAGAATCCCTAGACGATTTACCAGACAATCTTAATATATAAGGACGTTTGCGAGGACTATTCAAACTCCCTTTAATATAGAGCTCATAGTGATACGGTCCTTTCATTCAGCGAACATTCAACTAAGTCTAGAACATGATATTGTGTCTATCCCAATAACTCGGTCTCTGTCTCTCAATCTTTCTAGATGATCCATAACGATCATATTCGATATCCAAAACGAATATATCTTTGCATTGGCCAATGACTTTATGATCCATCTAGATATGAGAAGTAGAATGCTCTCTCTTAATCTATTATGAGGAATGAATCCTTTCTTGGCTCAACTACTACTCCATGTGCTTCGTGATGCACCCAACACATGCCGTATCTACCCCGATTGGAGTGCAAGCGTTGGTCATGGTCAAAGTACGTCACTCCGCACATGTAGTACGTATTGACCTCAAGTCGGAGGACTATTACACTACTCTATACGCCGATAATCCCATAGACACATGAATAGAACTTATCAAATGGTTTCTCGGTGGGTATGCCAATATTCTCTAAAATATCTATGTGACCATCATGAATTACATGAACTCATAGTTGTGAGATCAACTATACTTTCTAAAAGTATGATGCAATCCACATACCAATCTTATCGCATATCATCAATATCCCATTCTTGATGATCATTGATTGGGGCTATTTTAGGACTTTATGTTATATCATATAAGCTCCCACTTACTTATTGACAACATAAGTCCAAGGGAACACAATTATGAATAAGATATTGACAATCGAAATACTTAATCATGAATGTGTAATACCGTATATATCAAATATATAAAACTGAATGTGATCAAGTACATATATCTCTAAAAGGTGATTGTCGCTAGGACATATATACTAACACGTGCTTCGTCTGTGACGCTTTCCTCGTCTGTGATGAACGTGTGGCCGTATCGTCCATGTCACCTGTTAGTGGTACTACACTTATGTTCAACTGATATGTACTTAGCCAAGTTTGGCATGAGTTGTGGGGATTTTATTTTTTCATTGCTCGAGGCCGGCAAGTGCGCGCGGTCCTCGGCTTCCCTCTTTTATTTTCCCTTTTTCCTTTCCTCTTTTTTTTATTTCCGTTTCCGTTCCCTATTTCGGGGAGTATCTTTCTTTCAGGCTTCGGCCGAAGGGTGTGCTCGTCCTTCGGCCGGTTCGGACTTCGTTTATAACGTCCGTGATCTCAGGGGGGTCCCGTCGCCTATTTATGACGCGGGCTAGACTTTTGGTTGGTTTCCAACGGCTGTCGTTGCCCAACCCTGAGTGGGGGGATTCTGTCACCTCGGCCATGATTTCAGGCCTGTCGTCCTGCGATCTGGCGCGTGGACGACGCGGTGAACTTCCCATTTCAAGACGTGGTCCTTCATCGGCCCCTCGTCCTGGGGACATCGTCGGCCACACCTGAGCGTTTCACTCTAGGCTTACGGGGCCAGGACGATGTGCTCTCTCAGCTAGGCCTGAGCCCTTCGCTGATACAAAATACAATGGAGTATGCCTGAGCTTGTCGCTCGTAGGCTGAAAATGCAAGGTGCCACGTCGGCCATACGTGAGTCTTTCGCTCTAAGGTGGCTGATGAGGGCACCTGCTAATATTTTACTTTAAATTCCAAAGAAAAAATCAAGAGGAACATGATTTTATTCATAAGTGGCTCGAGGCCGAGGGTGGCGTTCAATCAGTAACCCGTTAAGGGGTGAGGGCTTCGCCGTCTGCACATCCTTCGGATTACTGATAAAACTTCACCAGATGGTGTACATTCCACGTTCGTGGTACATTGGACCCATTCGGGCGTTTAAGCTTGTAGGTGTCGGGTTTGACCACGGCACTGACGATGTAGGGCCCTTCGTACTTCAATGCTAGCTTGCCACCCTCCGTCGGCTTGCTTGCTTCCCTTCGGCGGAGGACGTAGTCCCCCACTTGGAATTCTCAGGAACGTACCTTGGCGTCATAGTATGATTTTACCTGACGCCGGTAATTCTCTGCTCGGATGAATGCTTGCTCGCGTCTTTCTTCGACCAGGTGGAGGTCGATCTTCATGTTCTCCTCATTAACCTCTGGGTCATACTGCTCCACTCGTCGGCTGGGAATGGTGACCTCTGTGGGTGCCTTAGCTTCAAAGCCATAGCACAGGGCAAAAGGTGTTTCACCCGTCGCTCTCCTTGGCGTGGTACGATAGCACCACAGGATGTTGGGGAGCTCGTCGACCCAACTCCCTCCTGCGTCCTGTAGGTTCTTCTTCAGCCCTTCCATGATGGTTCTATTGGCATTCTCAACCTGCCCGTTGCCTTGAGGGTAGGCAACGGAGGAGAAACGGTGTTTTATCCCTCATTCTCGAAGGAGCTCCTGGAAGGGCGCCGCTTCAAACTGGGTGCCGTTGTCGGATATGATCTCTTGGGGGACACCAAAGCGGGTGAGAATGTTCTTGTGAACGAACTTCTGAAACCTGCCCCCCGTGATGCTGGCCAAGGGTTCCGCTTCGACCCACTTAGTGAAGTAGTCGACTGCGACGATGATGTAGCGGTTGTTGCCGGCAGCTCTGGGCAGAGGGCCGACCAGGTCAATCCCCCATCTTGAGAACGGAATAGCAGTGCTGACGGGGGCGTAGTTGACGGCTGGCCGACCAGGGGCCTTCTGGAGTACCTGGCACGTGGTACACTTCCTGGCCAAGTCCGCACAGTCTCGCGCCATCGTTGGCCAGAAGAAGCCCTGGACGACGAGACGCCGGGACATGCTGAAAGGGCCCTGGTGCGAGGAGCAAACACCACAATGAACTTCTTCCATGGCCACGTCGGCCTCATCCTGGTGCAGGCATCGGAGGAGAGTGCCATTATAGGATCGTTTGTAGAGTTTGCCATCTTCAATGGTGTAGCTTGGGGCCCTGAGTTTGACGAGTTTGGCCCTCTCCTCGTCCGGGGGCAGCTCCCCCGTCGTGATGAAGGTGATGATGTCGGAGATCCAGTCCTCCGGTCGCTGTTGGACGCACAAGACGGGGCTGGCATGGATGCTGGACATGCTCAACTCCTCGATCTTGGCTAGCTGGGAGATGTGCTCCGGGGTGTCCGAGCTGAGTTTGGAGAGGATGTCGGCCTCGGCATTCTCGGCCCTTGGGATCTGAGTGATCTCGTGGGTTTCGAACGCCTTCAGCAGCTCCTCCGCTGCTTGTTTGTACTGCTTCATCCGACCTTCCTTTGCTTCGTACGTACCCTCAACCTGGCCCACCACCAGCTTGGAGTCGCACCTGATTTTGATGTGTCGGGCTCTGAGGCCGGCGGCGAGTCTGAGGCCGCTGAGGAGGGCCTCATACTCGGCTTCATTGTTGGATACTCTGAAGTTGAAGCGGATGGCATAGTAAGCTCTGAATCCTTCAGGGGATATGAGGACGACGCCGCCACCGCATGATTTCGCGGCCGACGAGCCGTCAGTGAAGAGGATCCATGTGTCATCGGGCTCTGGCCCGGGGGCGGTAGCGGCTGTCTCCCTTGTCGTGCATTCGGTGACGAAGTCGGCCAAAGCTTGCCCTTTGATGGATGGCCTTGGCTTGATTTCAATCTGAAATTGACTGAGGAAGATCGTCCATTTCACCATCCTTGAGGAGCTAGTGGGGCTCCTCATGAGTGCGCCGAGGGGCTGCTGGGTCAGCACATGGACGGCATGGGCCTGGAAGTAGTGCCCCAGCTTCTTCACCGTATGGACGATGGCAAGCACCGTCTTCTCAATGGGGGAGTACCTGAGTTCGGCCTCCCTGAGTGTCTTGCTGATGTAGAAGATGGCCTTCTGCACCCCTTCGTCCTCACGGATGAGCACGGAGCTGATGGCCGATATGCTCACCCCTAAATAAAAGAAGAGGGTTTCGCCGGCTTTGGGCTTGGAGAGCACGGGCGGGGACGATAGGTACCTCTTCAGTTCGTCGAACGCCTCCTGGCACTCCGTCGTCCACTTGAAGCTATTGGCTCTACGCATGATCTGGAAGAAGGGGAGTGCCCTTTCGGCTGACCTGGAGAGGAAACGGTTCAGGGCCGCCAGGCACCCCGTCAGTCGCTGTACTTCCTTGACGTTGCGGGGCGGCTCCATGTTGATGATGGCCTGTGTCTTCTCCGGGTTTATCTCGATGCCTCTCCGGCTGACCATGTAGCCGAGGAACTTGTCGCCCTGGACGCCGAAGGCGCACTTCTTGGGGTTGAGGCGGAGCCTGAACTCCTTCATGATTTCAAAGATTTCCCGGAGGTCGTCGGCATGGGTGGAGGCCTGCCTGCTCTTGACGATCATGTCGTCGACGTATGCCTCCATCGTCCGGCCGAGGACTGCTCTGAAGATCTTGGCCACCATCCTAGTATAGGTGGCGCCGGAGTTTTTGAGTCCGAAGGCCATGACGAGGTAGCAAAAGATCCCCTCTGGGGTCATGAACGTTGTCTTCTCAGCGTCATCTTCATGCATGGAGATTTGGTGGTACCCTCTGAAACCGTCAAGGAACGACATCAACTCGCATCCCGCCGTCTCATCCACCAGCTGATCAATGTTGGGGAGAGGGAACGGGTCCATGGGGCACGCCTTGTTCAGGTCAGTGTAATCAACACACATTCTGAATGTTGGCGGTTTTTGGGCGAGGACGACGTTGGCTAGCCACGTCGGGTACTTCACCTCTTTAATGTGGTTGATTGAGAGGAGCATGGCGACCTCCCCTTTGACGAAGTCCCGCCTGTTGGCGGATAAGTAGTGCCGCTTCTGCTTGACAGGCGCGGAGGCCGGATCGACGGTCAGTCGGTGAGTGATCACCTGGCGGCTGATGCCTGGCATATCGTCCGGGCCCCACGCGAAGACAACGACGTACGACTGTAGGACGAGGAGGATGGCGTCCCGCTGGTCCTGCGAGAGTTGCTTCCCGATTCTGAGAACCCGCTCCGGTCGGGAGGTATCCAGAGGGACTTCCTCGACCTCCTCGGCCGGTTCAGCATGCGGCCTCTCCTCGTCCTTGGCAACGGCTGCCGTGATGGTGTCTATCCTCTGTCCTTCCCTCTCGGCCGGCCTCGTTAGTTTAAGGTAGCATGCTCTGGCTATCCTCTGGTTTCCTCTGGCGTAGCCGATGCTGTCATTGGTGGGGAACTTCAGACACAAGTGCTTCATGGAGATGATGGCCTCCAAGTCCTCCAGTGCCGGCCGCCCTAAGATCAGGTTGTGGGCGCACTGGAGGTGGACCACCATGAACTCCATGTCAATTTTGGCGTGGTGGGGGCCGTCATCGACCTGCACGGGGAGGACTATCGTGCCCTCGGCATCGATAGAGTCCCCGATGAAGCCGGACAACAGTGTCTTGATCGGCTTCAGCAGTGTTCTGTCTAGCTTCAGCTTCCTGAAGGTATCCAGGTACATCACATTGACGGAGCTCCCCGTATCGATGTAAGTGCGGTGGATGATGGTGTCACCGATCTCACACCGGATGACGAGGGCGTCCCTATGTGATTCCGTACCCGAAGGCAAATCCTTGTCGGTGAAGGTGATCGCCTCCGTTCGCTGCTTCTTCGGCTGGGGGGGAACGTGGGACACCTCCCCAATGTAGAGGGATTGGGCCCATTTCTTTCTCTGGGTGACGGAGTCCCCCCCCCCCCAGTATTCTCACCCACAATGAGGTGAATGTGATTCTTCTTTGGCGGGGGCTCTTCGAAGTCCTCTTCGTCGCTGAGCCTGCCAATCTCCCGCTTCTTCGTAGAGGGTTCGCCCCCTGGTTTGCCGGTGTTTACCCATGTATTTTTGCGTGGGCCACCTTTAACAAACTGGGAGAGTTCCCCCTGACGAATAAGGCGCTCGATGGCCTTCTTCAGCGTAATGAAGTCGTCGGTGTTGTGCAAGGAGTTCTTGTGGAACCGGCAATATGTGCCGCCCTGCTGGATGGCAAGGACCTCCTCGGCCGGCCGAGGAACCTGCTCGATAAGGCCGTGCTTCTCGGTATAGTCGAGGATGGTGCCGACCGGGTGACTGAGGGCGCCCCCCGGCTGTTCCAACCTCGGCCGCCAGTGGCGATCTTTCTTACTTTGTCCACCAGAGCCGTGACGGCCCTGGGCACCCTGGCCAGCCGGGGACGGACCCGGAGCCGACGAAGGATTTGTCTTCTTGGAGGGATGGCCTCCCTCTTTCTTGTGGTTGTGGAGCTCGTCGGCGTCGGCGTACAAGCTTCCACGCTGGAGCGCCTTGGCGTACGACCTTGGAGGGTCGGTGATGAGGCTCCTGGCGTATGGGGAGCTGCGGAGGGCTCCCTGGTACAGGACGAGGAGGGTGCGCTCATCGGCCCCCTCAACTTCTTCGGTCTCCCTCGTCCACCGATCAATGAACGACCGGAGGGACTCATCATGTAGCTGCTTGACGGAGAGGAGGTGGGTGAAATACTTCTTCGCACGCTTCCTCCCGGCAAAGTGGGTGAGGAAGCGTTGAGCAAGGTCCTGCCATGAGTCAATACTCCCTTCGGGAAGCGCGTTGAACCACTCATACGCTGGCCCCTCAAGAGTAGAGAGGAACCAACGGCAGAGATATTCATCCGACGCGTTCACCATTAGCATGTTGTTCTGATAGCGGCTGAAGTGCTCCTGGGGGTCTGATCGGCCATCGTAAGACTTGATGGCGTTCCCCTTGTACTTTTTCGGGATGGGGGCCGAGAGCACCCTGTTGGTGAAAGGGGTCCTGGTCCTGACCTGGATGATGGGGTCACCTCGCCCTTCGGCCAACTCCCTCTCCAAGGCGCTGACCTTGTTCATGAGAGCGTTGAGGTCGGAGTCGTTGGAGGCGCCAGCCGTGGGGGTGTTGGCCGACTGTCTGGCCTCCATCTGAGCCAGCCTCCTTTCCAGCTCGGCAATGACCTCGTCCCGGGGGTCCTTAGCGGCCGCAGCGGCGCCCTGCTGGTTCCTCATGCGCTCGTCGTGGGCCGCATTGATCCGGTGGCGCACGTCGTCCTCGTGCAGCTTCCCCTTGCCCTTGTCCGGGCGGGGCTGGTCCGCTGTCTGGGACACAGACCCCAAGCTTTCCCTTGGCGAGCCAGGCCGACGCTCACCAATCCGCCCTGCCATCCTCTCCGAAACCGGACAACGGCGCGTGTCACCCAGCCTATTGAAGGCAGAGGCTTTTCCACGCGCTGGGGTCTGCCCAGGCCGAAGAGGGGAAGCGGGGTGGGAGTGGGACGACGCCGTGTCCTGGGCCATCACCACCTCATCGTTGCTTATCTGGACGGCCAACGGTTGGGGCTGAGGAGGTGGAGTGACGTTCCCCCGGTCCTTGGCAAGAGTGCGCTGAGGACGGTGGGGTTCTGGGCCAGGCTGGCGATGATGACCGTCAGCGCGGCCTGGACCTGTGGATCCACAGACGGAGAGGCCGCGGCCATAGGCGGGGCCGGGGCGTGGTCCGTCTTCTTAGCTCGTTTTTTGTCCAAACCGATGCGGGCATCAGCGGCTCCGCCGTTGAGTTGGTTGCTGAGGTCCGTCGTGAGGTTGATGGCCTCCTGGAAGACGTCCCCTCCGCCGACCTGGTCGACCGTAGCATCCTCCTCGTGCTCCCTGGTCTCCTGGTCCTCAGGGATGGCCTTGCTGACGAGGTTGCGGTTTAACTTAGTTCTTCCCATGATCAGTGGTTAGCCGTGCTTGGTAGCGACGAAGGGTGCTAACTTGATTGTTCTAGCTCTCAACCCATGATCAGAGGAAGTATTTATAGGGAAAATACGGGCTGGGCTCTCAAGCCTTGGGCTTGGGAGGCCCATTTACAACTGGACCGCTACTGGGATACAAAGCCACTAATGGGCTGTACAAATGAGTAAGTGTAAAATCCGGTTCTGTGGATCTCCCGTGGCCGACGAGGGCGTGGCCGACGAGGACGTGGCCGACGAGAGCACGGCCGACGATGGCACCCGGGTTCCTTGGCTTCAGGACCATATTCTGAGTTGGTACCTTTCCGGCCGACGGGGGTCCCTTGGCCGACGAGGGCACCACTCAGTGTCTTGTGCTTTCTGTTCTTCTGAGTATGTGGGTCTTGGGGCTCAGACCCATATACTCCATCAATGCCTTTTTTTGCGAGTTACCAATTAGGACCATAACTTGATTTTGTTATGCAGGCAAATATCCCATAATAAAATTTCCAGTTATCAAAATGTGGGGATGACAATGGAAGAATACAGAGCTTTATATTTCAATAATGAATACACAAGTATATAAGGAGATTGATTCATCCATGTCATAACATGCAACTCTCAGTAGTATTAATAAATCATAATATCAAGAAGAGAAAGCGACTGTTCCACAATTATGACTACCATTGACAAAATGATCCTCTATTCGACTTTTCCTAGGATAGAATATTGCATCTGCCACAACCCTGAACTTCTGCACGTATTGAACAAAAAAGAAGAAACATATTATTTGTAGCATCAAACCATACAACCACAACAACATCCAAGCCCTAATCCAAAAGAGTATGGGGTTGGCTAACATGAATAAACATATCACAGAGTTAAAAATCCAAATACGACTTTGTTATATTTGAATTGCAAAGTACTTGTATAATATATACAATTCAGGAAACTTACTACCTATAGAGCTTATATTTAATTCTTCTTCACATTTAATTTCCCCCTATTTCTTTCTCTATTTTCCTTCTTAAGTTTCTTACCCTGGGGGAGAATCATATCCAGGATAATATTGTAAATCATAATTGATGTTTTTTTCTAATTTGTACATATGTTTATATTTCTTGGTAAATATTTGTCACAGAAATAAAAAATAAAAAGTGTGTTAAAGCAATTATCAAGAATAACTTTATTAACACTGAGTAAATCGTGTGTATAAACACCTTTAAACATGTTCAGGTTACTAGCATTAATTAGATAATTCAAGTCCATCTGTCCACAACATTTAACAATTAAATAAATAAATAAATAAAAGAAGAGGATCACATGTTCATAACAACTTTTCATATGTCTTTTAATTAAATAAACTAAATTGAATAATTAAACACTTAATTACCTCCATGTACTGTCTTCACAAACTTAACTTTCTTTCATTCCCTTGTCCACCCACACCCTCGTTTCTTTTTCCACTTTTCTTCTCAAGCCTCAGTCTTTCATCACATCTTCTTCTTTTTTGTTTTCCTCTTCTTCCTCCCTTTATATTCTTTCATTTTTTCTTCACTCTCTCGATTAATCTTCTTGTTCTTCCCACCCCACTACAGGGAGCCATGAAGTCCTGAATCCATGGGGGGGTACCATCACATTAAGCCCATCAGTCCATCACCACCCTTCATCAACTCAATCATCGCATTCCCCTTCCACCATCCATTTTGGATATGTACATGTAGGTTACATATCTTCTTGTTTTTTCATCAATCAAGTGAACATTTGTCTTTCCAACATCTTTTTTGGCTTAACAACTTCACATTCATACCCTTTTTATTAATAGATTCAGATTATTTGTTTTAGTTTTAGCAATTCTTCTAGTTTTTTCTTCTATTATTCTGTCAGTTATTCGCAATGATTGTACAATTTATTAACATTCTGTTTTGTAGGAGGTTATACACGATAGAATCATTACAGGTTTATTTGATTTTTTATTCTATCATATAAGTTATACGAGTATAATTTTTTAATATATTTATAAAGTTGGTTCACTTTATATGATTTTGTAGAGTTTATATGGTTTCTTTCCAATTATCCATACTTCGACCAATTTTCCTCTCGGCTTTCCTCCGTATTTTCTTTTCTGAATATTTTCCTAGTTCTCACTTACCCTAAATAATTCCTTTATTGCATGGGAATATTAATAATAACAAGGCAACAGTAGTCTTTTTCAGTTCTTCCAAACCCTAGCATTTTGGCTGTCAGGTTACTACAGAGAGTGGAAATTTTAAGCTGAGTAACTGGAGTTGTAAATTCTCATCATCTGTTACACTCTAACTATAGGAAATATAAATGGTTTATATAATCTAAAACCTCGCCTTTAGAAAATAATTATAATTTCAGCAAATTCAAATCCATAATAAGCCATAGTTTTCATATAAAGTAAATATGGAACATCTTATTTTCTCCATAAATCCTCCCGGTGCATGACAAACATGTAAATCATGCATAACCTTGACTGAGAAGAAAAGACTAACTAGGATACGATACTCAAGTACCTTGAAGGAGTTGGAACTGATTAGCCAGAAACAAGCTTAACAACAATGCAGAGAATATTGAGGAGCATGAGTGGCACTCTTAAGTATTGGGTTGCATAGATAAGACCAAGAATCTGCCCCTTCAATGAATTCCTCTTGATTCCAGAATACTCCTGGAAGCTCCACCCTCTACGGGCAAGAAAGCGGTCTTCATTCAATATTGCCAACGCATTGGCAAGAAGCAGACATCCCTCCAGTAATGTCCATAAACCCATTTCCTTCTTTAATTTCACAATCCATTAGTTGTTGTTGCCACATTCATGTGAGAAAACATTGTTAGTATACTCGGTATCATTTCAAAAGATGATCATCTATCTTCGGGAAAATCACACTTTTAGTCTCTCAATTAGTATACTCAATTAGTCACCATATTGAAATGTCAGACCCACCCGCGTGTTTATGAGATTGTAAATGTCACCCCCGAATTGACAGATGTGTTGTAAATGTCATCCCTGGTGTTTACACATTATTCTATTCGCTTGTTTAACAATTCGACTGTTCTTATATAGACATGAAGATTTTCCAGGGATGATTTATTTGCATATAAACTTGTACTTTTTACATGCTTTCTGTTTCATACCATATACGGAGTATTACATTTTATATACATATATTATCCATGTAATTAAGAATAAGAATTCATCTTTTGCCAATGGTATATGTTGTCTTACACATTGCTAATGATATTTTCAAATATAAGTATTAATTATATACTGCTGCATTGAATGGTTTTCGAGTGTGTTTTCTTATTATTTCCACTCAATCGCTATATACTTCATCTTTTAAATGAAAGAACAGATAAAGAACAAACCTCAACAACACCCTCTAAGCTTGATCTGTCTATTCACTGCTGATAAAATATAAAAAGATATGTAAGCACAAACAAAGCAAGATGCGATAAACTAAGAAGACAGATAGTAATAATCGACTAACCTCAGCATACGACCGGCGTGGTGTAGACCGCCCCCGCGTCTGATCTAAGGGAAAGAGGAGATGGAAATGGAGAGAGGCAATACGACCGTCTGGCTGAGGAATGTGCTGTAGAGAGATGGGAGATCGGAAGAATGGGTACACCGGTAGTAAGGTTACGTTATTTCAGATCTGGGACATGTGATTTTCGAATTGGACCGGATCAAACACTTTGGGCCAATAACTTTAAATCATTTCATTCGGCAGATTTCTATTTGAACCGGATCGGTTATTACTACCTTCGTTCCTTAAAATTTTGTCAAGTTTGATCGGCACGTGAATTAATAAAATAAAAATTGTGTGATTGAGGTTTGTGCAGAGAAGAGAGAATTAACTGGAACCACAAATTCTTTACTTAAAAGATAAAATGGCAAAGTTAGTAGGACATCCAAAAAAGTAAAGTTGACAAAGTTTTAAGGGACGGAGGGAGTATTTTTTTTTGAAAATAATTTGCAAAAATTATTTGAAATATTTGAAATAATATATTTGAAATATTTTTTGATGATACATAAAGAAAAATGTATACTTCAGTCAATTCAATTACATAAGTAACTTAAAACTCACTTATGTTGATTATGAAATAATTAAGTAGTATATAATTGAGAGATTTGCCTAAGTAGGACTAAAACAAGTTAGAATTGCAAAAATAGGACTCCTGTGTTTTATTTGACAAAAATAGGACTCCTATGTTTTATTTGACAAAAATAGAACTAAAAATAGGTAATCTGACAAAACTACCCTTAATTAAAACAGAGACGCACACCACTGACGCATAACTGATTTGATCCTTCCTCCCATGGACGGCAAAATTGAATCTTCATAGCAGCACTCATCACCATCGTCGATTGTGGCCTTGCACCGCAGGCCCGTCTATCGTAGCCATGTCGTAACCCTGCACTCATCAGCGACAAGGTATGTAATCTCTTCTTCTTCTTCCTAGTTCTCTGTTTTTTTAAATTTTTTATCAATCATATTTTTAAATAAAATATTGATTTTTTAAAGTTTCAAATGAAAATATATCTGAACTTGAATATCTTGTTATCAATTTTGATTACTTTGAATCTCAAAATTCCCTGACTAATGATTTCAGAAAATGTCACTTTTTGAATAAGAGAATGTCATAATTATTGGGTATTTTTACAAAATGTCACTGTTATGTCATTACAGTATTTGGAAAATGACATTTCCAGAGTAATAAAAGTGACATTTTCGAAACAAAATAACATTTTCAGATTATCATCTTGGTAAATGTAATGTCACAAGCGTGACATTTTTTTTCAAATAACCAAGAATTTTGACATTCTCATAATATACAAGCGGCATTTTACTAAATAAATAAAATTCAAATCCAAAAAATCCAAGATGAAGAAGAAGAAGAAGAAGAAGAAGAAGAAGAAGAGGAAGAAGAAGAAGAGGAAGAAGAAGAAGAGGAAGAAGAAGAAGAGGAGGAAGAAGAGGAGGAGGAAGAGGAGGAGGAAGACGAGGAGGAGGAGGAGGAGGAGGAGGAAGAAGAAGAAGAGGAAGAGGAGGAAGAGGAAGAGGAGGAAGAGGAAGAAGAGGAAGATGAGGAGGAGGAGGAGGAGGAGGAGGAGGAGGAGGAGGAGGAAGAGGAGGAGGAGGAGGAGGAGGAGGAGGAGGAGGAAGAGGAGGAGGAGGAGGAGGAGGAGGAGGAAGAGGAGGAAGAGGAGGAGGAAGAGGAAGAGGAGGAGGAAGAGGAAGAGGAGGAAGAAGAGGAGGAGGAAGAGGAAGAGGAGGAGGAGGAAGTGGAAGAGGAAGAAGAAGAAGAAGAAGAAGTTGAAGTCCTATTTTGGAGTTTTAAGCATGTTTTAGTCCCATTTAATATAATTTCTTCTATATAATTTAATGTGTAAAATCAAAAGTAATGTGCTTGACAAACAAAAATCCTATATACCTAAAAGCAAAATTCCAACTTGTCACGCCCCGGACCTACCCGAACACGTCAACAACCCGCCGTACAGTACGAATAGTCAACCGCAGTCCAACTCGTCCATACTATACAAGGCGTCTTGAATACCATTCACACATAGTACATCCATAAACAAACATAATGTAAATCATTCATTTAAAACAGCGGAAGCATAAATACAATTGTTCAAGCCACACTTGGCATAACTCGGCATACAAGCCCCCAACGTAATTATTCAAAAAAATAATGTCCATGAGCATTAACGTAATTGTTTTTAAAACAGAACGGAAGAAGCACGAACCACGTCTTCTCCCCTTGATCCTCCCGAAGCCACGGGCGTTGGTAGCAACCTTCAAGTCCTACCTGAAACTGTGAGGTGGCCTTCCCCGTGAAGGGGAGGTCAGTACTTGGAAATATTTGACAAGTACAATAGCAACTATACTAAGTATAATCAACGTTTTAATTCCCAAGATCCTCAACTTAGGGTACTATTATATTATAGGCCATAACCCTCGGTTACCCCCCTTCTCTTTTATATGTACTTACTTTATATAAAGTCAAGTAGTCGGCCCGTAGGCCCATATTCATTTAGAACTCATCGTTCCCATTCCCCCGTGAACGCAAGTCACGATAACCCCGTGGGGTCCCATCGAGCCCCAATTGTATAACATGGGCTCGGCCCAACTACATTTCTATACAATCCTCTAACTCAATATATAATATCAAAATTTGTATGGCAAGGGCTCGGTCCAACTACGTTTCCATACCAACCATAACTTCGTGGCAAGGGCTCGGCCCAACTACGTTTCCACGGAGGTCACATATACATGGCAAGGGCTCGGCCCAACTACGTTTCCATGCTAATCATATTACATGGCATGGGCTCGGCCCAACTACATCTCCATGTCATCCTAGAGTCCAACTCTAATTACTTCATAGTCGAATTCTCAAGCAAATCCTATGCCTAGAATCAATTCCCGTAGGTGGCCTTTAGGCCTACCCCTATCACACCTTAGTGTTCATACAATTCAACCTTAAAGTATCTCTTGAGACTACTTAAGGCATATCTATTCACAATCCTACCTCTTAGGATTTGTTTCATCATTTATTTATATTAATTCCCCGACTAGTATTTTGATACTAATTGGATAATCTTAGAACATGCCAAGTTTCTATTTTCCAATTGACCTTTCATTTCAATTGATTTCCCAACACAAGTATAATTTGATCTCAATTATCAAAAATATCACTTTACTCCGTTCATGAATTTCATACATGGGGTAAAGTATATTTTATCACAATGTCATCATAGTAATTCCATAAATATGCCGTTCTATTTATTTCACATAATCATACACAATTATTCTAAATTTGTATATCATGCTTCACTTACTCATATCAATATCATTTTCATTTAGGCATTATTAATCATTAATAATCCATGAAAATCCCATCTAATTACTTTAGGCAATCTTATGAAATTAACTCACTAATTATAAGCAATATAGTCAGTCATCCTCACCTCGTGATGTGCTACAATAGTTGCCTTTGTTACGCCCCTCGATCAATCCCCGTTCTAGGCCGATTGAAAGGCAAAACTGGACTGCCTGGGCAAAAGCCGGGCGGCTTTCACGAAAGCCGGGCGGCTTTCGTGTTCTGCAGAAACGGGCAGCTCCCTTAAAGTGGCGGTTTCCGGCGATTTCGAGTCCTATCGATTCACCAACTCTTCTAAGTTAAATATCACCACTTTATATCAATATTCTACACTTTTAAACGTGTAGAACATCATGTTTAATCCACCATATGATTTCTTAAAAATCATACACTATAAAACTAGTTAAAAGAATATTCATTGAGTTCTTACCTCAAACACTATGTTTTTCTTCTTGGATTTCCTCTCCTCTTGCTTCCTTCAAGCTTGAGCTTCTTGAGAGTTATCCCTTGAAGCTCTCCCTCTATGAGTGGTCCGTATGATTGCAAATGGGGTGGGGGTTTCTCTTCACTCCACACAATATAATTGTGTAGGAGGACACATGGGTATGGGTTTGTTGTCTCAATGAGACCTCCCACCTACTGCTCACCCCTCCCATGTTCTGGTGTCCTCCCAGCTCTAATTTGTCAACTTAGAGCACATAAAAACGTGGGGTGACCCCCACTTATGTGGGAGGTCATCCCATTATGTCCCGGTGTGTACAATCGGTCCCGAAAGTTGTATTTCTCGGACTGTTTTAATTATATTTTATTTTATCGGGCCAAATAAAATATATCACGTGTTCCTAATTAATTATGGGCCTTTATAATAGATGTACATTCCCCAACATTAATTTAGGAGCCTCCGAAACTTATTTCGGGTTGTTATCCGTTAAATTGCCAATACCGGTAATTGGGCCCCATTTGACCAACCGGTCGACTCCATGCCTTTCTTATGGCCCAAATAAAATATCCACCACCATATACATATTATCTAGACCAAGATGAATATAATATGTGGTTCGGGAATTATCGGGCGGCCCCCGGTCCGGGCGTGGGTCCCACATGCAATATACTTATTCACGTAAAAGAAATAATAGAATTTACAATTACGCAAATTCATAAATCATCCTGCAAGGTTCATTACATATTTCACTAAAAGTAAATATGCCCGGGGTCGGTGTTACAAGTTCACCCCCCCTTAACGGGAATTTCGTCCCCGAAATTCACAATGCTCATTCAAACAAAAACGCGTATTGCTCCTTCATCAAAGCCTCCGTTTCCCAGGTTTCCTCCTCAACTCGGTCACTTTTCCAAAGGATTTTAACCATTGGAACTTTCTTGCTTCTCAATTTCTTGACTTGCCTGTCAAGTATCTTCACCGGTTGCACGGCATAATTCAAGTTTTCCCGTACTTCCACGGGTGGCTTCTCTAGCACATGAGATGGATCCGGAATATACTTCTTAAGCATAGACACATGGAATACATTATGTATTTTCTCCAATTCCGGAGTCAATTTTAATCGGTATGCTACGGTCCCAATTCTCTCAAGAATTACAAATGGCCCTATGTAGCGTGGGTTAAGTTTCCCTCGGCTCTGAAATCGGATGATTCCTTTCCAAGGTGAAACTTTCAAAAATACCTCATCCCCAACCTTAAACTCTAAGGCTCTTCGGCGCTTATCGGCGTAGCTCTTCTGTCTATCCTGTGCCGCCTTGAGTCTGTCACGAATCATCTTTACCTTTGACTTGGTGATTTCCACCAATTCCGTGCTCTCGAGTCTGGCCATGCCAACCTCGTCCCAACACAAAGGTGTACGACATCTCCTCCCATACAATGCCTCGTATGGGGGCATGTCTATACTCGCCTGATAACTGTTGTTATAGGCAAACTCCACGAGTGCCAAATGGTTGTCCCAACTCTCTTGGAACTCCAATGCACAAGCTCTCAGCATATCCTCTAATATCTGTATAACCCTCTCAGACTGTCAATCCGTCTGTGGATGAAATGCAGTACTGAACTTCAGTTTTGTCCCCATCGATTCTTGGAACTTCGGCCAAAATCGTGATGTGAATCGCGGATCTCTATCGGATACAATGGTTATAGGAACCCCATGTAGCCTCACGATCTCATCCACATACAACTTGGCTAACCTTTCCAGTGCATAGGTGGTGTTGATAGGTAGAAAGTGTGCACTCTTCGTGAGCCTATCAACCATAAACCATACGGCATCATAGTTCTTAATCATCCGTGGCAGCCCTACCACGAAATCCATAGTCACGTGCTCCCACTTCTATTCAGGAATGGAAAGTGGCTGTAGTAACCCAGCCGGATGCTGATGTTCTGCCTTAACTTGCTGACAAGTAAGACACCTACTGATGTACTCGGCTATTTCCCTCTTCATACCCGACCACCAGTAACTTTCCTTCAAATCACGGTACATCTTCGTGCCTCCCGGGTGCATGGCTTACGCCGATGAATGAGCCTCCTCTAAGATGGTGTTTCGGAGCTCATCATCCAACGGTACACATACTCGGTCACGAAATAATAAGAGACCATCGTCTCTCTCCCTGAAATCCTCAACCGGTCCCGCTAGCATGCGTTCACGGATCTTCATAAGTTCTTCGTCGGTTTCTTGACCCTTCTTGATTTCATCAATAATGTAGGTCTCACCTCGAATCTAGCTAACAAGGCACCATCGCTAGATACCTCCAATTGGGCTCTCAATGCCCTCAAGCTAGTCAATAATGCCCCAGATGAATTCTTTCAGCTCAAGGCATCTGCTACCACGTTGGCTTTACCGGGGTGGTACTCAATAACTAGATGGTAGTCTTTTATCAACTCCATCCACCGTCTCTGTCTCATGTTTAACTCTTTCTGAGTAAACACGTATTTCAGGCTTTTGTGGTCAGTGTATATATGACATGTTTCCCCGTAGAGATAATGTCTCCAAATCTTTAACGCAAATACCACTGCCCCCAACTCTAAATCATGAGTAGGATAATTTACCTCATGCTTCTTCAACTGTCGTGAAGCATAGGCAATCACCCTCCCATCCTGCATTAAGACACATCCAAGCCCTTGGATGCTCGCGTCACTATAGACATCGTACCCCATACCCTGTCGGGGTAATGCAAGTACCGGTGCCTCGGTCAATCTCTTCTTTAGTTCAAGGAATCCCTTCTCACATCGGTCATCCCATACAAACTTGGCCCCCTTTCGAGTGAGCTTCGTCAATGGCGACGCCAAAACAGAGAACTTCTCCACGAACTTTCGGTAATACCCTGCCAATCCAAGGAAGCTATGAATTTCCTTGACGTTCTTTGGCCTCTCCCATTCAGTAATGGCCTCAATCTTCTAGTTATCTACGGCAATCCCTGATCCTGAAACCACATGCCCGAGAAAGTCAATCTCCCTTAGCCAAAATTCGCATTTGGAAAACTTGGCATAGAGTTGCTTCTCCCGTAGTGTCTCAAGAACCAGTATCAAGTGTTCCTCATGCTCTTCTTCACTCTTTGAGTAAATCAAGATATCATCTATGAACACAATCACAAACCGGTCCAAGTATTTATGAAATACTCGGTTCATCAAGTCCATAAATGTCGTCGGGGCATTGGTTAGCCCGAATGACATAACTAGGAACTCGAAATGACCATACCTTGTGCGGAATGCACTCTTCGGTATGTCATCCTCCCTTATCTTCAGTTGGTGGTACCCCGACCTCAGGTCAATCTTCGAAAACATCGTCTCTCTTCGGAGCTGATCAAACAAGTCATCAATCCTAGGCAAGGGATACCTATTCTTGATTGTGACCTTGTTCAGTTGACGATAGTCAATGCACATTCGAAGTGTTCCATCTTTCTTTTTCACGAAAAGGACCGGTGCTCCCCATGGAGAGTGACTCGGCCTTATGAAACCGTTATCCAATAGCTCTTGCAATTGGGTTTTCAACTCGTTAAGTTCAGCGGGTGCCATTCTGTATGGCGGTATAGAGATTGGTTTGGTGCCAGGTTCAACCTCGATCACGAACTCGATCTCCCTATCGGGTGGAAGTCCTGGCAAGTCTGTTGGGAAGACATCCGGATACTTGCACACTACTCTCACATCATTGATGTCTATCTCTTCCTTGGTTTTGTCCACCACATACGCTAGGTATGCGTGGCATCCCTTTCTCATCATATTCCTCGCCCTCACGGCGGATATGATACAATTGTTTGATTTGCCTCTATCTCCCTCGAAGCGTAAGGTCAACCCTTCACTGCCTTCGAGTTCAAGAATCTTTGTGTAGCAATCGACCCTAGCATGATGTTTCTCAAGGCAATCCATCCCGAGGATTGCATCAAACTCGATCATACTCAGCGGTACGAAATCACACGTCAAGTTCTGTCCCTCCACCTCACACGATGGATAGTGGCTATCTCTCTCGATATCATCCCCTAGAGGCGTGGACACCAATAGGGTTTGAGTCATCGGTATAAGTGGTCCGTGGAATCCGCTGGCGAACGCCTCACTCACAAATGATCGTTGCGCCCCGGTATCAATAAGGATCCTTGCGTCCCTCCCGTTTATCTTTAGTGTTCCTACATTCATAAGTAATGTAAGACACACTATCTAATCAATAGGCTTGTTTCTTAAGTCGTGGAGTATGTTGGTCGTGTTTCGGGTGGAGTCCGTTCGATACCCTTCCGAAATTTCCCGGTTTCTAGCCTTTAGGACCGTTCTAGGACCCAACTAGGTGAAAGCCGGCCGCTTTTCACGAAAGCCGGCCGGTTTTCATCTGCGAGAAAAATACCTGTATGAGAATCACGAAAGCTGGGCGGCTTTTTCGAAAGCCGGGCGGTTTTCGTCGCCGTAGTTTTTATTCAGGGAATGGTTTCGAAGCCGGCCGGTTTCTACGAAACCCGGTCGGGTTTCAGCAGCGCAGGAATCCCCAGGCCCAACGAAAGCCGGGCGGCTTTCGCCAAAGCCGGGCGGCTTTCAGCTGCGAGAAATTTCCCCAGGTCAGGCATTTATGAAAGCCGGCCGGTCTTTACAAAAGCCGGCCGGTTTTTAGCTGCGAGGATTTTCCTGATTAAATGTTGACGAAAGCCGGGCGGTTTTTGGTGGAAACCGGCCGGCATTCGTCGCCGCAGTATTTTCCCAATAAACCAAGACGAAAGCCGGGCGGCTTTCGTCAAATGCCGGGCGGCATTCACCCAGGGCGGGGATTTTTCCTCCCCTTTCCCCTACAATCCCGACCAAACTGTCGGGGTTACAAATTTTGCACATTACACACACTCCTATTGCATACAATGGAGTTAATACATGAGTTTAAGATTTTACCCGCCACGGAGTCCGGGTTAGCACGTGTGTCCGCCTCCGTCATCGCATAGACCCTAGCCTGGGTCTTGCCTTGGTTCATGGATGGCGCATTACTTGTACTTGGCCCTCCGTGCGTCGTGCTCGCGTGAAGTGCCCCTGCTCGGTTCCTACTTGCCGTAGTCCCGCTGCTAGGTCCTGCACCCATGGCTCGCCCAAGTTGTGGGCAGTTTGATCTCAAGTGCCCCGTCTCCCCGCATTGGTAGCACCTAGGGGGATCGCGGCACTTGCCCGCGTGGTTCCTCTTGCAGTTGTTGCACCTGCTAATTCTCGAGCCTTGCGACCTCGAGTCTTGCCCTCCTGGGCCTTGATTCCCCCTAGATGGTGGTGCGGGCGTTCTGAAAGACCCACCTCCCCCGTGGTTCCCCTTCTTGCTAGAACCTCGGGGGCCGGTGTTCTCCCATTTTCTCTTCTTCGCCTCCTCGGCATTTTTCAGCTTTCTTTCTTCTCATTCCTTCTCCCCTTTCAGGCCTTGCTCCACCACTTGACTAAACGTCATGTTAGGCAATTGTGTTGCCCGTTCATGCACGTCTAAATCTAAAGCATCCCAAAAGTGATTCACCATCCGGTTCTCATCACAAGCATACTCCGGTATGAACTCCGCGAGCTCCCTGAACTTGTGCTCAAGTTGCCTCACGCTATACTTGCCTCCTTGGGTCAAGTTTGTGTATTCTCTCCTCTTCAAGTTCACCTCGAAGTCGGAGTAGTATTGGTTGAAGAATTCCTGTCGGAAATTCTCCCAAGTTACGGCCTCACCGTACTTCCCCTTGACACCGTCCCACCATGTGGACGTCATCCCCTCTAGCAACCTTGTTGCTACTCTCATCTTCATGTTTGGCGGCAGCTGCATATCAAGCGCCGCTTCATTGAACCTCTTGATCCACTCCGCCGCAACGGATATATCTCCCGTTTCATCGAACGGTTTACACCCCAGGTCTCTTGCTTCCTTGAGGTATTTCGAAATCCTTATTATCGGGACCTCGACACCTCGATCTACTCGGGACTCTACATGTCCCCTAGAACCCGCATGGCTTCCCCTTCTCGAAGCCCTTCCCAAAGCACGCCTTGCCTGGCGCCTTTGGCGATCTTGTTGAAATTGACGGAGTAGTTCCTCCATCCTTTCTAGAGCGTCGTCATCGTCGCTCCCCTCACTAACATCATCATATTCCCCATCATATGGGGTCTCAACCGGCTCAGTTCCCGGTTGATACGTCGAATCCTCCTCGGATTCATAGGACTCGTTGACTGTTTCCACATAACTGTCACTCACGGTCTGATCTTGGCCTCCACGGCCCTGTCCTCTGGACACCCTAGAAGCCCCTCTACTGCCTTGCACGGATCCTCCCGGTGCTCAGCCAGTCGGGTTTCTCCTAGTCACTTTCCCGGTACGTTCCATTTCTGAAAGAAATTGAGAATGAGTCATTAGACTCGTATCAAATGTCAATTGACGGATAGGCACTTAAAGACATCATTTGGCTCAAATCACCGCCATGCCAATTGCTAAGGGTACCATCTTAACAATTAGAGACATTGCAACTCAAGTACCAAAAGTTCTATAAGTACAAAACTTTATGCTCATGGTTTTCAATTTCATTTTCAAAAAAAAATTTGAAGCTTCATTATGATGTTTACGGACTAAGGCTCTGATACCAATTAAATTGTCACGCCCCGGACCTACCCGAACACGTCAACAACCCGCCGTACAGTACGAATAGTCAACCGCAGTCCAACTCGTCCATACTATACAAGGCGTCTTGAATACCATTCACACATAGTACATCCATAAACAAACATAATGTAAATCATTCATTTAAAACAGCGGAAGCATAAATACAATTGTTCAAGCCACACTTGGCATAACTCGGCATACAAGCCCCCAATGTAATTATTCAAAAAAATAATGTCCATGAGCATTAACGTAATTGTTTTTAAAACAGAACGGAAGAAGCACGAACCACGTCTTCTCCCCTTGATCCTCCCGAAGCCACGGGCGTTGGTAGCAACCTTCAAGTCATACCTGAAACTGTGAGGTGGCCTCCCCCGTGAAGGGGAGGTCAGTACTTGGAAATATTTGACAAGTACAATAGCAACTATACTAAGTATAATCAACGTTTTAATTCCCAAGATCCTCAACTTAGGGTACTATTATATTATAGGCCATAACCCTCGGTTACCCCCCTTCTCTTTTATCTGTACTTACTTTATATAAAGTCAAGTAGTCGGCCCGTAGGCCCATATTCATTTAGAACTCATCGTTCCCATTCCCCCGTGACCGCAAGTCACGATAACCCCGTGGGGTCCCATAGAGCCCCAATTGTATAGCATGGGCTCGGCCCAACTACATTTCTATACAATCCTCTAACTCAATATATAATATCAAAATTTGTATGGCAAGGGCTCGGCCCAACTACGTTTCCATACCAACCATAACTTCGTGGCAAGGGCTCGGCCCAACTACGTTTCCACGGAGGTCACATATACATGGCAAGGGCTCGGCCCAACTATGTTTCCATGCTAATCATATTACATGGCATGGGCTCGGCCCAACTACATCTCCATGTCATCCTAGAGTCCAACTCTAATTACTTCATAGTCGAATTTTCAAGCAAATCCTATGCCTAGAATCAATTCCCGTAGGTGGCCTTTATGCCTACCCCTATCACACCTTAGTGTTCATACAATTCAACCTTAAAGTATCTCTTGAGACTACTTAAGGCATATCTATTCACAATCCTACCTCTTAGGATTTGTTTCATCATTTATTTATATTAATTCCCCGACTAGTATTTTGATACTAATTGGATAATCTTAGAACATGCCAAGTTTCTATTTTCCAATTGACCTTTCATTTCAATTGATTTCCCAACACAAGTATAGTTTGATCTCAATTATCAAAAATATCACTTTACTCCGTTCGTGAATTTCATACATGGGGTAAAGTATATTTTATCACAATGTCATCATAGTAATTCCATAAATATTCCGTTCTATTTATTTCACATAATCATACACAATTATTCTAAATTTGTATATCATGCTTCACTTACTCATATCAATATCATTTTCATTTAGGCATTATTAATCATTAATAATCCATGAAAATCTCATCTAATTACTTTAGGCAATCTTATGAAATTAACTCACTAATTATAAGCAATATAGTCAGCCATCCTCACCTCGTGATGTGCTACAATAGTTGCCTTTGTTACGCCCCTCGATCAATCCCCGTTCTAGGCCGATTGAAAGGCAAAACTGGACTGCCTGGGCAAAAGCCGGACGGCTTTCACGAAAGCCGGGCGGCTTTCGTGTTCTGCAGAAACGGGCAGTTCCCTTAAAGTGGCGGTTTCCGGCGATTTCGAGTCCTATCGATTCACCAACTCTTCTAAGTTAAATATCACCACTTTATATCAATATCCTACACTTTTAAACGTGTAGAACATCATGTTTAATCCACCATATGATTTCTTAAAAATCATACACCATAAAACTAGCTAAAAGAATATTCATTGAGTTCTTACCTCAAACACTATGTTTTTCTTCTTGGATTTCCTCTCCTCTTGCTTCCTTCAAGCTTGAGCTTCTTGAGAGTTATCCCTTGGAGCTCTCCCTCTATGAGTGGTCCGTATGATTGCAAATGGGGTGGGGGTTTCTCTTCACTCCACACAATATAATTGTGTAGGAGGACACATGGGTATGGGTTTGTTGTCTCAATGAGACCTCCCACCTACTGCTCGCCCCTCCCATGTTCTGGTGTCCTCCCAGCTCTAATTTGTCAACTTAGAGCACATAAAAACGTGGGGTGACCCCCACTTATGTGGGAGGTCATCCCATTATGTCCCGGTGTGTACAATTGGTCTCGAAAGTTGTATTTCTCGGACTGTTTTAATTATATTTTAATTTATCGGGCCAAATAAAATATATCACGTGTTCCTAATTAATTATGGACCTTTAGAATAGATGTACATTCCCCAACATTAATTTAGGAGCCTCCGAAACTTATTTCGGGTTGTTATCCGTTAAATTGCCAATACCGGTAATTGGGCCCCGTTTGACCAACCGGTCGACTCCATGCCTTTCTTATGACCCAAATAAAATATCCACCACCATATACATATTATCTAGACCAAGATGAATATAATATGTGGTTCGGGAATTATCGGGCGGCCCCCGGTCCGGGCGTGGGTCCCACATGCAATATACTTATTCACGTAAAAGAAATAATAGAATTTACAATTACGCAAATTCATAAATCATCCTGCAAGGTTCATTACATATTTCACTAAAAGTAAATATGCCCGGGGTCGGTGTTACACAACTTCCCGCCTCTCTCTCTTATATGTTATTTAAGCTCTTCAATCTTCATTCAATTGCCCGCTTAATTTCTGAGAAACGTTGCTCACCTGAAGCAATAAAACAATTCATCCGTTTCTAGCTTAAAATATGCAGATTTCTCGCTGCCTATAATTTAATTGATTCTCGCTTAGATCCAGGAAGCGACCTTGATGTCGCCTTACCCCACTGCCCTTGCATCTTGCTTATATCCAGGAAATCCAGAAATTGAATGCTCAAAGGTCATGCAATTCAAACCTGTTCGTTGATTTGATTCTCCCATTGAATCTGTCCAGCCTCACGCCAGGAGTTTCATATCGGAGACATCTTTCTTGCCCTTCAATTCTCTTTTCTCCATATGGTAAAGCTCCATCCCTTATAGACTTCGTTCCCATTGATTCTCTTATCTCTATCATCTCCTGGTTATTTCCATCCCTTAGCTTTCTTCTCCATCGATTCTCTTCTCTTGGTTAAGGTCAGTCTTCATCCTCGCTAGCATTTGCCCATTTTCCAATTTACGATTTCCTCCACCAATTTCTGAATATTGCATTTTCTTGATTTCTCTATAGCATCAAACACCACAATCACCACTGCCTTTGTCCCCTGCTCTTCTCTGCAATCCACCGCCTACCTCAAGGTCAGAATTATTTCCATTAATTTATATATTATTTTGGAAAATTGGATTCCATTTTGGTTTTGTAGTTAATCTAGATTTCACCCACTCACGTCAATCAAGTATATACCTTTTAAATATTATGTATGACAAAACTTGATTTCTTGGGAAAAACCAATCAAAACCTAATTGATTTAAATATGCCTGGAATGGGGACTACTGTCTCTCTTTTGTGTAGGAAAAAGCTCATTGATACAGCAACCACAACCCACTTTAATTTGAAATTTCACATAAATGAGCTTTTTACTACACTGAATGTTAAAGTGTAGTGAAAAGCTCATTTATGTGAAATTTCAAAATAAGTGGGCTGTGGTTGCTGCATCACAGTTTATTGATATGGAATCGATGCTCTAATTTAATACGGAGTATTTCGATTTGTAAAAATTCATGCTCTTCAAGCATGACAATAGGATTGATGAAGAAGACACACTCAAGTGGTCTTTCTTCATATCAATTATATTGATCAATTAAGTCAAGTAGATTTTTACTTCAATTTTTATAAGTAAACTCTAATCTAATAATGCAGTGGATACATCAGTAAGTTATGGTCTCATACAAAAATTTGAATCTCAATTATACCAGTGGATACAAAGGTAAGTTATATCATTTAAAAAACCCATACTCTGAAGTATTAGTGAGAATGACATATTTCACTTTAACTCTTTAAGTATTGTGTCTGGTGACTCTTTTGCATTACATTTTGAGCATTTTACTTCTTATATTGGAAATTAATTGGAAAAAAGTCAGAGTATTGCTGAAGACTTACTGAGATTAAATATATCCTTGATAATTTTCTAAGGTTGATATGGCATAGAAGTGTAGTATCTATAATTATGCCAGTCTTTATTCCTATTCCAGTTATGTTCAAAGTATGCAAATGAGGGCTTAATGTCATTCTTAATAGAAGCAATGACATTTTAAATAGATTGGTACAATAAAACTTATTTTATCTGTAAAATAATTCCAAGAAAAAGGATATATGTGATAGTGTGCACTTTAATTATGTTTTTGAACAGCATTTTACATTTGACATGCTGAACTTTGAAGCATTACAAAAGATTGGACAACTCAAATACATAAAAAAATGTGGGGTAGGTTGCACGTATTTACTTCTGCTACTTCTGTTAATGACTATGCTGGGAAAAGATTATGTACTTTTTACTTATACAATAAACTATTTGGCTATGAGATAATGAACTCAAAAATAGTTGAAGGTTTTTTAATTTTACAAGATGTATTTTTGGCTAGCATCTCAAAAATGTATTTCATAAGGAACAATTTTATGAGATAATGGAGCAAAATAGTTGAAGGTTTAGCTAGAAGACCAAATTCAGATTTACTTATTAAAATCTCACTATCCTAGCAATATCCTAAGTTATCTTTCTTTTTCATAACAATGAAAATTTTAATCTTTTGAGCATGTAACTATGTTGAGTATCTTGGCTGATTGTTGGTGGTATATATCTTATTCTTTTTCTAAAGAATATACCCAAGAGAATTTACATTTTTATACTTTCTGGCATTCACGCACTAACTTAGATAGATGTTAATAATAAGACAAATATATGTGTATTTGATCTTTAAATTTGTGTATACATGCATATATATATATATATATATATATATATATATATATATATATATTTATATATATATATATATATATATTATGATAGGATTGATAATGTGCATAGTTGTATGTTGCGCAGTTGTGGGTTCGAGGGTGATAAATCTGTTTGATTTAAAGTTTGTGATATTCGACGAAGAAAAATGAAAAATTACAAAGAAAATGTTGTACACAAAGTCTTCAACAATTTGTAAATTTGTGCTTAATTAACTTCTAATTTTATCATTATTTATTTACGAATTTCCTCATTCATGCGATAAGTTATGATAAGATTTGTAAATACTTTAAAATAAATGCATATTACATCTCATGCAACGCACGTGTGAAATACTATTAATTTATAAGACTATTAAGCTGAAAATATATATTAGTTACCAAACAGGCTATTAATTAATATCTTTAAGTTGGAAAGTAAATGTTAAGGTTAGTAATAAAAGTTTAAAATTAATATATTCCAAATCTCATAAACTAATCTAAAATTTAACCTATGTGTAAAATTTACTCACATCAATAAGCATTGAAACATTTAAAGAAATCATATAAAATTGTTGTAGCCACAATTTATTATTTTATATATAACATATTTTAGTAATCTTAAATTCTAGTGCTCATTATAAAAATCAATGAAATAATTGAAGATGGTAGATTGTAATGAATCTTTTACATTCTAAATTGAGGACATTATATTGTAGATTATGATGGAATTCTAAATTCTAATGAAATCCAAGTAGAGGACGCCCCCTTGGTGCCTCATCCACGAGGGAACTAAATTTTAATAAGTTTTCTCATAAAGGTTCACATAATTGACATAATTGAAAGTGAAATGCAGTTAAATCATCAAATAGAACAAAAAATACACAAGTATGATCAATGAGTTTTTTTTTTTGGCAAAAAGTATGATCAATGAGTTATAAGTGCTTTTATTAAAAACTAGATTCTTATTTGTGCGATGCAACAACAACAACAATATCCAAAACTTATCCAAAAGATTTTGTGATTGATTAACATGAATCGATCCATGATATCGATGCCAAAAATAGAAGACAGACAAAAAGAAGAAAAAGGAAAGGAAAAAAAGTAAGATAAAATGGATAAGATAAAGATAAATAAATATAGAATAACAATAACTTACAAATATAAGAAAGATAAAAGATAAAAAGCAAAAAGATAAAAAAACATAAGCACATAAAAAGATAAAGAAGATATACGATAAAAGAAAACGAGAGAGAAAAGATAATAAAGAGATACATCGTCCACACGAATGTGCACCCTTCACTTTGTTCTCTCTTTAAAACCATACTCTTATCCAACTCAAGAAGACGCATATCAGTTCTAATTCCTCTAATTCAAGTTTGTTTGGATCTTCCCTCCCTCTCCTCTCTGTCTCTTCCCTCCACCCCTCAAGCCGTCTAATAAATGCATCACTCTGTCTTCTTTGCACATGTCCAAACCCCTGCAAATGAGTCTCATGTATCTTATCTTTTATAGGTGTTACTCTCATTTGTGCGATGCACGGAACAAAATTTAGTAAAATGATATAGTATTGTTTATTTACATAAATGATTGAAGAGACAATAGAGTTAATATAGTCAAAAATATAATTAGGGAGAGGAGTTAGTGTTTACATCTTTCTGAAAACTCGCAAAAATATAAATATTACAATGAATGAGAAAGCTACAAATTTCAAAAGCCTTTTTATAAACAACATTAGTAATTTGTTTATCATTCTCATCACTAAACAATATTAGAAATTTTTTATCTAACATGATCTCAATTAAATAAAATAAAAACAATAAGCAATAAAAATTAGATGAATACAACTCCTTACTGCAATGCTGAAATTTTAAAACTATAACACCACAACTGCATTCAAAATCAATTGCAATCTATTGCAGCCCCTTCACATCTATCATAGACATTCCTCAAGAGCAAGTCTGTAGATGTGTCTTTTTTGTTCTTGATCATGAATGATGAAAGAAACACCATGTAGTTTAAAACCATTTCGTTAACTATGATATGTATATGAAATTTCATATTATCATTTTAAAGTGAAAAAACATTGTAATAAGTGCCATATTTTTCAGGTTATATCTCTTGTCCATCAGAGTTTTATCAATCTAGAATTTACTTTTGATTAAGCTGATAATGAGAAGATACAATGTATATATGTATCCAAATTTTTCATACTCGGTATAAACTAAGTAAGCAATATATTCTATTAACAATAAGCCAAAAGAATAATGAAAATAAACCAATCATTTGTGATGGAATTCTAAATTCTAATGAAATTCAAATTGGGGATGCCCCTTCCTGCCTCATCTAGGAGGGAACTAAGTTTTAATACTGTTTCTTCTCATAAAGGTTCACATAATTGGTATAAATGAGAGTGAAATATAGTTAAATCATCAAATAGAACAAAAAAAATACACAAGTACAATGACTTATGACTGTTTTTATTAAACATGACTTATAATACGGAGTAGTTATAATCAAGACACAAATAACTTTTATTCTGTAAATTAAAGTTAATAAAATACTGAATATATTGTTAACGGTGATGGATGAACAATCAAAGTCTTATTTCAACCTTGATAAATTTCACTGCAACTAAATTAGCTATTTTATGTGTATTACATAGACATTCATAACATGAAACTACCCAGTGATGCATGGCATTAACAAACTGCAGAAGGCCATATGACATACGGAGTATATTTATTATTATACACACATTACATAAAATAAAGAAAACCTTACTGAATCTTTGTTGAGTTCATTATAATCTTTATGGGAAGAATTACTCCTGGTAAAAGCTCTTCTGGATACCGGCTAGTAACATGACAACAGAATGAGCATTTAAGCTATACTTTTCTTAAGTTTCTACAAATCTCTTTTAAATAACACTCTTAATCCACTCTTCCACCTTATTATTGGTTAAACAAGAAGCTGCTATCACTTGATCCACTACTTCACTCTCTACCTCCAGCAAACACTCTGGGCCTACTGCTTTAAACAAACACCCTTCAATCTCCTCAGTTATCTTCTTAGCAAGTCAGTCGAAACTAAACGGCACGAATGTCACTGTTTCATCAACCTGTTTAAGGAAACCTTCCATCCATTCTGTTGACTCTGCTATGATTATTTCATCATCACCAGCTGGCAAATTCAAGTCTGGGAACTGGTAGGATGCCACGTTGGCACGCTTTACCCGTTTTTTTGGCACGGGTGATTGCAATGTGGGCCTGTCCCCAAGATCAACTTCGACCTGTATTTGGACTGGCAATTCTCTTCCATGTTCTTCAGAATAGTTACCAGAAGCAGTAATGAATATTGTATTACTGATACTAATTTCTCTCCCATGTGAATCTGAAAATTTTCTGGTCTTAACAGCCTGGGACAAGCTCTTTTGAAGAACAAGATCGGATTTTTCAATATTTTCAAGAAAAACAATACACACAGGTTTCTCAGACAGTTTCTCTGCAATGTAATCCACAACAGTTTGCCCTCTGATTTTCAAGTCATATATGTTAAGAGCAAGATGATCAAACAGTGACTTCTTTGCTGGATCTGGGAAGCTGAGATCCACACAGATCAAGTTTTGTGTGGTCCCACATAGGACTTCGGAAAGTGCAATTGCAAGCTTCTTCTTACCCAAGTTATCTGGTCCGGTTAAATGTAACCATATATCTCTTCTGCACTGAGCTATTCTCTGGCTAACAGTTCTTACAGCTTCTTCTTGCCGCCCGACCCTTTCGGTTAGAGCTCTGAAGAGAATCTTGAAATCTATCCGGTCAGGATCAAAGCTTTTTGACTCATTGTTGATTTTCTGATTCCCTGATTCTCCTGAGGTAATACGCAAACCTAAGTCCATTGTCACCGAGCTTATGGAGGACGGAGATGACGTGGTGGGGCCCAGCTCATCATAACTTTTTGAGGGTGTTTCGCTGAACATGGAAAGAAGGATGGCATCATTACAGTCTGAAAGAACGCCAAGTGGACTGCTCTCTTTTGAGGGGGGAATGCTGCATCTTCCCTGGTTAGTGACCTGGAATCCAGTGTTGGATGGATCTTGAGAAGACTGTTGAACAGGGTTCATTGTCGAAACGTGTTGGTTGTAGTGAAGGCGGTCACAAACAGAGTCCCATTTCCTATGCAAGCCGTCTATTTTCGCACTCATGAATAACATTTTATCATCTGTGGCCTGCACTGAAGATGTAGAAAGCAGTTTTTACATGATCATATTTGTTCTTATTTAGTGACAAAAATTGAAAAAATGATTCAAACACGTCTCATATTCTATGAAAATGAGTAAATGGCATCGAACGAAAAACTGTCACTATATTTTTTTGCAAGAATTTATAGTTTTGACTGATCATAGAACATCAAATGAATGACACTAAGTTGCATCTGCATGCCACCTACTGAAGGGGAACGGGAAACGGAGACGGTAAAACCAGGAACTGTACCAGAGGAAAACAGCTCCGGTTCTAGACTTTGGATACTGCGACTGATGGTTCTGGTTCCATTTTTTAGATTTCTTGCTGTGAAAAGTAATCAGAATAAAAAGTTGTAAACTGGATCTACTGGAGAAGTGAACCGGACTGGTGCGTATCCAAGCCTACTACAGAGCTAACACGGTTGGGATTAAGTTCTGATAACATTTTTCTAAAATAAATCATCTTTTTGTCAAATACTTATTAGGTCATTCCAATTTTTGTTCCCGCCTTTTTCGTATTATCCTCTTTTGGTGCATAACTATAATCTTTTGGTCCTTTTGGTCACTTATCCGCAGAAATCACCTGAAAATGTATGGAAATTGGCCAGAAAAAATGGTCGGATGGACCACAGTAACAAAGAACTCGGTTGTGTGCCAAATGAGGGAATGACCTAGAACTGATAGTACCAAAGCCTGACGCTTTTGCGTATATATCTTGATGGTTTGAAAAATTACCATTAGTAGTTGAACGAGATTGAAAAAATAATGATCATAATAATGATAGTAACATGAACATAACTTTATAGGCATGAAGTTCAGGCTATACAGACCTTGATGGAGTCTATCCTGTTGGTGCTTTGGAGCCAAGAAGGCAGACTAGAGTGCTGATAGTGGCTTGCAACCGAAGAACTGAAACCTCCATCAGAAAGTGCATTAATTTCTTCTCTGCACTTTTCATTGCAGAGAAAACAGCACGCCGAACTTGGGTATGAACTACTTAATAATGGCCCTCTGATGAAATTGGAAGAAGTAGCAAATAGTCCTCCGAACGGAACAAAGGACTCCATCAAGCTGAAAGTTACCATATTATTATGAGCATGGAATTGTGCGTTCTTGTGTATAGAATATGACCACAAGTCAAAGGATATTGAAACCAAAGAAGTGCTATATGTTGCTCCGTATTTTATAAGAAGTGCTTTAAGAGTTTGCATATACTTGAACTTGTGAGAAGTGATAAAATTTAAAGATCATAGAGAAAGTTCTTATTAGTAAAAGCATTTAGTGCTTAGTGGTTAAAAGTAAAAGTAATTTTGAAAATTTAGAAGATGGGGTGTTGGGTAAAATATTTTAGAAAAAGTGAAGAGCAATTATAAACACCATTCCCCTACAGATTTTACCATAAAGCGCTTAAAGTTAAGAAGATGCCCCCAATATAAAAACACTCCTTTTAGCCCTTTTAAAGCAAAAATTCCAAAAGTGGTTCTCAAAAGCTACTGCAAAGTGCAAACGCTCCAGATATCTCATCTGAGCACTAAAAGTGATTCTCTACAAAGTCCTAGTCCTGTGCTTCCTTGATCAAGCACAAAAAGTGCTTTTTTAGAACTGAGATCACTTTTATTCATTTGGTCGCTAAACATTTCTTTTGAAGTAAAGGTACTTTCTACATTTGAAAATAATTATTCTTACCAAATACACTGAATTTGTCATCAAATCCCTCGCTCCAGAAAAGGAATCATATTTGTAATACACTAATACTGGTCTGGCATTGGAAATAAGATTCTTTGTGGTGGTAGTAAATAACAAGGTTTTTGGCTTCTAGTTCCGCTCTTTAATAGGTTCTCCTTTTAGCACTACTCTTACAAGAATACACATTAGTATATAGTATGTATGTACATCAGAAATAAACTCTGCATTTGATTCCATTTTATTGCTTCTTAACAAACTGCACCTAAAGATATACTAAAAAGTAAAAACCATGACAATATGGAGAAAACAACAAACTCTAACACAGTAACTCAGAAACAATACAAATCAATCACCATCATAGTAGATTCCTAAGGCATCACTAATTAATTTCCATAACCACACATCAAGGGTATTAAAGAATTTACCTGGATTTGGTATATGATGCAGGTTCAACTCCTGTGAAAGGTTCTGGGCATGTGATTGTCAAGAGCTGCAAATCCCAATCCTTCTCTAATGATGGGAATTTATTCAACACTTTCAAGTAAACCTCATATCGTTCCACGGAACCGATCACCCACAGGTTCTCAGCATGGATATTTATCAGATTACTCAGCTCCTGGACCACAAACTCCAAGGCATTATTGGAAGAAACTTCATCAACTGCTAACATTTTCAAATCACCATAATTGATTATAACACCTCCTGGCCCTCTACATTGTTCCTCCAGTGTTCTTTTCACTTCCTTGATCTTAAGTCTCAGCATCTCTTCATCATAATCCCCAATAGCATACCTCGAAAGCTCGTTTTCCACACAGACTATATTCAGTCCAGATAGCTTAGATGGTATTTGAAAATTTTGTGCAACTTTTCTTCTATTTACAATTCTTAAGAATTTATTGAGAGCATCATAAGAAGGAACCCCAACCAACAAAGGGTTCTTCTGTTTAGTCTTCATAAGAACCTCCCAGATTCTCTTGCAATTCTGTTCTCCATCTAAAATTACAGGATTGCCCAAGAAGGGGAAGGTGAAACCTTTCCTTCCCATATCAGAATCTGGGATTAAATTACAGAGAACCAAGGGATGACCTTTATATCTTGAATATCTAAAGAACTGATTAACAGGTCTCAAAATAGCAACCTTTATATCATAGCTAATGAATCCCGCTTCTCCGAAGACTCTGCTCACCACCGGATCATCAAGAATCGATATTATCATGTTCTGAAGCTCCACCTTGACCGCCGTAGAGCAAGAAGACTGCTGCGGGTTCTGGTTATGGTAGAAGTTAAAATTCTCCGGCTGCCTTCTCTGGTTCGCCTGAGACCGCTTGATGGCCGCCATGAGTGAGTTCGAAACCGGTGGCTCGCCGTCGGCAGCCGGGTTTGGGGACGACGACGGAAGCCGGTCGAGAGACAGGCCGAGGCAGAGCTCGAGTGCCTTGAACTGCGCGCGCGAAGAGTAAGCATTGTTGCGCGTCCGGGAACATGCTTCCCGGAGAGGAGAGGAAGGGAGTGAGAGGAGGGAGAAGATCATGTGAACCGACGTCGTCTGAGTGTGTCCCCGCCGTCTCGCCACCTCAACCGCGTCGTTTAGAGCTTCCGCCGCTTCCGGCGTCAAGCATTGCCGGGCAGTCGTCACAGGTGTCGGCATCGCCAGTCAGTAGTACTGATTAGTTTGTTTGTGTTACAGAGTCTTAGTACCAAATAAAAAAGAAAAGGTTACAGAGCAACGATCATGGCGTCGTAAGATGAAGCTTGAAAAACCATTAGCAGAATAGTACTAATAAAATAATAATAACAGCAACAATTCTAATATGGTAGGGGAAGAAGAAGGCTGGTGTGTGGGTGGGTAGCAATCAAGAACTGGAAAGGGATGGGGAAATGATAATCTATTATATACGAAGTGGAGTATTGAACACTAAAAGCATTTTCCATATTTGGGTTTGCTCTTTTTATGTTCTCTTTTAAAATCTTGTTGTACTATTCATATACTCCATATTTTATTTTTATTATATTTTATTAATTATTGTATTAAAAATTAAAATTTTAGAAAATATTTTTAAATTCTTCTCATTCTAAATTTTCAAAATATTAATTTTTTAAAATTTTTACTAATAGAGAATGAAAGATATTAATTGTCAAACTTATGCGTCGACAAACGTGAAATTGACTGTTGAAATTAAAAGGGAACGAAAGAAGCATGATTTTCACGCACCAAATCTAATTTTACTTCACAACTTTTTTCTTTTTTAACCCAAGGAAAAATCAATCACGATGGTAAGAGATGGGCAACACTTTGATTTTCATGTGTTAGTAAACATTATAAAAATTAATATTTTATACACGATAAATGATTATATATATTTGTAGAAAATTGCGATCAAAATAAGATATGTGAATACGGTAAATATCTCAATATTGCAATTATTAAAGAATGAAATAATACTTCGTATTATTAAAGGAGTTATAAAAAGAGACACAAACGCTACAAAATATGCAAATTTAAAGAGATATAGAGGGTGACACTTCATCCTGATGGCCCTCAAAATCTATTGGACAATTATCTGAAAAGATGTAAATTGAGCTTTGATCTCACTTTGATGGAAAAAGAGTAAAGTTCCTGAGTTGAACTCCAAATTTTTCTCTTGTAGCACTTTCTTCCTATCAAGTGAGTTACCCCCAAAAGATAAACATTTAAAGAGAAATAGAGGATTTTTTAAAAGAGATATAGTGTCTCAATAGTAGCTTTGAAATTGTTTAAATTGGTTAAATTTATTATAATTAATGAAAATATGGTTAATCTCACTTAACTTCATGAATTACGAAAATTTATATTTAAAGAGTATGTATTATAAAAAAAAAATACATATTACATATGAAAATAGTTAAAATTTTGATATACATTCACTTCAACCAATTCAGATATAAAAGTGATTTTAATCTTACTTAGGTAGACTATTACACAATTTAATACATAAAATCAAATGTTACATGAATGTTAAAAATTTTATCGATTATTAAGACCGATAACCTCAAAATAAGGCACACCTAACGCTATTGAAACAAAAAAAGCTAAAGAATGACAGAAAATTAAAAGATTCATAAAAAAAAACCCTATTTCTCAAGATAGAAGCTTCAGCTAGCTTAGAGGAAGTAGTCAAAATCCACCCATCAAAAATCAATCATGACTAAGATAATTATCCCTTCGAAAAACCAATCAATTCTAACCCTCCATTCACTTCACAGCTTTACTTCTCTAGGCTTCATTTTTTTAATTGATTTTAGACATGAACCTTGTCATAAGTAATTATCACATTTTTATCTTTATTTTTATGTCCGAAATATACACATTATAGCTCTCACTATTCATCATGCTAATGCATTTCATATAAATATATTAATATACTAACTCAATTACTTTGTCGTCAAAGTATTTTTCACATGTGTTGTAGACTTCAAATGGGAAGCAAGCCTAATTTTGTAACACTCTTTAAATTTTAAATTATTCATGTTACTAATTTAACTTCTTAATGAGAGGTTTTTACATAAATTACTCGAATAAAGTGTATTTACAAAAATATGACTAAAGTTACCATGTGTATAGAGTCGGTCATTTAAGTATAAAGATTGGACATAAAATTAGTCATTAATGTATACATGTGTATTCATTACATGTATTAAAGTTACATTTTTAAATGCCACATTTTTAAACAACTTCTATTTTATCATAAATATGTAATTATTTATTCTAATAATAATATGTAATTTTATATATGAGAGTAATTTTTTTATCATAGAGGAATTCAATTATTATGATCCAAAATTAATTTTAGTTTTATTTCTAATTATTTATTTTAATTCACACTCACGATGAATTTAACTATTTTAGTCACTTTTATGAAAAAAGAAAGAGAAAATGGTCAAACAGGATCTTCTACTATTATGAAATCGTCAAATAAAGTCATATACTCAATAAAGTGTCATATAAATGCATCTATTTATAAAAAGTAACTGGATGAGTCTTAATGACCTTTTGACAACCTCGTAATCCCGATTTTAGCATAAGTCTGACTATCTTTTCAAAATTTATTACTCCCTCCGTTCTTATTAAAACTTCCACTTTCCCCTTTTGTAAAAAATTTGTGGTTCACAACATTTCTTACACATTTCTCTCTCCTCTGCACAATTCTCCACCACACAATACCCGTTATCTTAAATTGTGTGTCAAACCTATTTGGAAGATATAATAGGAACGGAGGTAGTATAAGGTTGACGACAGGGCTGAACGTGTCATCAACTTTTCGTTGAATCTACTTTTCGACAGGTCGGTGGCACCGGCCAAGGTGTCATTCGTGGTAGCAGAAGTGAAAAATAACGTCATGTAAGCTAAATTCAGGATTAGAAGGTTGTCAACGGGCGTTATGAGTCATCTGATTGCTTTTTAAAAGTACATGTGATGGTCCCAAGTAGAGTTAAATGCATAAATGGTACTTTAACTATTGGTAATGTTGCACAAATGGTACCTTAATTGAGTACATGACAATAATTAATGTTGCACAAATGGTACCTTAATTAAGGTACCTTAACTATTGGTAATGTTGCACAAATGGTACCTTAATTAAGGTACATGGTAAATACGTGTTCAATAGTTAAGGTACCATTTACTCAATAATTAATTGATGCATTTGTTGAAATTAATTTATGACATTGGTTTTTTCCTAATACTGTGTCCGTGTGCGAAGTACTCCCTCCGTCCCGCAATGAACTTCTCACTTTCCTTTTTTGGATGTCCCAGAAACAAGTTCTCATTTTCTTAAATGACAAGTTAATCTACATCAAAACAGTAAAATTTACCTCATGGTAAGTTTATTTCCTTAATATGTTTGTAGGCCAAACTGTGAAGTTCACTGGAGGGAGTATATTTTTACATATGAACACAACACTACAAAAAAAATAACAAAATTGTGTACCATCGTCGATTTGTCATGAGCTATTCAAAAATATGTTATGACCCGTGTCAAACTCCATTAATCCGTGTCAATTACTCCCTCCGTTCCACTAAGATTGTCTCATTTTACCTTTTCGGAAAGTCTCACTAAGATTGTCACATACCAAATTTGGTAAAGATTGCGTGGCTCTAAACCATTCTTACTTTATTCTTACTTTATCAATTTAATATCAACCACACAAACTCACTTTTCTTAATAATCGTGTCACCTTCTCTCGTCTCAATCTCATTGGGACGGAGGTAGTAAATGTTAATTGTTGTTTTTCGTAATGCAGAAATGGGCTAGGTCTTAAAATTATGGAAAGTATTGGAAAATTGAGGAAAAAAAGTGGATGGGTTCAAGATGAGGAATATCTCAGCAAACTACCAAGAAATGTGTTTTTAGAACTGGTGGTGGTGAGAGTAATAATTATTGTGCGGAATGATGCTTAAGTTTTAACGATACGTTGACTAGATAAGATTGTGATAATTATCACAGGCTTCTACCGTTGTTAAATCAACAAAATTTCAATAAAGAAAGTAAAAGTAGGAAGGAGCGGACTCAACGGAGGAGATGGTTTGTACGGGTCTTTACTCTTTATGATGTTTTGGGGTAGGGGTGGAGATGCTTGAGTCCACTTTAAATGACAGCCCCAATCGTAGGGTCCCTCAGGTCATTCTATTCTTTGGTGTCCACCAAACTCAATTTTACTCGTACATTTTTTTGTAAATCGGAATGTTTCAAGTGGACTACTTTTTAAATAAAAAAAGACACTTATTTAGTTATTTATTAATAATAATGAAAGTCACAAGACACAAAGTAAATCAATAGCTGAGAGATATCCTGAGGTGAGTGATGAACTGTTTAGCAATACAAGAGGGAGATGAATTGTGTGTGTGGAACTGTGGCAGTTTTTCGTACAGTTTTAGTGTGGGGTTCAGGGAAATGTGAAATAGTAAAGTGCACAAGGATTTAACGAGGAAAAATCCCTTGGCTCAAATGGATTAAAAAACCTCGACCTCACTCAGAGGAATTTTCAACAACTTCACTAATAAACCTTTTGTGGTTACAAGGTAAATTCTCCTAATCTACCCTTGAGCCACCCCAACTCTATCCTCTCTATGAAGAGTTATGCATCTCTACCTTGCGGGGAGAGAGCCTTTCAGCTTTACAACAAAGCTCTCACACACACGACCCCAACCCAAGGTAGCTACACTTTAGTTTTTCCTCAAAATCTAGTTACAAGATAAAGAAGAGAGAAGAAACTATATCTAGAACTTCGTAATCAGGTCCAAGTGTCTTGGTCTTGATAATTCTTAATAAGTATTTTTCTCTGTAATTGCTCGGTCAAGCACACTCTTGTTCTTGATTCCTTGAATATAAATATGGGCTAGAAGATGGCCGTTGACCCTTCTTTCCTTTTGAAGCTTGGTAGACTTGCCTTGATAATTTTGAATTTCTTTCCTTCCAGTTACTTCACTTTATTCGTTCAATCATGAATGATTTTACGAGTCATCATATAAGGAAGCAATATTGATTTACTTAACATGTAGACACGCAACAGTCATTAAGTAGCAATAAAATATTCATGCGATCAATCTACAAGAATATTTCTTTTTAGGAAAGCTTCAGACAACCTTTATTAATATGGCAATCAAGTTAAGAAGGCAAGATAGCGTGATATCATATATATAAGCATGCAACGTCAAAATATTACTTAAAAAGTTACGCTGCTAAAGTATCCTTACCAAAGGAGTTTCCAGTTGACCTTTTTGGCTAAATGTCACGGTCAATTACAATTATAGTGACAAAGTATTTATTTAGGTGACACATACATAGGTCAAGTCATTAAACCAAATGCTTAGTCATCTATTAAGACAATGTGCCACGTGTGTAATATTGTAGTGTCATAGGCATGCAGACATACATCAATCAATTCTTTTATCAAGCATGATAATTATGTATGTTAATCAACAAAACTAATTACCAAGTTTGTTCGTGATAGAACCGTTCGTAATTCTATCCAAAGGTCCACCTGCATGGTTAGTTAAATAATGAATTATTGTCGTTTGGACTTAGAGGTCTTTTCTGTTTGAGGTTAGTCATCAACAAAACTAAGTAATCAACAAATTCCCCCTTTTTGTTGATGACAAACCTTAGGTGCCAAAAGAGTCCCTGCAGATTAGTACTTAAGCAAAGCATAGCAATATAGTCCCTGCAGATTAGTACTCGAGCAAAACATAGCAATAAAGCAACAATAGTTTGAGTGTAGCAGCAAAAAGAGGCAGAGGCACCTGATTATTTTCCCCTTTTGGCATCAACCAAAAGGAAACAGAAAATAACCAAAACAGTGCCGAGTAAAAGTGCAAAATAAGCTAGTGTTTTAAGATGTTAAGTAGCAAAAATCTCTCCCAGCCAAAAAAATGTTTAATCATCATCAGAGGAGTAAATTATTCTTCGATGAGTCGAACCAGGTTCATCGAGCCGCTCCGCTACTTCCTGTTTGAAAGATTAGAAATCATTTCGAATAGCGCTGGTGGAATCAGCCAGTGTGTCCACTTTCTATGCCAATGCAGAGATGGAGTCTGAAAGGGAAGCAAATTGGTGTTGAATATATCATTCCAGAAGATCTATTCGGTCAGTGATTGGGGGTACAACCATCATTGGGTCGATGGAAGGAACCGGAGTTGGTTTTGGCTTGGGTTTTTGTTCTGAAGACGAAGGATCAGTTGGTTTAGGAAGTAGATGAGAGTTTGATATAATCAACCTGAGGTTGCTAAGACACCTTTTTTCCAGGACCTTACAAGCTTCTTCAGAAGAGAACCTATCTAGAGCAATTCCCTTAGATCAGAATATTTTGGTAAGCAGTGGGGCATATGGAATACCAATCCTTCGGGATGAAGTACTAATGGTAGAACTGAGATGGGCCATCATTAAACCAGGAAGGTTGATAGGAATTTTGTTGGCTAAAAGGTACATATAGGCCAGTTCAACTCTGGAGGGTGTGAATCTACCTTCTAGCCTAGGAATCAAGTTGTGATGAACAAAGTAGAACAACAATTTAGGAATCGGTGCAAGGCTTGCAACATGGAGAGAGGATTCGGAAATGGTTGGGTTAAAATATTCAAGTGCAACTGTTTGAGAAGTATTTGTTAGGGGCCACTCGGTTTTGTTATATTGGCATATACCAGTACATGGAACACCTAAGATTTGACCCAGATCATTGATATTTAACAGAATTTTGGTACCTTGTACCCTAGAAGATAAAACATTGTCTTTGATAATAAGATTAGCCAGAAATTCTGAGATCAGTTCAGGATACACAGAGGAACAATTGTTGGAATCAAACATGGTTTCCCATTTTTGGAAGGAAATAAGCTCAGTAAAATTAGAGGTTTTTCGAGTAAGATCACCAGAGGATATGGAAAGTACCTTAACTATCCCACGGGAGAGATACTCCTCCTTGAGTCGCGCGGCATCCTCGTCGACTACCCTCCCCATTCTTGGATATTTCTTGGTGGAGCCCTTTTCGGAGATGATCCCTTCGGCAATTGCCCTTTTTCGAGTGTACTTTTGAGGCAAAACCTTTCCGTCGCGAGTTGATGGTTTAGAGGGGGGAAGTGGTTTTGCTCGTTCCCCCTGAGATGAGGAGGATTTTCCCTCAGTCATTGGGGGGGGGGGGGGGGGGGGAATGATGCTCCGGCAGTAGTTGAAATGGAGGGGCTCTGCTCCATGGGAGGTGAGGTGGGTTCCAAATTAATGCGTACCGATGAGGAAGAAAGGGTTGCCTGGGTTTTGCGGTTTCTGTTTGAACGTCGGAGTGCGGTTGGGGGAGCACCTCCTCTAGATTTAACCATGGCGGTTTAAGAAGGAGAAGAAGGGAGAGTTTATGGAAGGTGTATGTTTTTGGAAGTGGGCGGCGTATTGGTACATGGGATTCCTTTACACTTCCCAAAAAAATCTTAACGATTTCTTTCGAAACAAAAATCTTGATGAAAGAAGTGTCCGATTGTTTAGATCCGCTACCTGAAAAATTTTGGCAATTTAAAACGTTCCATTTAAAAATTATTGCCTCTTCTTATGAAAATCAAGTAAAAAGATTTCTCCTTAAGTTATACAGAAGGAAGGAAATTTAAAAATAATGATCTAGCAGGGGTTAGAATTTAAAGGAGAAAGTAGTTTTAAGCATTGATAAGACCAAGTTCAAGTCGAATTAATTCAAACCTTTCTCTTCCCAGGGGCTTTGTAAAAATGTCGGCAATTTTCTTGTCGGTGTTGCAATATTCTAACTTGATTAGCCCCTTTTCTGCGCAATCTCTCAGAAAGTGATGCCGGATATGGATATGTTTTGTTCGTGAGTGCATGACCGGATCTTTTGAGATGTTGATTGCACTAGTATTGTCACATAGAATTGGTGTGCAATTTATGATGATCTCGTAGTCACTCACTTGTTGCATGATCCACAAGGATTGTGAGCAACAAGATGCGGCTGCTACGTATTCGGCTTCGGCCGTTGAAAGAGCAACTGAATTTTGTTTCTTAGAACTCCATGAAACCAAGCAAGGACCTAGAAAGTGAGCCGTTCCAGATGTGCTTTTTCTATTTAATAGATCACCTGTAAAATTAGAATCTGAATATGCAATAAGATTAAAATCCTCATTACGTGGATACCATAAGCATAGATTCATAGCTCCTTTGAGATATTTGAGGATCCTCTTGACTGCTTTGAGGTGAGACTCCTTGGGATTTGCCTGGAACCGGGCACATAGACCTACACTGAAAACTATGTCGGGTCTACTGGCAGTTAGGTATAGTAGAGACCCGATCATTCCTCGGTATTTCTTCTGGTCTATGCTTGTTCCTGCTTCGTCTGCATCCAGCCTATCATTTGTTCCCATCGGTGTTGTCATTGTCTTGCTTTCACTTGCTCCATACTTCTTGAGTAGTTCCTTGAGATATTTTTGTTGAGATATTTGAGTTCCTTTACTTGTTTGTTTGATTTGGAGACCAAGGAAAAAATTTAGTTCACCCATCATACTCATCTCGAACTCGGAGCTCATAAGAGAGGAAAATTCATCACAAAGTGAATCGTTAGTAGCACAAAAAATAATATCATCTACATAAATATGAACAACCAAGAGGGATTGATCTTTTATTTTTAGAAAAAGAGTTTTATCTATTTTTCCTCTTTCAAAACCATTTTCCAAAAGAAATTTTGATAGACGCTCATACCAAGCACGAGGTGCTTCTTTGAGCCCATAAAGTTCTTTATCTAATTTGAAAACATGATTAGGAAAATCTGGATTAAGAAATGTGCCACGTGTGTAATATTGTAGTGTCATAGGCATGCAGGCATACATCAATCAATTCTTTTATCAAGCATGATAATTATGTATGTTAATCAACAAAACTAATTACCAAGTTTGTTCCTGATAGAACCGTTCGTAATTCTATCCAAAGGTTCACCTGCATGGTTAGTTAAATAATGAATTATTGTCGTTTGGACTTAGAGGTCTTTTCTGTTTGAGGTTAGTCATCTACAAAACTAAGTAATCAACAGTGAGATATACGGAGTAGAACTTATCAGCCCCTGAAGACCCGTCAAAATTGCTAACCCTGCATCCCAATATGCTAATCTAACAACAAAGCTGCACTTGCTACTAAAAGAAATGGACATAAAACTAGAGTTATTAAATTAAAAAGAACAAATAGAATCAAATCTCCTTGTGTTTCCAGCCACCAGCAAGGGAGAAGAGCTTTGATCAGCCACCTCCAAAGACGTCATTCCGATTTTACCAACCATTGTTCAAGTATTTGTCTCACACCGAAAAGCTATAAAACAATAAAATACCATATAAGACATTGAGCTACTTCTCCTATCAGGTTGACCTTTAAGGATGGAACTCCGAGTTTAACATGACAGCCAAGTTTGTTGTAGTTTGACTGCTTGTTTGGCACCCATAATTAAGGATAGCTAGCGTTAGTTCCGGCTCACGCAACCCATCCAAGCAGTCACCACACCCGACTGGCCAAAGCTACCGGGAACAGAAACATCCTACAACCGAGGGGAACAAAAACACCGTATATACCGAGAAGGAAACTAGACTAAGATTACCACCTGACACCTTATGGAGCAGACTTGCAAACCCTAATCAGATAAAGTTAAAACTAAAGGAAACAAAATTTCATTTTCAAGTGGACTACTTATACTTTCTTAATGAAACGTCTCGGATTCAAATAACCAAATAGGTGAATGATTCTCTTATCTCAGAATGATCACCCAATTAGTGTTTCATTTCGCCTCAATCAGTAATGTATTCTCCCGAAATAATTGTTGTTTACACTTTTTTTTACTTATATTAGTCAACACAAATTTGTTGTATTCTCCAAGTTTGAGTATTAATTTTTTACTATTGTTTATTTTAGGGAATCAATAAAAAATTTGTCTATTTTTATTATTATCATTAAATTGAAAATTTCCGGAAATGAATAACTTTATGCTCAACAGTTATATATAAGTTGTTTTCAGCAAAAGAACTTGGGATGGGCAGACTAACATATAGAATAGTTCTATTATTTTATATAAAATAACTTGAATCATTTTTAGTTTGAGCTGCCATTTCGAGAGGTAATTATTATATATTAATCAATGCTCGTCAATAAAAATTATTGTCATATAGTTAAAAAACTAACTTAATCATTAAGTTACACGATAATAGTTTTTCTCATTAAGGCATCTATTAAGACATATTTTCTGTCAATTATTTTAAATCAATTTTGGAATAGATTTGTGCTAATAAATGAAGTCTCTCACTGACGTTATAATCCAAGAATAATATTTTACTCAACTCAAATTGTTTATTTAGCACATAAAAGAAACAGACTCGTATAAAAATATCACTTTGTTCGTACAAACGTCTTAATCAAGACATGATTTAATGCAAAAAAACAAATCCTTATTAGCTTCATGTGATCAAATATGACATTAGTCACGGGGCTTAAGGTTGGAGGTACGAGAACAAGAACTAATGCTCAGATAGGTAGATATTTCTTAAGAAGACATTTTGATTATAAGAAAATAGTAGCTCTATAAGATATTATTAGTGCTAGGGACGCGTACGATCATAGTGACCTAGACATAGCAAAGAAGGATGGTGTTAAGCTAGCGTTGTTCTATGTGCTAGCACATACGGAGTATGTCATAAACCATGCATGGTTTATTGGAAATCAATTTTGAAGGCCATTGATAGAGAGAAGTAATTCAAGTTGGTTGATGATATCGAAGTATTCAACTCATGTTCTTGGGAAGATGATGTGTGGGACGACTTAGTTATTAATATGAAGAGTAGCGCAAATGCACTAATAGTATGCAAAGAAAATAGAGTTGCATTCCCATATTATAGATTTGGGGTTTTGAAACATTCCCAAGTCAGGCTAATATAGGGTTGTGCAATGTTATTGAAGGCACAAAAATGTCATAACCTGAACAAACAGTAATATATATAATCTATCACAACATACTATATATATTAATAGATGACACTAATACATGAATGATTAAATCATAGAGCATTTTTATGACTTTTCTTGTCAAAGTAAGAGTACTTAACAATGTCATATTACATATGAAGCAATGAAAAAATTGAAAAATATATAATAACAGTACAACATTAAAATGTAAATAAATTAACAACGATAAAAATTGAACGAGTAGAGGCTGATGAAAATGCAATGAATGAGCAGCCGGCCGGTTTATCTATGTGATCTCAGGGTGGAGCCCTGGGAACAAGAAAGAATCAAGGACTGGTCGGGTCGTACCTCTTTCTGCATCGATACTGTGAAACTCATGCCTCCAAAAGTATTTGATTTGATTCGTGGGTATTCAATTTGCCCGCCCTTTCCTCACTTTTTATTCCCACACGTACCCAACAGTCCTTTTCATGCACCGAAAAATACTTCCTCAGTCTCCCGAAAAGGTTGGTCAAATTTCCTTTTTTGGATGTCCCAAAACGAATTGTCATTTCCATTTAAAGTAAAGAATATATGACTAAAATCAATTCTCTCTCCTCTGCAAAAATTTCAACCACACATTTTTTCTTTATTAATCCACGTGAAAGTCAACTTTGGCGAACCTTTTCAGGACGAAGGGAGTATCATTATGATCCTATTGACCTTTTCTATGCTTTTTTTAGTACATTGGAACGGACCTTTTACTCAACTTTATAAAGAAAATGCTATAGGTACGAGCGGAGTCAGGGTACTGGATCGAATTGGACCGATACAAATAATATTTTTTTAAAAAAAAATATCCTTGGAGCTTTTGTTTTTATGCACGTCTAATAAAATATGAAAATGGTCAATATACCCGCACGGGTAGCTCAGTTGGTCGAGTGGTGAGAGATTTGGAACAATGGACCAAGGTTCGAATCCCCGCAGCGATCGGGTGGAGGTCACAGAACCTGAAATAAGGCTGGGCCTCTGGTGCGCACGGGTGTATGGGCCTACTGCCATTCTGCTGACTGAGTCACCGTGACTAACATCCCCACCATCCTGTCGGGTCGGGGTGGGAGGGCTCCTGGGGTGAGAGATTCCACCTTTTGGAACAATGAAAATGATCAATATAGCTAAAATAAAAACAATAGATAAAATTGTGATTTTTAATATGAACTGATTATAGTTATCATGTTCAATTTTATACAATATTAAACACAATAACTTGAATCACATCTTTACGAATCAAGGCAATTTATATCCTACACCCGGGTGTACATGTACACCCGTTTTTTTTGTAATTCATAGCAAGTTTGAGGATAGTTAATAGGTTGAGCTGAGTTGTTTCCCTTTTTTCCGTCGTATGCGTGCTCCCTGCGCTGCCCTTCCTGAACGTGAGTGGGGCTGGTCCTTTTTATTCTCCTTTCTAGCTACTTTAATGTTTGTGCTTTCTTTTTAATTTTTTTTATTCTCCTTTAGCTGAAATTTGGTATGAGTAAACTAGACTTAATGAAGAAGATGCTCAAAAAGGTTCATCAAATAATTCCACCGGAAACCACCTCAAATGGGGACGGCCGGATAGAGCCTCCTATAAAAGGGCTTATTTGCACTTTTTATTAAAGTTCGAGGGCTTATTTGATAGTTCTCCCTTATTAAAATGTACTATCGTATAATATAAAATATTATAAAAACTATAGTTTATTTTAAACTCAAATGAGTAAAACGACTAAATAGAATGAACGGAATCAAATGAGTTTTTGGATTTTTGAAAACTCATTTTGTAAGTTATGTATGGCCATTTAGTACCTCTGTTATGCTCATTTTAAAAAATTATGTCAATGCATATTTCAAAAGTTTCATATTGCATTAGATTCACATAGAAGTTGATTGTAGACACAAGACCATAAATTATGATACTCAACCGCACGATTCTAATACCCAATAACGAAAGTTTGATGCTCACTGAAAATGTCTTGATGCTCAACGAACAAAACTTACAATTTTCATATCAATGTTCATCTTATAAGTTACATATGCTCATTTGTATAGGTTTGATGCTCATTAAAAATTCATTAATGCGCATTTAACAGAAATCGTGATTTCCATCGATCTCAATCGATGAAGTTTGATACTCAATGAAAATGTTGTGATGTTCAACTAACAAACCTTATGACTTTCATATCAATGCACATTTTGCAAGTTACGTAAGCTCATCTGGTACTTGGTACTGATCTTGTGCTCATTTTGTAAATGTCATATCAATGCATTTTTAAAGTACTATTCTACATTAGATTCACATATTGAAATTCATAGGAGTTGATTATAAATATAATGTAATAAGTTTTTATAAAAGAAAAAATAACAAAAAGAAAATGAATTAGAAGTTATGAAGTAGAGATCACGATTCTGAATATTAGACTCCTAATACTCAACATAATAGGTTTGATGCTCATTAAAAGTTCATAAATGCTCATTCACCAGAAATCTTGGTTTTTATGTCAATAGCAGAGGTTTGATGCTCAATTAAAATGTCGTGATGTTCAACTAACAAATCTTACGATTTTTATATCAATGTGCACTTTGTAAGTTATGTATGTTCATTTGGTACTGATGTTGTGTTCATTTTTGAATTGTTATATCAATGCATATTTCAAAAGTATCAAATTACATTAGACTCGCATATTGAAATTAATAGGAGTGTATTATAGATATAATTTAATAAGTTTTTATAAAAGAAAAAATAAGAAAAAGAAAAAAGAATTAGAAGATATGAAGCAGGGATCGTGATACTTGTTGGGAATATTTTATGGTGTTCAATCTAGTTAGTTATCTTTGTATTTGTGTAGTTATTAATTAAACATGTAATACGGGCCACAAATGTGTATCAGCCCGTGGGCTTCCTTGTAACCCGTAAGTTAGCCAACTTCTCCTATAAAAGGAGGCTAACTTACGGGAACCCAAACTAATCGAGAGAGGCTTAGAGACGCAGAGGCGTAGAGATAGAGAGAAATTAGGTTTGCCGCTGCTCTCCTTCTCCAGGGAGAGCAGCGGACAGTTTTATACGGTTTACCAGATTTGCGTTTCAATCTTGTCGATTTCTTTCTATCTGCTTCTTATTCTTCTTGTTATGATTGTTGAATGTTAGAATTCTGGGACTAACATTTGGTATCAGAGCCGAGGCGTGAAACAGGTTGGATCTGTCTGTGATTTTTTTGGATCTAACGAAGAACTACTCTGTTTTTTCTTCTGTTTTTCTACATGTATAGATTTGCTCCTGTAATCTCGTTTGTGAACGAAATTTTGTAAAAATCATACTGTTGGATTCGCCTTTCAAAACCGATCCAGCAGCATACCTCTTTTTTCGTTTTCTGCAATTTTTATATTTCGAAGATCTCTACATTGAGATCTCGAAATCCTTAATTCTCACTGCTGCAGAAACGTTTTTGGCTTGAAACTGATACAGGAGAATCTCGACTTTCAGGGCTATTCAGAACAGGTTTCAGATTTTCAAAAATCAATGTTTTCGTTTTGCAGGATCTCGACATTTAGGGACTCGATTTCTTCTTCTCGACATCTTGATCTCGAGATTTGCATCTCGACATCTTGATCTCGAGATTTGCATCTCGACATCTTGATCTCGAGATTTGCATCTCGACATCTTGATCTCGAGATTTGAATCTCGAGATCTTGATTTCGAGATTTGCATCTCGACATCTTGATCTCGAGAGTTGAATCTCAAAATCAGGATCTCGAGATTTGGATCTCGATATCATGATCTCGAGATTTGGATCTCGAAATCAAGATCTCGAGATTTGAATCTCGAAATCATGATCTCGAGATTTGGATCTCGAAATCAAGATCTCGAGATTTGAATCTCGAAATCATGATCTCGAGATTTGAATCTCGAAATCAAGATCTCGAGATTTGTAATCTCGAGATTTGGAATTTCGAGTTTTGGAATTTCGAGTTTTGGGATTTCGACATTTGGGATCTCGATGTTTTGGATCTCGACATTCTGAAGATTTCAAGATTTTCAAAATTTCTCGATGTTTTGAATCTTTCAAAGTTTGCAGTTTCTTGGAACTCATAATTCGAATCTTGACATCCTTTGCAGTTCATCGAAGCTTTACATTATAAGGATCTCTGAATGATTCCCTGCTTATAAATGTTTCAGGAGTTTTCGATGTTCTGATGTTTTTCAAACAGCAAGTTTTCGAGATTATGAGGTTTTCGAAACTCCAAAGTTTTCGATGTTCAAACATTTTGAAATTCTGCAGATTTTGATATTCTGAGGTTTGTTTTGTAGGTGGTTTTCGCCATTATTCTTCGAGGCAACCTCGAGATTTGGATTTCAAAGTATTGCCTTAGAATTTTGTTTAAAATCCACTTGCTCTCGATATTCAACATCGAGAACCTCAACTTCGAAGAAATTCCTCAAAAACTCAAAATTAGAGATTTTTTGCGACACCGCACTGTTTTGGCCATAACTTTTGACTCCGTGATCCGATTTGAGCAAACTTTTTTTTGTTAGAAAGCTAACGAAAAAATCTACATTAATTCTGGACTACGCCCCAGAACCCATTATCACGCGCCCTCACTCGCAGTATTTGAGGGTCAAAATGTTAGTTTTCCGACAAACATTGTAAATCACCGATGTCCAGGTCAAAACTTAGGCAAATCTGTTCAAATTCTTTCATTGTAAACCCTGAGGTCAAAGCTTTTCTAAACTTCAATGTAAAGGTCTGAAAATCGTAGATAATTCAATCTACCTCGCGTCAACGGTCATCTTACAACAATCAACAATCAACAATCAACTGCTGAAGCCTCCCCTGACTCATCAACATTATGTGATCATCAACATGCTGAAATTCTATATGGTGAACTCAGGAAACCGTCATGTGTGGTACTTGTTCAGATTGCTCCACACACATGGCGGGGATGACAAGCTGTGAGCAATCAAACCTTGCACATTCTGAGGGGGAGTTTCAGTTTTCTCCTCCTGGCGCCTTACACCGACAGAGCAAGGAATCTCTCATCGGATGCAACATTCTAGGGGGAGTGCTCAAAGTAATCCTCCCCGGTGCCTAACAATGACAAAGCATACCGAGTGCTCCAGTTGAGGGGGAGTACGGAGAGAAAATGAAGAAAGTAATGAGAGAACATGTCCCTATGGCTTAGTAAACCCAACTAAGTCTACCCAAGGGACAAAGCCGAGCGTAAGTGCGTAAGTGAGCGAGCGAGTGAGTGAACATTATGAGCATTAGGAAGCAGAAGGCTCAAGTGAGAAGAAAAACAATTAACAATGATGAGTCTGCTACCTCAATTGCCTGTTATGAATTGAACATTTGCTCCTAGCCACTAAAATACTCTGGACTATCCCCATAGGTTCAGGACTGAATTTATTCAGATCCCGGGTAGAAGTCGCTGCATTTTGTCCAAACGGCGCATGCACAACCCTACCCTAGACCACTCACTTGTCTCCCAACAGACATGTGTTTAATCATATTTCACGGGGAACCGCATCTCTCATTACTACCTCCTTACGAGGCAAGTAATACTGACTACAGTGGCCTCAGCCCCATGCCACTGAACTTTCATTGATCACGTCGTGTCTAGTTACCTCACTCCCAAATGTTTTTGAATTTTCTAGGACACCGACACACTTTTTGAGTCAGTTGCAGGTCTTCAAAGACCCGCGAGAACTTCCATAGGGCTCATCTATTACAGATGTAGACCAATAATTGGAAGGAAGTTCTGCTGTTGCAACATAAGAATCACCAACATTTTCAGGCCATTGCTAAAGAGTTTATCTCTATAGTGATGATAACGGGCGTCTTCACGACCCCGGGGGGCTACGTTATCTTCTTTAGATTCTGCTTGTTTTTTTTCTTGTTTTTTATTTCCGCAGAATAAAAGAATAAAAGCATGACGTCCCGATTCATCGGATCGTCATGAGGGGGAGAGTGGTCCACATGCTGTTAACACTGAACAAATCATTCTGGGACACTTCACTCCTCCATCACAAAATTCAACACCCTCTCTCCTATCTCCGCAACTCAAATCAAATGGTCAGCTACACTCTCAAATCAACAATCATTATGTTCCGCTGTGCCACCGATAAGTTCTCCTCAAATGCATTCATTCCAAATAGTCAAAAAGACTACATTGTGGAGGAGACAGAGGTCAAATAAATACTCGTGTCCTGAAGATGAATTCCATGGGCGTCTCCTATTCTCCAAAGAACATTCATTCTAGAGGCGTCACCGGACTTCATCCAAGCTGATCAAGAGCAACTTCTGGAAGGCAAGGACTACATGCAAGATTCAGAAGGTCCCTCAACCCCCGACATCAAAGATCAAATTGTCAAGAAGACATCAAAGGGGAGATTGCAAGGATTTCTTCAGATAGCCTTCCTCAGAAGTCAAGTTCAAAGACAAAGGAAGCTCAATAACAACAAAGACAAAGATATCTGCGCTGCAATGCTGATTCAACACGATTGATCACCAAGGGGGAGATTGTTGGGAATATTTTATGGTGTTCAATCTAGTTAGTTATCTTTGTATTTGTGTAGTTATTAATTAAACATGTAATACGGGCCACAAATGTGTATCAGCCCGTGGGCTTCCTTGTAACCCGTAAGTTAGCCAACTTCTCCTATAAAAGGAGCCTTTTTATATATAATTTAACAGATTCAGCAAATTCAATTGCTCCAGTCAAAATTGAATATACGTTACTATGAATAAGTCACTACATCTTAGGAGATCACATTTTTGTAAATATAATTTATTTTAGTGGTCACACACACACACACACACACACACACATATATATATATATATATATATATATATATATAATTATTTCTTTTAACATGTGAGAATTATTTTACTTCAATTTGAAGCAATTAGACTTGGTTGTTGTAAAACATATATGGGGAAACTAAAAAGGATGGATTAGGAACTTTTTAATCGGAAGAGTTTGAATATCAATGAGACTAAAATAAACAAGTCAAACTGGAACATAACGAGTCACACCGGGAAATTATATCGTGGGATCGGCACACCATGCTCAAGGTGTACCGATCCCAAAACTACATCGTTTTTGTTAAAAAATTACGGAAACCCTCTATGCTCCTTAACTGCTTCGTCGTTTTATTTTTCTCCATCATCGTTTCTATACATCTTCATCTCTATTCTATGACTACGTACAACACACACAATGCTCCTCCCCAATTGTCTTGTAGTGCATATGAGTCTGCCACAACATAATGGATTTATTTTATGTTTCCAACATTTAGATTTGTCTTTTTGAATGGACACTCGGATTTTTCTATGCACTCAGAACAAAAAATATCCATAAAAAGTAACATAAATTCATTTATTGGTCAAATAAACACATCCATATAGAAAAATGATTTTTCTTAAAATCAATTTTATGGTCTTAATATTAAAAACAAAACGTATTATATGTTTTGAACAATTAAATTTCTTGTTTTCATTGTTTACATTTGATGTTATATGAAGTTACATCTTCTTATACGTTGGTTACATCTGTTTATGCATGGGTTACATCTCAATGTACGCGAGTTAGACCACGAAATAAACCTCTGCTAATGATAAAAAAATGACTTTTTTAGTTATATCATTTTTCATAGCCCTAATATTAAAAATAAAACATATTCACTATTTACAAAAAGTAATTGGGCAATTAGGATAAGTCTTTCATTGTTCACATTGAAATCAATATTTTAGATAACTTACATTTCAACTTGACTCAAGTTACATTTCCTATCAACTTGAGTTACATCTATTTAAACGGGAGTTACATCACCCTATTACTGAAACACACACAAAAAATCATCGTTCACTCGTGTCTACTGTTCATGCGTATTTTACTTTTGGGAGCATGGTGCTCATAGTGGGCCGGTACCACGTATAAGAACTTAGTCACACCAAACTTAGAAAAGAGTAAAATAATACAAATACAACAACAAACACTTACCAAACGAGAACACATTATGACCATACATGATTAGATAAAGCAGAATTGAATATTTTAGTCAAACTACAGTCTACATACACTCATTAGTTTGGATTAATCAAATAGTGAAAGGCAATCAAATGATCAAACACGCTAAAACAGTTAATAAGCCATTTTCCATAGGCAAGCAATGGTTGAGTTAAAATATTTTCTCTTTCTTCGGAGTTCGTTCGATAACATTGAAATTGTCTGAAACGACTAAAATCCATTCAAATAGGAGAAATTCTTGATGAAACGCCTCAACAACAACAACAACATCCAAGCCTTAATCCCAAAAGAATTTGGGGTCGGCTAACATGAATCGATCTATGATATCGATGCCAAAAAGAGAAGGCGGACAAGAAAAGGAAAAAAAAAGTAAGATAAAATGAATAAAATAAAGATACATAAATATAAGATAACAATAACACAAGAATATAACTAAGATAAAAGACAAATAAATAAAAGAGCATAAAAAAGCTAGAAGATAAAAATAACATAAGAATATAAAAAGATAAGGAAGATAAACGATAAAAGAAACAAGAGAGGAAAGGTAGACAAGACATCAATCGCCCACATAGATATGCGCCCTCTACTTTGCTCTCTCCAAAATCATACTCTCATCCAATCCAAGAAGACGCATATCACTTCTGATTACTCTAATCCAAGTCTGTTTGGGTCTTCCCCTCCCTCTCTTCTCTGACTCTTCTCCCCACCCCTCAAGTCGTCTAACAGGTGCATCACTCGGTCTTCTATGCACATGCCCAAACCACCGCAAACGAGACTCCTGCATCTTATCTTCTATAGGTGCTACTCCCACCATTTGTCTGATTACCTCATTCCTCAGGCGGTCTTTTCTGGTATGTCCACACATCCAACGCAACATACGCATCTCTGTCACACTCATCTTTTGAATGTGGCATTGCTTCACCGCCCAACATTCTACGCTACACATTAATGCCGACCTAATTGTTGTACGATAAAATTTACCTTTCAGTTGAGTCGGCATACATCGATCGCATAGAAATCCTGAAGCACTTTTCCATTTCATCCACTCAGCTCTGATTCTATGACATACATCTCCATCTAATTCACCATCCTTCTGAATTATGGATCCCAAGTAACGGAACATATCACACACCGGTATCTCCTTACCATCAAGAGTAATCCCATTGTTGCTACCGCTTCTACCTCCACCGAACTTGCACTCCATATACTCAGTCTTGCTTTGGCTCAGTTTGAAACCCTTGCTCTCCAATGTTTGTCGCCATACTTCCAACTTTGCTTTAACATCGGATTGTGTCTCATCAATCAATACAATATCGTCGGCAAACATCATGCACCACAGTATATCTTCTTGAATTGACTTCGTAAGTTCATCCATGACTAAAGCAAATAAGAAAGGACTCAGAGCAGATCCTTGGTGCACTCCAATAGTAATAGGGAACTCTGCTGTCCTCCTTACACTAGTGCGGACACTTGTAGTATAAGCATCATACATATCCATGATGTTGCTGATATACTTACGTGATATGCCTTTTCTAGTTAAGGCCCACCAAAGAACTTCTCGAGGTACCCTATCATATGCCTTTTCTAAGTCAATGAACTTGATGAAACGCCTGAAATAGATTAATTTGTTGAAATGCGAAAAGTTGTATTTAAAATATATTTACTAATAAAAAAATGAAAAAAATATTGAATAACTAAAATAGTTATGTTAAACAAATTCTGTCAGAAAAGTAACTATAACCATACTTATTTTTTTATTCCACAAACAAAGGTGTGTTATCAAAAGTTATATATTTAATAAAAAAATGAGTAACAAAACTAAAAAGGTAAAAATAAGAATCACGAGAGGGGTGTTTGGAACTGATTCTGATTCTGCTTCTTTTTTAAAGCAGAAGCAGAATCAGAATCAGTTTTTTGAAGTTGGTCACCCCCAGCTTCTAAAAAAAACGATTCTAGGAGTAAATTAGAGCACCAGAATCACTTCTGTAATTTTACCCAAACACTCCAACTTTTGTTTCTGCTTCCTGAAGGAGCAGAAGCAGTTTTATGAATCAAATCCAAACACCTCCAGAATATATGTTTCTTTTTCGAAAGATACGATTACTCTCTCATGCTTATAATTTTGACAAGTTTTCTTTTTTATTATCCCACTAATTTTACTACTTTCTCTTTTAAATAAAGAATTGTGATATCTGAAAATTTGTTGTTCTAGTACAAATCTCAACCACATGATTTTTTATTTTATTATTTAGGTGTCATTTAATTGTGATCAAGTAAGAGCATCTACATTCGTGCTACTTAAACAAACGAATTTGTAATAGCATGTAGATTTTTCAAAATAATCTAATACTTTCTAAACTAAATCATTCGTCATCGTAAAATAATAAGATCTTTAGGGTCCTGCACTCACTAATTAATACTAGTTTCACAATAATCTTGAGATCATCCGAATTCATATTTCAATCCTGAATTATTTTGTCAAATAATCTCACTAAATAATCTTCATCACCCAATCATGATTCTAAAACTAATCCGCCAAATCACCAACTTAATCCTCTATTATTTTAATGGATGGAGATGCCTTTAGTAATAAAAGTATCCACATCCATGAGATTATTTGATGATGATCTTGATGATACGGAAGATCTTTTTGGACATTATGGTTGAGAGAATGAGATTATTTTGAAAGATTACGTAGATAAAAATCCGATATCAACTATTGAATCTTAGATTATTCGTGATTATTCTCAAGTTTCGGCCAACACATTCAATGTAGCCGTATCGTTTGATTTGGAATGACTAAGATATCTTCTTGGAAATAACAAAAAACTCTTGAATATTTAAGGATTAGGCGGAGATGCTCTTAGCAGGGAGATACGTAGTATTGAGCATACTCTGTTGTAACCTTTGAGTTGAGCAGTATAGCAGCCGGGATATGTTAGATTTATGTCGGTCTCCTTCTCAAGTGGTTCCACCACTTATTTAATTCACAAAGGCAGAAAAGAATCTCCTGCGAAAGGAAGACCAACTCCTTTCCATCCCTTTCTCCTTTTCCTCAGACTTCAGGTCAATTTGCTGAACCACCTATCGCTTTTGACAATTCTGGTATCCATTTAAAAAATGGGGTATCGTATCTACCACCAGGGGCGGATCCAGGAAAATCATCTAGGGGACGAAAATATTTTTTGGGGGGTTCAAAATATTTTTTCGGAGGGAAAAAATTATTTTTCATATATATATATATACACTAAAAAAATTCTTGTTGGGGGGCGGTAACCCCCTGGGTCTGTACTACGCTCCGCCCCTGCCTACCACTCACTTGATTGGTTCAAATCATTACATCATTTTTAATTTAGATTTAAATAATTTAACTACATCATTCTGATTGATCCATGTGGACAAATGTATGGTACCTTAAGGGTACCATAGAATCTACCTTCCCACAATACTCCCTAACGAGTTCTTTGAGTAGAAGTAATTTCATGAGTAATAAATTCCTAATTTGAGTAACTTCCAAACCCGGTCTGAAAATTTCAAGAATCATACTGTTGTCGTTCCATTCGATTTGGAATCCGATATTTTGTATCTCGCACCGTTTTCTTATCGGTTTAAAACGAAAAATGACTACTGAATATCGATACATCAAAAGTTGCTCCGAATCTTCCCGTTGTCACGTTTTTGTGATTATATAGTTTTGTAGCACGTGACTACTTTGTAATGCAAGTTCAATAAATGAATAATATTATGCTTTTAGTTTTTGGAACCCGAAATTTCAATTCAAAGAATGATATCTAAAATAAGTACTCCGTATTTACTAACTAAATCACATTATTCTGAATAAATTATTTCTTTTTTTGCTTTCTTTTAAATTTTAATTTCAATATGTGGTAAACTTAATTATAATGTAATAGCTTTTGTTTTTCTGAAAATAAATAATTTATTAAGAACATTCATTGACTTTTAAGATGTTTATCACTATTCCAACTTAAAGTCAATAAGTTATGTGGATTGTTGTAAAAGATAATTTTGTGAGCTTTTTAATAACCGCTGGCTTTAAGTAACTGAAAAGATCTTAAAGAGAAAAGGTGGTAGCTAACTGTTTGGTAAAAAAACTGGTTGTTTGATTTAGTTTGATTTGGTATAAAAGCTGTTAGGACTAATTAATACTAAAAGTCACGAGCTTTTTTTAGATGCTACTCCATGTAGCATCTCAAAAAAGATCTTTTAATTTTTGAAAAACTCTTAAAAATTGTCATGCCAAACATATAACTAGAAGCTTTTAGAAACTTTTTTAACAATACAACAGCTAGAAGGTAGAGACTTATGCCAAACATAGTCGTAATTTAGGAAGAATTCTTTAGAGTTCTGATTGATTCAGCGTAATCAAGATAATTATAAAAAACAAAGATTTACTTAATTTGTTTTCATTAACAATTAACAATAATCTAATTGTAAAACAAATATTATTATTTCCTACATCTTGTTGATTAGAAAACAAAAAACAAAAAACAACAAAAATTTATCAGTTGACAACTTCGATCAAAGGTATGTTCATTATCAATAAGTGAGTTGGAAGATACACTATGTCGATATAAGACCTAATGATTGCAAACTATAAATCTAAGGACCAAAATATATATATCATAGACTTTGATTCATTTTTTATTAATTACATTTTAATTTTTGATGATTCTCTCTTCACCAAATTAATGTTTATTAGTTTAATAAGATTAAATAATATTTAAACTTTTTCAAATATAAATATATTAAAATTTATGGAACTTTAAATCTTATGTTGATAGCTTTCAATCATTCGACTCCTATATTGACATACGTTATTTTTCAGGTCCTTTATTGATACTAGACGTATTTTTTTAAGTCTTGCATTAATAAAATTCCAAAAACAATTTTACAAAGTGGCCTTGGTATTATGTTTCAAGTTTGATGGTCTATTGTTCGCAAACTATGATTTCGTCTTTCCGAGTGAGAACCGTTTGCCGATAATAAAATTAAATGTTTATCTCAACAAGTTCACTTATTCACGAAATTACATCGCCAGTTTTCATCAAGTGAATTTTTATCCACTGCATAAAGAGGAGTAGTCCGTACTCCATAAGAAAGTAGAAGCGCAAATTTACATATTCGCACATTATTAACATCTTTTTTCTGTTTGATTCGAATTATATATAGAAAGTTTGGGTTCAAATGGCATATCGGTCGAGGCTTAGAGAAGTTTGGGAGAGAAATACATCGAGTGTCTAACACATTTCTTTAACATGATTTGAACAAACAACAAAATGTCAGTGAGTTGGCGGAAGAGTACTCTCATTCCCTTATTTAAAAATAAGGGTGATGTACAAGAATGTCCTAACTATCGGGGGATTAAGCTTTGGGAACAAGTGGTTGAACAAAGACTTCGTAAAAGTGTGAAAATTTCGGAGAATCAATTTGGTTTTATGCCTGAATGCTCAACAACTAAGGTCATTCACCTTCTTAAACAAGTTATGGAGAAGTATAGAGACATTACAAAGGATCTGCATTTGGTGTTCATTGACTTAGAAAAGGCATACGATAAGGTACCTCGAGAAGTCTTGTGGTGGGTTTTAACTAGAAAAGACGTATCACGTAAGTATATCAGTATCATAATGGATATGTATGATGTTTGTACTACAAGTGTCCGCACTAGTGTAGGGAGGACCGCAGAGTTCCCTATTACTATCGGAGTGCAGCAAGGATCTGCTCTGAGTCCTTTCTTATTTGTTATAGTCATGGATGCACTTATGAAGTCAATTCAAGAAGATATACTGTGGTGCATGATGTTTGCCGACGATATTGTATTGATTGATGAGACACAATCCGGTGTTAAAGCAAAATTAGAAGTATGACAACAAACATTGGAGACCAAGGGTTTTAGGCTGAGATAAAGCAAGACTGAGTATATGGAGTGCAAGTTTGGTGGAGGCGTAGAAGTAGTAGCAACAGTGGATTACTCTAGATGATAAGGAGATACCGGTGTGTGATATGTTCCGTTACTTGGGTTCCATAATTCAGAAGGATGGTGAATTAGATGGAGATGTATGCCATAGAATCAGAGCTGCGTGTAGGGATGGACTAAACCGGACCGGGCCGGACCAGACCGGGACCGGTTGGCCGGTTCCGGGCTTTTAGCCCGTTTGGGCGGGTCGGGCGGGCCGGGCTCGGGCCCAGTTTTGGTCGAACCGGCCCGGGCGGTTCGGGTCGGGCCTGGGTCAATTTGTTTTTGTTTTTTCAATTTTTTTCTTTTCATAGGGTAGAGCTGGGTGTTTTGGGGAGGTTTGGGGTGGGGGTGAGGGGGTGGGGGTCGGGGGATAACAAGAAAGCAAAAAAAATAGACATTGAACCGGGCCCGTCCCGGTTAGGCCCGGACCCGATATCAACCCGGGCCGGTTCCGGGCCCAAGGATTTGCAAAAAAAGCCCGCCCGGGCCCGGCCCAGAACCGGAACCGGACCGGCCCGGGTCCATCCCTAGCTGCGTGGATGAAATGGAAGAGTGCTTTAGGATTTCTATATGATCGAGGTATGCCGACTAGACTGAAAGGTAAATTTTAACGAACATCAATTAGACATGCATTAATCTATGGCGTAGAGTGTTGGACGGTGAAGCAATGCCACATTCAAAAGATGAGTGTGGCAGAGATGCGTATGTTGCATTGGATGTGTAGACATACCAGAAAAGACCGTTTGAGGAATGAGATAATCATACAAAAGGTGGGAGTAGCATCTATAGAAGATAAGATGCAGGAGTCTCGTTTGCAGTGGTTTGGGCATGTGCGTAGAATATCGAGTGATGCACCTGTTAGACGACTTCAGGGATGGGGAAAAGAGGCAGAGAAGAGAGGGAGGAGAAGACCCAAACAGACTTGGACTAGAAGAATCAGAACTGATATGCATCTTCTTAGGTTGGGTGAGAGTATGGCTTTGGAGAGAGCAAAGTGGAGGGCGCACATTTGTGTGGATGATTGATGTCTTTTCTACCTTTCTTCTCTTTTTTCTTTTATCTTTTATCTCCTTTATCTTTGCATATTCTTATGTTATTTTTATGTTCTAGCTTTTTATGCTCTTTTTTATCTTTTATCTTTCTTATATTGTTGTATTATTGTTATTTTATATTTATTTCTTTATTTTATTCATTTTATCTTACTTTGTTTTCCTTCCCTTTCTTGTCTGTCTTCTCTATTTGGCATCGATATCATTGATCGATTCATGTTAGTCGATCTCAAATTCTTTTGAGATTGAGATTTGGATGTTGTTGTAGATAGTTTGGATTCAAATAAAAAGATCCATCCAAATCAAAGGTAAGAATCAATCGCACCGCTTCATCTGTCTGAACCGATCAAAAGTATTAGTGGGCTTTTGGGTACTCATAAAATTCATTTTCTGTGGTATTGAATCTAGCCGATACTTCTTTCTTTATTATTCCTTCATCCAACAAAGGTGGAATCTCCCACCCCAGAGGCTCCACACTCCAACCTGACAGGACACGTGGCAGGATGTAAATCACGGTGATCAGTCAGCGAAGTGACAGTAGATCCATATACGCGTGTGCGCCAGATGTCCAATCCATTTATTCTGTTAACCATATTTGTGTGAACACTAAATAGTACTCCGTAAATTTCTTCCGAAAATATTATTCACGGCCGCTTGACTGTAATTTAATTCTTTCCCTGCGGGCCGGTCTGGCATCACTATTATCCATAGATTAAGAGCCCGTTTGGTAACACTAAAATTGGCCGAATTGGCTGATTTTGCTGAAATTTATGAAGTTCTGACTGAAGTTGCTGTATTGGCTGATTCTGCTAATTCATAAATTTTTTTTTTAAATATTTGTTATTAATAAATAAAATAAAAACTTATATGAAAAAATAGCTAAAATGATGATCTACACTACTTTAGTCAATACAGCCAGAAAAGTAACTATAACCTTACTTAGTCTGCTCATTACATAATTCAACGCGCGAAACCAAAAGTTACGGGTTTGGTCAAAAAGCCGAAAAAAGGGTTACCAAAGATAAGTGATTAATAAACATGACCTAATATATGCAGCCACTTGGATTTCCTTTACACTAATATATGACCTAATATATTCTTTCCCTCATATATGCTCTTCTTCTTGGACGAGTGCCTTCTATGGGCACATTATTTCTTACGCCAATGAATTTCAGGAAAGATGATACTCCATTTTTATTAAAGAAAATAAAGAAAATGGTTTAAGCACGTTTTGCGCTTCGTGGAGTGAAATTAACTGTAATCCATATATACAACCTAATTTACAATTTCACCCTGCTGGGTCTCCGCAAGGCTGGCCAAATCGAACTGAATTTAGAAAAATGAAAATAAACTTGCGAATAAAAGTTCACACTATTCATAATTATAAACTTCCCATTGATCTTTGGAGTGTTGGTGTGGCTAAAATTCATTTACTTTTTTCTTACTCAACCACAACCTCACTTTTCTACTTTCTTCTCATTTTCTTAGAGCCCGTTTGGTAATACCAAAATCGACTGAATCGGCTGATTCTGCTGAAATTAATGAAGTTCTGGCAGAAATGGCCGGAGTGGCTGATTTCGCTGATTTATGAAAATGAAGAAAAACTTATATAAAATAGCTGAAATGATTCTCTACGGTAACTTCAGCCAATACAGTCAGAAAAGTAACTCCAGTCTTACTTTTTCTTATTATTATTACACAATTCAGACCGTGAAATCAAAAAATACGTGTTTAATGAAAAAATGGTGCATGAGCGTGATAAGCCAAAAAACAGGATTACTAAACGGGCTCTAAACTCCGATCCAAGTCAAAGTGGAATAATTTTATGCGACAAGAGAGTATTACTATTATTATTATAATTATTATTATTGTCGGTGAATCAAATCACCTTTACAAGTAAAAAGAATGAGAATATTAAAAAATCACATTTCATTAAAAATATAAATATACTTGAATTTCAATTTGGTCATTATTGTGGACTTTCAATTTTGTACATGCAGATTAGATAGACTTACGAAAGGGTATCAAATTATTCCCAATCTAGCATCTGGAAGAATATTTGAACAAAAAAATGCACATCTCTTACTATGTTATAGCCCTTGAAAGAAACACTATAGTAGATTACCAACTAGAATAAGAAGCCAAACCAAACCTGAAGAAACATCAAAATAAACTTGCGGAAACAATACTCACACTATTCATCATAATAATGAGTGGGATAATTTCTCTGTCTCATATGTAGTTATTTAAAGTATGAGATAAGTCAACTAACAATTGAGCGGGAGAATTTCTCTCTCATATATATAGTACATTTAGGTATAAGGTAAACCGGCTAACAATTGAACGGGAGAACTTTCTCTCTCATATGAAAGGGTTTTAGGTATAAAAAGATAAACTTGCTAATAATTGAGCGGGAGAATTTTCTCTCTCATATGTAGTGTCTTTAGCTATTATAAGATAAGTTTTCTAACAGTTGAGCAGGGAGATCGAGAGTGAGAATTTGCTATCTCATATGTAGTGCTTTTAAGTATTAGAATATAATCTTACTAACAGTTGAGTGGGATAAATTTCTCTCTAATATTTAGTTCTTTGAAGTATAAGATAAGTCGGCTAACAATTGAGCGGAATAATTTTATCTATCGTTTGTATTGCTTTTAGGTATAAGAAGCTAAGAATATAAGCTTGCTAACAATTGATGAGCATGTGAATTTTCTCTCTCATATGTAGTGTTTTTGTACAAGGTAAGATAAGTCAGCTAACAATTGAGCGAAAGAACTTTCTCTATCATATATAGTTCATTTAAGTATAAGATAAGCCGACCACAATTTGGCAGAACAAGTTCTCCCTATCATATGTAGTGTTACACTTGAAATTAATTTTGTGGTGGTTTGTGAGGACAGTACTAGAGGTGTGGAGTAAGCACCTCGGGTTCTACGGGGCGGGGAGTTACAGGTGATGCTTTTGGGTATAAGGTAAGTCAGTTAATAATTGAGCTGGAAAACTTTCTCTCTTATATGTAAGAGTTTTAGGTACAAGATGATGATAATGCTAATAATTGAGCGGAAGAGTTTTCTTTTTCATATGTACTGCTTTTAGATATTAGAAGATAAGTTGCTAACGGTTGAGCGAGGGAATGAAGCAGGATAATTTTCTCTCTCATATGTAGTGTTTATAGATATAAGCTAATCCGACTAACAATTGATTGAGTGGAACAATGTTCTGTTATATATAGTTCTTTTAGGCGTAAGAGAAACTGGTTGAGTATTTAGCAGAATAGTTTTCTCTCTCTCATATCTTAGTTCTAATTTAACTAATGAGTAACAACTTCTTTTTCAACTAACACTATTCATTAATTGTAATAATTATTCTACTCACTTAAACTTCATGTCACTCACCTATTGTTCTCACTTTTTCAGAATAGTATTTAATTTTAAATTTAATTTAATCATGAAAATTTATAAGTAGTAAATTCTAATGAATGGTGTCAAATGATTTTTCCTGATATACTCTTCATTGAATATGTATTTGATGAGCTTATACTTTATGATATTAGCTTATTGTACTCTTATTTTTCAAAAATGATGAATTCTACAAAGTACTTTTATTTTAGTATTTAATTAAATCGTGTGTAAAAATATCTGCACCAAATGCGTTTTCCCGTGCGTATGCACGGGTACTATACTAGTACGTGTTAATAGAAGACGATTAGGTATGTATGATACGGCACACCTTACCACCATGTTCTTTAACATCTAAACCCGTTCGTGACCTGATTTGGATGGCATGGATGCATTCTCACTTTTCATATAAGAGGATCTTTTTATTAGAACTCAAGCCTATAGGCTATATATATATGTGTGTCTAGAGGAATGATCCTGTCCAGCCGGAAGGACCGCCGTCCGGACGCCTTCATTTGGGTCGGTTTTTTAACGAAATTTTTTAAGCATTTTCTTCATCAAATTCTAGTTTATCTACAAAAGATTTCAACTAAAAATTCGATCGAAAATGCAGTCAAATAAATTTTTGAAGATAATTCCGCCAAATTATACTTATAAAACGCACTTATTTTCGAAAAATTATACTTATAACTGATCACAGAACTTCATCAAAAAATACCACCGGGAATCGCTCCAAACGGAGGCGGTAGGACGGTGCCTACTGTCCATCCGGATGGACATGATCTTTTTCCTATATATATATATATATATATATATATAGATTCAGGTTCAAATAAGAATATCATCTAGGGAGAGAAATGAGAAAGAATCACAACCCTTGGATCATCTTGTTGTATTTACTCCGTATTATTTTCGACCAAGGCTAATTGAGTAACTTTAACTTCTCTTTTAATGAGAGCACATTAATTGGCTAATCCATGTCATTAAGTACGTATCATTTTCCTTCCTTATAGAATCTTACACTTTTAATTTTTAAACGTAGCTTATCCTCCATCTTAGATCACATATAAAATTTCCTTAAGTTCGATTAAAACTGAATATTACAATTATATAATTTTAATAAATTAATTTTGCATGATGTCACATATGATTATGATGATTATTTATAATAATTTACTTTTACAATATTAATTCTACACACTTGTGTATGATTGCTCACACTTTTTTAAAATGAAATATAAATAAATACCATCAAAATATCTAATTTATTTTATAACAATTATCAAATAATTATTAAACGGTTCATTTCCATTGAGTTCAAAATTTGTCTACCGAAATCGATTATTACAATACAGATTTTTTATAAGCTAAGTCTAAAATATAAAACTATTTAGTGAACCAAAGTGAAAAATGATCAGTATTGCAGTGCAAACTGTATAATAGTGCACCTAATAAAAATTTAAAAGCATAGCATAGAGTATGATGTTTCATATCAAATTGTATAAGTGCATGATGTTTCAAGTATAAGTGCATAGACATAAATATTAAAAAAACTTCTGGATAACCTATGCAAAAATGTACACTCATTAAAATAATCATCCTACACTTTGCCTTATTTATTTTTCTCTTTAAAGTTTTCAAATTAATTTTTCATAAATATCAATTCAAGGTGCACAGATTGTTTTTTTATAGTGCAACTTTATGTTTTACACAATGCACAAGTGAATTACATAAATAATATTCAAAAGTGCACAAATGTACAAGAAATGTGCAAAGCGATTCAATAAAAAGCCCCGTTCAAAAAAGTGCAAGATATTCTAATAACAAGTGCATGAGAGATTCTACTTGAAAATTCGGTACATTTATAGGTTATGCATTTTTAATAAAATATTAAAAATAAAAGAAACTCACTCTTTATATGCTCAACAGCATATAACAAGTGCAAATATTGATTTTTTATAGTGCAACTTTATGTTATACAAAGTGCACAAGTGAATTACGTAAATAATGTTTAAGTGCACAAATGCACGAGAAAGGTGCAAAGCGATTCAATGAAAAGTGACCTTACAAAAAGTGCAAGATAGTCTAATAAAAAGTGCATCAGATATTTTAGTAGAAAATATGATACATTTATACGTTATGCATTTTTAATAAATTATCAAAAATCAAATAAGTCCACTCTATAAAACGTGAAAAGTAGATATTGATGTTGATTCATTAATATCAAATAGCACATTTTATGTAATTATGTTGCACTCATCTCACTAATTTGTACTACGTACATTTTTTAAAGTCATATCTATACATGTAAAAAAAGTCATATATGTGAACGTTTGTACTGTCTAATCAACTTTTAATAGAAACTACTTGAACTTTTCCAACTCAAAGGTTAGTTGCATTTAATGAGTTGAATAATATGGAAAGTATATAATTTTAAACAACCGTATATAGCATCAACTAAAATTTGGTGGTGTTTTGCTTTTACTGTGATGCCCCTACGTGACTTTTCATTTCATCAATTCAAATGGATTGAAATAATTACTTTCCTTTCCTATCCCAAATTAATAGGTAATCGTGAATTAATTTAGTACGTCCGATGGAGATTATTGAATGTCAGATTTCATTCTTATTTCTCTCCTGTGCCTCCTTTCTCAGAGTGCTTATACCGTGCAACCGGTATACGGTGAGCACCGTATACCGGTACGTTTTTTTTTTCCTTTTGTTTTTAAAAAATGGTAATAACTTTTTTATTTTTGATCCGATTTTTATAAAATTTATATCAACATTTTTTATTTTTCATGATCTTTCAAATGAGACCAATATTGCCTATGTAATTTTAACATATTACCATTTGCGTGTAAAATATGTAACTTTACGTGTTAAAATATGTAACTCACGTTCAGTCAGGCCAAATGCAACTCATGTGTATAAATATGTATCTCTACGTGTAACAATATGTAACTTTACGTAAAAAAATATGTAACTCGCGTTCAGACAGGTCAAATGCAACTCGTGTGTATAAATATGTAACTCGCGTGTATAAATATGTAACTTTACGTGTAAAAATATGTAACTTTACGTGTAAATATATGTAAGTCGCGTTCAAGCATGTCAAATGCAACTCGTGTTTATATATATGTAACCCGCTTTTAAAAAGATGTAACTTGCTTATAAAAAGATGTAACTTGCTTATAAAAAGATGTAACTTGCTTATAAAAAGATGTAACCCGCTCATAAAAAGATGTAACTCAATGTATTATCAAATGTAACTTAGGCCACTGATCCACTCCCAAACAGATTCGATCTTCTATTTCACAAACCTATCATCTCCCAAACAGATTCGATTTTCCTTATAATCCAATACTCAATAATATAATAGTTCGATAATTTATTAAAATTACATAAGCAATATTGGTCTCATTTGAAAGATCATGAAAAATAAAAAATGTTGATATAAATTTTATAAAAATCGGATCAAAAATAAAAAAGTTATTATCATTTTTTAACAACAAAAGCAAAAAAAAAAAGAGTCAAACTGCGTCGTTTTGCAACCGGGCGCACCATCCTCATGGTGCGCCGGTTGCACCGTATAATCTGTGCCTTTCTCACCTGAACCGTTCCCTATATATATATATATATATATATATATATATATATATATAGAGAGAGAGAGAGAGAGAGAGAGAGATTCTCCTATCCAGCACCTTCCCGTTTGAACGCCGTGCGAACACCCCCGTTTTGGGCGGGTAGAATTTTTTGATGAAAACTTTTAAGCATGTTCCTCATCAAGTCTAGTTTATCCATACCAAATTTCAGCTCAAAATCCGATCGGGAAAACAGTCATATAGTTCGTTGAAGTTAACTGCGTCAAATTATACATAGAAAAACTTTAAATTTTTTAATGTGTTTTATTTGTTTTTTATTTATTTTTAAAGTTTTTTGTTTTTAATTTTTTTTTAATTTTTATTATTTTAATATTTTTTTAAAATATTTTAGATTTTTTTGTATTTTAATAGGACCAGATAAGTCATATTTTAGAATTAATTAGGTTAGGGGTATTAAGGGTAGAATATTAATCTTTTCTTCTATTGATGTGAAGTTTTAGGTTTCACTTCTATATGTGCATTTATGTTTATGTTTATTCCTATACTAGCTTCCATGCACGGGCAGTATGTAATTTAGCTAATTTGAAATATAATTTTTATAGGATCACATAAAATGTGATTTAAAAGAAAAATAAACTTAGTCTAATATAGAGTCTGTTTGATAATACTAAAGTAAATAGAATTAACTTATTTTGCTGAAATTGATTGAATTCTGGTTAAATAGGTGGAATCTTCTGAATCATGAAATATACATGTAAAATATATTTCATTTGTGATACAAAGAAAAAAATTATATGAAAAAAAAGTTAAATTGGTCTTCTACATAATCATCTCAAGTAAACGTAATTGTTATGAACCCAATAATAAAAAATTCTATGTTTCTTAATTGTTAGATCTTATAGGTTACTCATTAATAAGAACGTTTTTAATTAAATTAAAATTTCGGGTTTGATTTGATATAAATTAATATGGTCTATTAGATGTCTGTTTTTTATGTGACTTATTGTTATAATTATTAAAGTTTGATCTGATCTGATTTAATCTGGAACTGAAGTCAATACAATTAAAAACATTCTATTAAAATAAAAGTAGGAATTCGTAAACCTATAAAGATTTTCTTTGAATTAGGAAACTATTTCAAAAGTGAAGGCATATTTGAATTTTAGGTGTAAAATAAAGAAACAACAAAAATTTTTACTTATTTGGCTAAGTTAAACATATTTACTTTTGAAAATATACATACTTTATGTTGGTTATAATTTTTAATTTCATTTTTAATTATGTACTTATTTGAAGCTTACTAATTTATTAATAGGTGTCAAATTAATAAGTAAACTAATTTGCATATTTGTTTCTATTTAATTCGGTGTAGTAAACTAATATAAATTAGTTTCCATATCAATAAACGTTATTAGAATTTCACTTTGATAACCAAAAATTATTTTACTTATTTGAAGCTTACCAAATTAATTAAGGTGGAATTATAAGGATTTTTGTTTCCATATCAATATGCAATCAAAAATAGAATCTAATAAAAACAAAAGGTATAAAAGTATGTAAATAATTGTTATATATAATGACATGGCAGGATTATGTGACGTTTTGTATGTTCTTAAAAAGTTCTTCTTATATATATATATATATATATATATATATATATATATATATATATATATATATATATTGTTTAAACAATTTCTATATAAAAACTGACTTGAGTTATAGAAATGATTCTTTTTTAAAGTAGAAGTAGAATCAGAATCAGTTTTCAGAAGCTGGTCCCCCCAGCTTCTAAAAAAACTGATTCTAGGAGTAAATTAGAGCACCAGAATCACTTCTGCACTTTCACCCAAACACTCCAGCTTCTGCTTCTGCTCCCTGGAGGAGCAAAAGTAGTTTTAAAAATTAGATCCAAACACCCCCTAAAAACTTTGAACATGTTAAACAGGCAATGTCGACTTTTCAACTGCATCTCATGAAACTAACCTGCTTCCATTCATATTTCCTACGGAGTAGTACATTATTGGACTGCTCGGAGACAACGAATCGGATTCTATAGCTTTGATGTTCAAATCATGGATCTAAATAATTTAAGAATCTTTTTTAGAAGGAATAATTTAAAAATCTTAACACTTGCATAGAGACGAATTATACTGTATTATCGGCCCACATTCTTCACGGTGTGTCGATCTCACTTTAGGCAACCTCTCTTTTTTCTTTTTTTTTCTTTCCTCCTAGAGCAAGCATCGTTACTCCTTTTCTCTTTCTTTCTTTCTTTTTTCTTTTCTTCAATTCTTCTCCTTTTCCAACAAATTAAAATACTAAAATTTAATTGCAAATTTACTTTTCTTTATCTTCAACTTAAATTATAATTGAATCTATTTTTTTATTTTTTATCATTACATAACAAAAAGTTCATCAATCTAAATAAAATAAGTATATTACATTTCATATTCATACACTATTTTTATTTCTCAATATTGTTTATATTCATACACTTTTTCTTTACCAAAATTATTACGAAATTTTATTAATTCGCATAAAATAAGTACTCCATACAATTATTCTATTTTTTTTATAATATATATATATATATATATTCTGTAATATTTTTATATTTCATACTCATAATTTTGTTTCTATAATATAATTCTTATCTCTTTGCAAAAAAAAAACATTTCTTATATCTTTGATGTGTTCTAAGTGTTTTTAAGACATTAAAAATGATTATTTCAATTTAAATTTCATAAAACATGAAATTATATTACATATTTCATATGTGTGAGTTATGTTTATAGACAATTTCTGGAATTACATGTGATAGTATATGGAGTTACATCTACTTATGGATAAACTACATCTTCCTATGCGCGAGTTACATTTGGATTTGCCTCAACAAGTTACATTTTGCATATACCAAAGTAAGATTCTCCATCAATGCGGGTTACATTTTTCATAACACGAGTTACATCACAAAATAAACTCTAGCTATTGAAACAAAAAAAGTCATTTTTTGCAAACAAAAATGATTTTGTTTTGGCAAAAAATGATTTCTTGGCAAACAAAAATGATTTTTTTTGGCAAAAAAATATATTTTTCTTTGAAACATGTTTATGGACTTTAATACTAAAAACAAAACATATTAACTATTTACATAATTTAATTTGAACAATTAGACTCCTTGTTTTCAATGTTTACATTTGATAATATATGAAGTTACATCTTCTTATGCGCGAATTACATCGTTTTTATGCGTGAGTTACATCTTCATATACGTGAGTTACATTTACACTTGCCTTAACAAGTTACTTTTTGCATACACCTAAGTTAGATTTTCCATCAACGCGAGTTACATTTACACTTGCCTTAACATGAGTTACATCACAACATAAAGCCCTTCTATTGAAACCAAAGAATCATTTTTTTGCAAAAAAAAAAAATTATTGGTAAAAAATGATTTATTTAGCAAAACAAGTGATTTTTGAAAAATCATTTTAATGGTCTTAATATTAAAAATAGAACGTATTCACTATTTAAGGAAGGCGTTTGCTATTGAAACAAAAAAATCACTTTTTTTGCAAAAACAATTGCGAAAAAATGTTTTTTGGCAAAAAAAAATGATTTAAAAAAAGAATTATGGCCTTAATATTAAAAAAACATATTCACTATTTATGTAAATTAATTGAGCAATTAGACTCCGTATTTTCAATGAAATCAATGTTTTCTTTCTATGATCCGTATTAGATAAGTTACATTTCCACTTGTCTGAAGTTACATTTCTTATCAACGTGAGTTACATTTCTTTACACGCGAGTTACATCATTCTTTTACTGCAGAATGTAAAAAACAAAAAAAAAAGGTTACTGCTCACCTGCGTGAATAGTAACACGTGTTTTTTCCTATGGGAGCAGTATGCTCATGGTGGGTTGCTCCCACGATATATGAACTGACAAAAAAATGTTAGATCAGCATATGTGAAACATATATAGATAGAGGAAGCGGTCCTGCCCAGCTGGTCACCGACTCACTCTCCCTTACGGAAGGTCCCGGGTTTGAAACTCAATGGAGTGAGTTTAGCCTAGATTACTCCAGGCTCCCCCAACCCCTCTCCCCCAGACGCCCCCTGGAGTAAAAAAAATAGACGTGAAAGGAAAATGACCAAAATATATACGACTGTCCGTCCCCTTTGAAAGAGTTTCAAAGTAATTATTCTTCCATAGTAATATTACTAGCTTTCAAGTATGTGCGATGCACGGAGAGTATGTAATTTAGCTAATTTGAAATTTAATTTCTATCGGATCACATATAATGTGATTTAAAAGAAATATAAACTTAGTCTAATATAGAGCCTGTTTGATAATACTAAAGTAAATAGAATTAACTTATTTTGCTGAAATTGATTGAATTCTGGTTAAATAGGTGGAATCTTCTGAATCATAAAAAATATATGTGAAATATATTCCATTTGTGAAAAAAAGATAAAAATATATGAAAAAAAGTTAAATTGGTCTTCTACATAAGCATCTCAAGCAAACATAATTGTTATGAACCCAATAATAAAAAAATCTACATTTCTTAATTGTTAGATCTTACAGTTTACTCATTAATAAGAACGTTTTTAATTGAATTAAAATTTCGGGTTTGATTTGGTATGAATTAATATGGTCTATTAGATGTCTTTTTTTTAGGTGACTTATTGTTATAATTATTAAAGTTTGATCTGATCTGATTTAATCTGGAACTGAAATCAATCCAATTAAAAACATTCTATTAAAATAAAAGTAGGAATTCGTAAACCTATAAAGATTTTCTAATTTGGATTAGGAATCTATTTCAAAAGTGAAGGCATATTTGAGTTTTAGGTGTAAAATAAAGAAACAACCAAAAAAATTTACTTATTTAGCTAAGCTAAACATATTTACTTGTGAAAATATATATACTTTATGTTGGTTATAATTTTTAATTTCATTTTTAATTATTTACTTATTTGAAGCTTACTAATTTATTAATAGGATTCAAATTAATAAGTAAACTAATTTGCATATTTGTTTCTATTTAATTCGGTGTAGTAAACTAATATAAATTAGTTTCCATATCAATAAACGTTATTAGAATTTCACTTTGATAACCAAAAATTATTTTACTTATTTGAAGCTTACCAAATTAATTAAGGTGGATTTATAAAGATTTTTGTTTCTATATATATCAATATGCAATCAAAAATAGAATCTAATAAAAACAAAAGGTATAAAAATAATTAAATAATTGTTTTATATAATGACATGACAGGATTATGTGGCGCTTTGTATGCTATTAAAAAGTTCCTCTTATATATATTGATTAGTTTTATTATTTTTTTGAAGAAATAAGATAGAAGTTCTATAACTCTATTGAATCACAAACAAAACATTCAAAAATGACAAAAACTTACTAAGAAAGTCAACACTCAACAGTGTTAAAAGATATAACGAATTCTCAAAATAGGAGTAAAACATGGTTTAAGTGCCAAAATAAAAAGTTAATTTTTAAAATTTCCTAAATATGCCATTATGTATTTTTGACCAAAAATGCCCTAGCAGTAAATATTGACTGTCATTGACCGTTGCCGTAGGACTGATAACGGGCTGCACATCGCCGAACAGCCACCACCAACAAATTGTGTTGGTTATGCTGGGAAATTAAACTAGGTGCAAATAATTATATTAATTAATTGTATTAGTACGTAGTACAAAGATATGAGGTCGTTTGGCAACCCTCATTTTCGGCTTATCAGGCTTATCAGCCAACTTTTTTACCAAACGCGTAAATTTTGCTTTCGCGCGCTGAATTGTGTAATAAGCCGAAAAAGTAAGGTTGGAGTTACTTTTCTGGCTGTATTGGGTGAAGTTACTATAGATGATCATTTTAACTATTTTTACATATAATTTTTTCTTTATTTTATTAATAAAATATATTTTAAAACTATTTTTTTCTTGTATCAGCAGAATCAGCCAATGCAGCCACTTCAGCCAGAACTTCATAAATTTCAGCAGAATCAGCCAAAACAACCGATTTTCGTGCTACCAAACGGGCTCATAATCTTTAGTCTATGAAGCACGGAAACTCTCCGCGACTCATTTTTCCCCGTTTCGCAAACTCGAAAATGTATTGAAAACTCGGAAACTTCAAATTCCCGTTTCGGGGCCGTTTCCATAATTAAGAAGAACTAGGAAACCCGTTTCTATAAATAATTGGCGTTTCAAAGACCGTGAATTTTCAATTTTTTTCTTTTTTAAGAGGTCCTATGATGGAAAATGGTGTCTTAAAAATAGTAATTTTTTGTGTTATATCTTCGTACCAACATTGTGACATTTCATAAAGCAATGCATTGCTAGGAATGAATTTCATTCTATGTTTAATTATGTAATGGCCTTTTTTCTTGAATATTATCAAATCAAAGGTGATTTCAAAAAATGTGACCATTTTTTTAAAAGGACAAAAAAGTGACTAAGAAGGTCACATATTTGGAAAAACATTATGTCACTGTATTTTTTATGTCACTATCAGAATTTTATGTCACTATCACGTGTCACTATCAGATATTTATGTCACTTTTAATGTCACTATTACCGTAAAACATGTCACTATTGCCGTGAAACATGTCACTATAATTGTCTGAAAATTTTCTGGCAACCTTTTCCGGCAAAACTTTACACCACCGTCAATGACTCGTAGCTGCCCAATAGTGAGCAATCACCCCATCTGTGACATCTCTCCCTTGCACTTCTCAGGCGGTCATCGCCACCGCAGCCCCCGACAACCACATGCCTCACACTCAAGCACCCCAATCCCATTGACCTCCAGCCCACTGCTCAGTTCCGCCGGCCAGCACTACCCTGCACCTGCGGCTTCCCTAGTCCCCTCCCCCTCCATCGTCCAGCCACAGCCCTACTTCCAAACATTAATCCTCTCCCCAACCGCCACAGCCCTCCACAACTCTGGTCTAGAAATAATTTGCCCATCCTCGACCCTGATAAACCATCGACAACCCTAGCCGCTGCCTCCACAGTCACCGATTGACATAATCGCCTACTTCACAGTCGCCAATTTGAGCTAGATCTATAGAAGTTCGCCGTCACAGAATCGAATAGATCGACCAGCGGCAACTTCAGCTCCTCCAATGTTGACGGCAGAATCCGATTCACATTCTCACAATCTGGTAGAAAGAGAAGAAAAGGAAGAAGTGTGTAGGGAGAGGCAGGGGCGAGGATGAAGGTGATGCAGACAATCTGTCTCTTCTGTCTGCGGAGGGAGATGACGGCGGTGATGGTCAAGGTAGCGGAGGAAGCATCATCATCCGACGACGACGAGATTTTGCGTAAAAGAAGAAAGGAGAAGGAGAGATACAGGCGGCTAAGGATGGTGTTCCGTGATGAAGATCGATGGCTTCGTCTTCTCTTGATGCGTTTGATGCCCGCGGTGCGAAGAAGAGCGTCGGATGGGAAAGAGACACGCGAATGGGCTGTGTGCGAAGAAAGAGGATGGGCCGGATGTTTAAGTCACTTTTCTGTCAATGAAAAAAATATGTATACATATGAAAAAATATTTACATAAACATTATTTGCAGCCTTTTTATTTTATCATTTTTATATATATTCATCTTTTTTTTATATTATCTCTTCATAATAGCTTATCTTTTTATCTTTATTCCAGTTTATATCCTGGGATAGGCGCACCATGAAGATGGTGCGCCCAATCTCAAAACGATGCAACATTCATTTTTTTTATTGTTAAAAATTGTAATAACTTTTTTATTTAATATCCGATTTATATAAATTTTATATCAATTTTTTTTATTTTTCATGATCTATCAAATGAGACCAATATTGCTTATGTAATTTTAACAAATTATTTTGAAGTTACATTTGATAATATATCATGAAGTTACATCTTCTTCTGCGCAAGTTACATCTTCTTCTGCGCAAGTTACATCTTATTGTACGCGAGTTACATCTTAATATACACGAGTTACATCTTAATGTATGTGAGTTACACCATGAAATAAATCCCTGTTACATCTTTCATTTTTATCATTTGAAAAATAGTGTATGAATATGAAATACAATATACTTATTTTATGTGGATTAATAAAATTTTGTATTAAATTGGTAAAGAAAAAAATTAATTCAGTTATAATTGAATTAGTTCAAGATAAAGATAAGTAAAAAATCACAAATAATTAGATATAACTCACCCATAATTACATGTAACTCGCGCATAAATGTATGTAACTCGTGTTTAACAAGATGTAACTCACACATAATTACATGTAACTCTCGCATAAAAGTATGTAACTCGTGTACAGCAAGATGTAACTCACACGTAAGAAGATGTAATTCACACATAATAACTTGTAACTGGAGTATAAGATGATGTAACTTCGTATGTTATCAAATGTAACTCCAAGCTAGAAGCAAAATAAACAAACTCAATATCTTAAAAACCTCTAAAATCATATAAAAGTGATAAAAAAATATATTATAGAAAAAGTGTATGCATATAAAAATATATTACAAAAAATGTATGCATGTAAAAAATTAAAATTACATAGGCAATATTGGTCTCATTTGAAAGATCATGAAAAATAAAAATTTTTGATATAATTTTTATAAAAATCAGATCAAAAATAAAAAAATTATTAACAATTTTAAGAAAAGGAGAAATAGAAAACAACAAAGGGTGCATGGTGCTCACCATGCACCGATCCCACGGTATAAGCAGTGCTTCTTTTCCTTTTGGTTGTGATATCATGTATCGATTCATGTTAGCCGACCCCAATATCTTTTGGGACTAAGGCTTGAATGTTGTTGTTGTATGAAAAAATATTTACAAATATATCTTTTTTTAATAATATTTACGCGTTTCCCCCACGTTCCGTATCCTATATTTTCTAGAAATCTTGTTTCTCGCTTTTCCTGTTTCCCGTTCCTGTGCTACTTAGTCTTTAGTCCTCTTTATGCCTTTAGGAAGTTATAAACATTGAGTCCCATTTGTGCATTTATATTTAGTTTTAGTTCTATTTAAAACAATTTCTCTAAAAGACATTCCATATTTAAGCTGATTGTATTTACGTGAGACAAATATAGTACTACATCTTAAAATCCCCCAATTCATTACTCTATGTTAGGAATGGATCCGTCTCCGGCTCAGGTCTCCAACCTCCATCAATGGCTCACACACACCACTCTAGGGCTAGCTACAACATCTCCCAAGTTTTCTTCTCACCACTAAGACCCCCTCTCTATTCTCACACAAAGGGAAAGAGAAGAAGGAGAGCACTGCTCTCTAGAAAATATCTTACGCAGGCTGCACTCATGGAAAGAAGGCAAGACATCTAAATAATAGGTTGGCCAATGAGCCAATCAAAAGGACACTAACGGGTGATGCAAAGACAAAGATAGGTACTCCAACGGACAACACAAAGGGCCAAAGCCAGGTAAAGTGAGTCAAGAGTACTCAACAGGTATGTAATTGATCAGAATACATGCTAAAGAAAAAGGTATCAAGCTGGGAGTAAAACATAGGGTGCAATGCTTAGCAAATAAAGTAGAACGGAGACTTTGGTAGGATCAATACCAACACTCTAAAATTGGTTGAATACGCTCAAATTGCTAAACGAAATAACTATAACAATAATTGAACATGTAGACCTAGACCTATATGAAATTACGGGAAAATTGGATTTCAAATACACTTTGTTAGTAAAGTCAACTAGTTAAGAAAAAATATATATAAGAAATTAAGAAAAAAACATCAAAGAAAGATGGTGGAAAATGGGAGCATGGATGACTTATTCAAGTTCTCACATTCCAAAAATACGAAGTGTATCGAATTCCACCAATTCTTTTGGGCATTATTGAGCAATACTTTTTTAATCAGTCCGACCCCGTAATTAATTGATTATATTTTGTTGGCCCAGAGGTCAGAACTACTAATAATAAAAACTTAAAGGAAAACAATTAGTACAAATACATCATTAACTCCCATTAAGGAAGTAAAAACGAAGCCTAATGAAACGGTGAGCACGAATGCACGATGAAGCGGTGAGAATGCAAAAACAGTTGTCACTTGTACCGATTTGTACGTATTTGTATAAAAAAATCTCAATAAAAAATTATTTAAATAAAGAGTGTTAATGTATCAAATTTAAGATATATAAGAGGGTTAAGTCTTTCAACAATACACCATGTTAATAAAAAATAAAATATGTGATGACAATTTGATAGATGAATCTAAACGAATTACTTTAAACGAGAAATGTCAAGTGGGCAGGTAAAAGTGTCCTATGCATATTTTGTACAAGTTTTATGTTTATGTTGGAATAGGTTACGATACAAGTATACAACATATTTTCAAAGATGTATGACTCTCAAATACCAGGCTCTAGATTTATTCCATTTCTCTTCTGAGATTATTTTTCATTTGAAATAGATTCTATATGTATGTATAAATGCATATGGAGCATAATATATCCATTTTTCTTTTTGTACACGTTTTTACTGTTTACACATTTGTACACGCGTCAGTGATGACAACTTTTTGTTAGTGAACAATGTTCACAGACAAAACATGGAGTTTTCTCGCTCTGTAATTCCGTGAATAGTATTTTCACAAACAAAAAAATCGTCTTCAAAAACGCGTGTACAAACGTGTAATTCCTTATATTTTATGAGATTATGATAATAATAGATGACTTGTTTTACTACCGAATATTTTATTAAAAATTGTACTCTGGGTATTTGTCTATATGTTTGTCCTCCTCAGGCCAACTATTGAACCTCTTGGCTGGCCACTAGAAGTGTTAATGAAACAAATGATACGATTTGTGGTGTTAGATTATCTATATTCAATTAAAGTTATTTCTCCCTCCGTCCCGGTCATTTCTTCCGGTTTTGACCGGTATGGTTGCAGTTGTGTAAGAAAAATGAGAATGATTGTGAATCACATATTTTTTCCAAAAATGAAAGTTGGAAGAATTAATTGGAACGATACAAAAAGGAAAATTGGAAGAATGACCGGGAAGTATCATTTATAGTATGTGGACCTATTTGTGGGACTTTTCCCTTATTTATTTTGTATCACGCTTTAATCATATTCATTTGTTCGATGACTCTATTAGGGCATGATTAGACTAGGATGTCGGGTTATGATACCTGACCTCAACAAGTGATTCGAGTCGTTGTAGTGGCCCAACTAATACACTTTCCGAGTACAAACCACCAACTATGAATGTTTTATTGTCTCTCCCAAAAAACTTTATCATTTCCGTTTAAAGTAAGAAATATATGACTAAAGTTATTTGTCTCTCTTTCGCATAAATTTCAATCATACAGTTTTTACTTTATTAGTCTACGTGCAAGTCAATATTGGCAAAGTTTTGTGGAACAGAGGGAGTACCATTTTCAGTCCCACCACACCAAATCAACCCAGACTAAACTTTGACGGTTATAAAATACACAAAAACCAAACATCTATCAAGTCAGATCAGACCAAATTAGAATATTTCAATCAAATTAAACACATCCTATATTACTATGCACGTTTGATTACACTGAAATTGATAAAAATTGCTAAAATTCATGAAGTCTGATTGAAGCGGCTGAATTTGTTGAATTAAAGAAAAATTTTATTTGACATATTTTATTAAGAAGATAAAAAAATATTACTCCGTATATGATAATAAAATACTCCGTAGTTAAAATAGTTAGCAGGAAATCGGTGCACAAGAAGTATGATGTCAGTATTGAGGGGCCAGTATGACATTTTCTTATTTATTAGGGCAAAATTAATTTTTATAAGACATAGAAGGGCGGAGGTTAGAGCCTAATTGGACCGTGACTCGCTCAAAAATTGAAAAATGATTACAATGTCTAGATGTAGACATTATGGTTAACATTCTTGAAAAAACTTATCAAAAATACATAAAACGGTGAAAAGAAAGAGAGAGAAATGTGATGAATCTATTCTTTTATGCCTATTTGTCTCATACCAAGTATAAATCATGTACTTCGTACATTATAACATTGGAGATCTCTTAGCGTCTATCCTAAGTACCAGTAAAAATGTTTTGGAATAACAAAATAGAAAATATGATTACTGTTGTGAAAATGAAGAAGATGAAGACTAAATTTGAGAGATAGATATATTAATAAAAGCTCTAAATATCTTCTTCTTAATATCTGAGAAGTTCTGAATTTCTGAATGAATTTACAATGCCTCATCAAGCTCATATTTATACTGTTTGAACTTGATGATTAGTCACTTAAGGGATGAATCTACAGATTTGGTGGCAATAACAATTTGAGCCATCTGTTCTAACTAGGTTACAAGGATTAAACATAATTTCTGGATTGATGACAAGGATGAACAATTCACACTTGTCATTTCCAGGATTTTACAACACTCCCCCTTGAATGTTCATCCTTGAATAATTGTCTATTATTTTAAAAACTTATTGTGAAAATTAAGGGGTAAAAATTACGACTTATATTGTCGTTGTATTTGGATGTACTGTCTCGTTAAAAACCTTATCAGGAAAAACCCAGTGGGATAAAAACCTGATGAAGGGAAAAAGAGTGCAGTGCATTCAAATACTCCCCCTGAATTTAGTATAAATTATGAAGACGTTGCATGCCGATTTTCTGTACAAGTTCCATGAACTTCTTCGGGGGTAAAGATTTGGTGAAGAGATCGGCTGGATTTTCACTGGATCTGATTTGTTGAATGTTGATCGTCCCTTCTTTCTCGAGATCATGAGTAGAGAAGAACTTTGGTGATATGTGTTTTGTTCTATCTCCTTTGATGTAGCCTTCTTTAATCTGAGCTATGCACGCAGTGTTGTCTTCGTAGATCACAGTAGGATGACAAGTAATAGACTTCATACCGCATTCATTTTGGATGTGTTGAATCATAGATCGTAGCCACACACATTTTCTTCCGGTTTCATATAGTGCAATTAACTCAGAATGATTTGACGATGTAGCTGTCAATGTCTGCTTCATAGATCTCCATGAGATTGCAGTGTTACCATAAGTAAATACGTACCCGGTTTGTGATTTCGCTTTTTGAGGATCTGATAAGTATCCAGCGTCTGCATATCCGATTAAAGCAGCTTTTTCATCTTTGTGGTAGAATAAGCCAAGATCAATTGTACTACGTAGATAACGGAATATGTGCTTGATCCCGTTCCAATGACGTCTTGTTGGGCATGAACTGTACCTAGCTAATAAATTTACGGAGAATGCAATATCTGGTCTAGTATTATTAGCTAAATACATTAAAGCTCCAATAGCACTCAAATATGGTACTTCGGGACCAAGTATTTCTTCGTCATCTTCTCGGGGACGTAATGGATCATCGTGTATGTTGAGAGATCGAATCACCATTGGTGAAGTCAAAGGATGAGCTTTGTCCATATAGAATCTCTTCAAAACTTTCTCGGTGTAATTGGATTGATGGATGAAAATTCCATTCTTCAAATGCTCAATTTGAAGTCCGAGACAAAATTTGGTTCTCCCTAGATCTTTCATTTCAAATTCTTTCATAAGATATTTTGCAGTATTTTCAATCTCATCGGGAGTTCCAATAATATTTAAGTCATCAACATATACTGCAATTATGGCGAATCCCGAATTTATTTGCCGGATGAAAACACATGGACTAATTGGATCATTCTTATATCCTTCCTTAAGAAGGTATTCACTGAGACGATTATACCACATTCGTCCAGATTGTTTTAGTCCATACAATGACTTTTGTAGTTTAATGCAAAACATTTCTCGAGGTTTCGAGCTATAAGCTTCAAGCATTTTAAATCCTCCGGGAACTTTCATATAAATGTCTGTATCGAGTGACCCGTATAAATATGCAGTTACTACATCCATTAGGCGCATTTGCAGCCTTTCAAAAACAGACATGCCAATGAGAAACCTTAATGTAGTTGCATCAACTACTGGAGAATAGGTTTCTTCATAATCAATTCCCGGCATTTGAGAAAACACTTGGGCAACAAGTCAGGCTTTATATCTTACAATTTCATTTTTCTCATTGCGTTTACGCACAAATACCCATTTAAAGCCTACTGGTTTTACGCCTTTTGGCGTAGGGACTATCAGTCCAAAAACATCACGTTTTTCAAGTGATTTCAATTCAGCCTGAATTGCTTCATTCCATTTTGGCCAATCGTGTCGTTTCCGACATTCTTCTATTGATGTTGGCTCATTGTCATTGTTTTCATTCATAACATTTGTGACAACGACATAGACAAATATCTCATTAATATCAATATCTTTACGATTCCATTGCATTCCAGTAGAAACGTAGTTTATTGAAATTTCATAATTATCAACGTTTCTATCATTATCTGGAATATCTTCCTCATTTAAGGAAGTTGTATCATCATTTGAGATATTTGTTTTGTCAATATCATTTTCTATGCCAATATTTTCAAATTGTTCATTTTCTTGTTCAGATGGATGAACATCTTTGGCATCACAGATCGATTCCTGCCTTTTAGTTTTTCTTGGTTTTATATCTTTCGATCCAAGTGGCCTGCCACGCTTTTTGCGTATAGAAGAATCATTTGCAAAAGATTTTTCAGAATTCTCTGTTGGGATTTCGATTCTGGCAGGGGCATTCATGGCAGGAATATGTGACTTTGTCACTTTCTTTGTGTCTGTGAATGCATCAGGCAACTGATTTGCAACATTTTGTAAATGGATTATCTTTTGCACCTCTTGCTCACATATATTTGATTTTGAGTCAAAATGTGATAATCCTGTTGCATTCCATGTTATTTCTTTCGTACTTGGGTCCGATTTATTAGTTTCTCCCCCTAAGGTTGGGAATACTGTCTCATTGAAATGACAGTCAGCGAACCGTGCGGTGAATAAGTCACCAGTCATCGGTTCAAGATATTTGATTATTGAGGGAGATTCAAATCCAACATAAATTCCCAACCTTCTTTGAGGACCCATTTTTGTACGATAAGGTGGAGCAATCGGAACATAAACAGCACAACCAAATATTTTAATGTGTGCTAAGTTTGGCTCTTGTCCAGTAACTAATTGCATTGGAGAATATTCATGATATGCAGTCGGTCTAAGCCGAATTAAATTTGCTGCATGTAAAATAGCATGTCCCCAAGCCGATGAAGGTAAATTACACTTCATTAATAATGGTCTAGCGATTAATTGTAATCGTTTAATCAAAGATTCAGCAAGACCATTTTGTGTATGGACATGAGCAACAGGATGCTCCACATCAATCCCAATCGACATACAATAGTCGTTAAATGATTGGGATGTAAATTCTCCTGCATTGTCAAGTCGGATTCTCTTTATAGAATGATCCGGAAAATGAGCTCTTAATCGTATGATTTGAGCAAGGAGTTTAGCAAATGCTAAATTTCTAGTCGATAAAAGACTAACATATGACCAACGTGTTGAAACATCAATCAACACCATAAAATATCGAAATGGTCCACATGGTGGGGCTATCGGCCCACAAATATCTCCTTGAATCCTTTCTAAAAATGCAGGTGATTCAGTTGCAATTTTGTTCATTGAAGGCCTGATGATCATTTTGCCAAGAGAACAGGCCTTACAAGGAAAATCACTTGATACTGGAACCCTGATATTCTTTAATGGGTGTCCAAGTGAAGTCTTAATGATTTTATGCATCATTACTTGGCCTGGGTGACCTAAACGGTCATGCCACAACATGAATGTTTTCCGATCATCTAACTTTGTGTTAGAAACCAAATTTATTTCGAATGGACTAATATATGTGAAATATAGTCCTGAGGAATATGCTGACATTTTTTCACAAAAATATTTAGCGCCAGATTTAGTTGTCGTGAGACAAAGATATTCCCTTTGGTTTTCATTCATGGTTTCTATGTGATAACCATTTTGACGCATATCTTTAAAGCTCAATAAATTTCTCCGCGATTTGCTGGAGTATAAAGCGTCATTTATAATTATTTTTGTCCCATTAGGTAGCATCACATATGCTTTCCCAGAGCCTTCAATGAGCTTCGCAACACCTGATATGGTATTGACTTTAGCCTCAACTAAAGTAATTTGAGAGAAATATATTTTATTTCTCAAAATGGTGTGCGTTGTGGCGCTGTCTATCAGACATAGTTCTTTATCATTTGAGTGATCCATATCTTCAATATATATAAACATAAGTTTGATCACAAATTATGCATATTATTTAACATAAGAGTATATACATTACACATATTTATTTAAAAACAAAATAAAAAGGGGAAGAAAGAAAAAGTACATTGTAGAACATCAGGAGTCAACTATTTTATTTAGTAACATTTTGGTTTATGGCAAAAGCATCGTCCATAATGGCATCATCCGCGAAAAAGTCAGACACGTCAAATTTTGGCAGAGGTGGAGTTGTGTCATTGACATAATTAACTTCCATATTTTTGCCTTTGTTCAAATTCATGGAAGCTTGAAATAATTCCACCAGATGCTTTGCAGTACGACATTTGTTAGCCCAGTGCCCCGTCATGCCACACTTGTAACAAGTCGTCTTCACCGAGGATTTTATAGGGCGATTTATTTGATGGGCCTTTTGTTTGCCCTTGCCCTTATAATTTGGTCTTTCGATCTGTTTGAATTCTCGGTGTGACTTGTTTTTATGACCATTAAAATGCCCACGTTTAAAATGCCTTCTACTGCCACTGTATGTTGCATTTGATTCAGTGGCTAAATTATGGCCAGATGGACCATAAACCGAAGGACTAGAACCAGTGGGTCTCAGATTATGATTTTTCATCAAAAGGTCATTATTTTGCTCAGCGACCAATAATACTGATATTAAATCGGAGTATTTTTTAAAACCTTTTTCTCTATATTGCTGCTGTAGCAGCATATTAGAAATATGCATTGTAGAAAAGGTTTTCTCCAACATATCAGCATCAGTGACTTTTTGTCCACATAACTGTAGTTTAGATGTTATTTGGAACATAGCAGAATTATAGTCACTGATAGATTTAAAGTCCTGGAATCTTAGATTGATCCAGTCATACTGAGCTTTTGGTAAAAGTACCTTTTGTTGGTGGCCATATCTCTCCTGTAAATTGTCCCATAATTCTTTTGGGTTATCAACCAAAAGATATTCAGATTTGAGACTTTCATGGAGATGATGACGGAGAAAAATTATAGCTTTCGCTTTATCCTGGGAGGATGATTGATTATCAGCCTCAATGGTGTCTTCAAGACCATTAGCCTTTAAATGTGCTAAAGCATCAACTTTCCATTCCAGATATTTTTGACCGGACAAATCAAGAACGTCGAATTCTCGTTTGCTAATATTTGCCATGATATACTACAAAAATCATTAATACAAATTTAGTAAAACCGTATTAATTATAGTTTGATCAATGTTTTACTTTAGATTTTAGAGAATTATAAAGCTTATGGATATTGATGCATATCTGTAAATACAAATTCAAAAGAAAGACACGTTGAAGTGTAGTACTATGTAAACTAACACGTCATGCATCTCTTGTTTTATGTATTTGAGGAAAATGATTGTTAATTACTTTGAATGGTTTTGGCAGATAAAAACAAAAGTAACCGAATGGTAATTCAATAGGAACTCTGAAGCATTCTAACTTATATTACTCAGAAAAATGGTATTCTGTATTAAGTTCTTGCATTAAAGCAGTAGTACCGTGATTCTAAATACGGAGTAGTAATTTATTTACTTTTATTTATTTACATGTCTCATTAAATAAAAATAATAATTCACTGCTTGTTTAAAGCCAAGAACAAAACAAGCATTCACATGGTGAAAAAAACAGGTCTCGTGACATGCTGTGAATGCAGTCAGAGGATCAGTCAAAAATAAAACAAGATCTATGCTTCCTTGAATTTTGATAGGTTATAAATGTGGTAATTGTTTGTTGTTATTACAACTTGAAAAATTGGTCAGATCAAACCATTATAAACGTCAGAGACAAAAGATTGCATGTTCATTTCATTTTAAATATTAGCTTTAGAAATCCACACTACTAGAGATAACTCTGTATCGTTGAGTTGTAGTTCAGAGTCATATTTAACTATCCCCTCTCTTACCAAGTACTATGTATTACATATTTTCAGATTTCTTATTTATGGTGTTATAGTGGTGTTATCTTTCCCCCAAGTATTATCATGTTGCTCATTTCCTATTCGTTTAACATTAGATTGAAGAAAAAGAGTATCACAGGTATGTATGTTGCTAATATGAAAACAACAACATAAATTTCAGATTCGGACAGAAGGATCTCAATTTCGGTCAGTCAAATAAAATGTTCAGATTTATTTAATTCTTTCTTGAGTAATTTATACGTAGTGTTAATGTTAATACCTGCAGGGGATAGCTGAATTCTTGAAGAGTTTGAGCTGATTCGTGCTGATAACGTGTTGTGAAAATGAAGAAGATGAAGACTAAATTTGAGAGATAGATATATTAATAAAAGCTCTAAATATCTTCTTCTTAATATCTGAGAAGTTCTGAATTTCTGAATGAATTTACAATGCCTCATCAAGCTCCTATTTATACTGTTTGAACTTGATGATTAGTCACTTAAGGGATGAATCTACAGATTTGGTGGCAATAACAATTTGAGCCATCTGTTCTAACTAGGTTACAAGGATTAAACATAATTTCTGGATTGATGACAAGGATGAACAATTCACACTTGTCATTTCCAGGATTTTACAACAATTACTATATTTTTTTTTCCAAAAGGTGTTAGGGCTATTTTCAAACACACATAAACATAGCTACATTATACTTGGGGTAAGCGCGTGGAAGGTGTTCTTCTGATCAAGGTAGTGGCAGCAATGGTTTGAACGACAACTTTTTTATATTCTTTATTTGTCGTTAAGGAATCAAGGTAGTTTGGTCTTTGTAAAATAGAGTTATTGGTCAAAGGTCAAAACAAACATTGCATGATTTCGTGGGCAAACTTTTCTTATACATCAGTTTGTAAACCTCCTATGTTTGAGAAAATTATCATGCTAAACAAGAAAAGTTAATTAATGAGGGAACTAACCATATGGTTTAAGCACACAAATTAAGATCTCAAGCAATAATGAGTCCTTGAATTAGATGTCCAAGTTACTTTTGGTTGACCTATTTGTGTATTTATCTGATCTCTGTAACCAAAGGATTGGAATAATGGGCAATTGTCCTTGAATTTGATAGTCAAGTCCTTAGTAGTGAGAGCGAAACTTTGGCCTTGTCTCGTTTTTAGACTTGCTTTGAACTTTACGCTCTATAACTCTATAGGCATCTAATGGCTTTGTGTCTAGTCGTCAAAAGCCAACCTAATAGGAAAGTTAGTTCAATACCTTACATGGAGTATTGTATTTAAAAGTGTGCACTTTTATATAGATTTATATATATATATACACACATAGAGAGAGATACGGATCGGAGTAGTCAAAGAGAGTCAAATTTCAAAAGCAGCTTTACAGATTTATACTTCTCACCCTTACGATCATGGAGAGGGGCAGCTCGGATCCCTTGTCTCAACTCAGATATTGGTATGCATGTTTGGCCTGCGAAGTCATCTTTACCGGATGCATCGAACTCGTGAACTTCTAAACGGAGAAGAGCCAATTTAGGAACAGTTAGTCTGAACTCAAACTTCTCATTCCAAGTGGGTATCCAGTTGTCTTCTATTGTCTTTGTCTTCTTCATTACAACATCAGCTGGAACTCCTGCAATGCCAATCTGTGTGGCATGTTTATAGTCATCCCCAACATAATCTTTCAGGTAGGATGTCTCTAAATATGTGAAAGCTAACAATAAAATTATAAAATGAAACTGAAATTTTACTATTGCCACAAGTTTTTGTTTTTGCATGAAGAGCTTGAATGTGACCATCATCATAATCAGTACACCTTGGTACCGAGTACCAACTACATTGGAGTAAGTGGGGATAACAAAATGAGTGGCCTGGTCATTGAAATATTGAACTATAGCCTTTTTTAGAGCAGTTGTCACTAGGCAATTGTTTTTAAGCGAAAATAGTCACTGGAATTGAAGCTGATGCCATGTTAGCCCAATTAAAATGTGAAATGCAGCGTCGAGCTCGTTATCTAATCCACCTGTGAACTGTAGCTTTGGTTACATAATGGTCACTAAACTTCTTTTGCTCTCCAAATTGACGAGTAAAGTATGTAAAAACAATTAATTGGTTACCATTTTGGAAAGAAAGTAGTTTAATAATTTAAATAATGATCACTCTTTAAGCAAAAGTACAGCTTTAAAGTCATCAGATGACGATTAGAATGCCACATATCATGTTTTATTCAATGGTCCAACATGATGATTGGGTGATATGTGCAATTATGTATAAAGAATTTAACTGTTTTTGTAATCATTCAAAAAAAAGGATACTTTACTGACCGCCATGTAAGTAAGAAAATAGCTGTTTACCACCAAGGTTTTTAGAGAGGGAATTGAGTGGTTTTTTTGTCACTTAGTTGTCAATTTTTTTTTCTATTATACATATCTAGCAAAAATGGCAAAGTATTAAACCAGATGCCTTTTCCACCACAACATCAGTGGCGGACCTAATATTTACATTTTGTGTGTTCAAAATCACACATTTTTTCTTTAAAATACTAACAAATAAATTATTATTCTAATTTATATATATATATATATATATATATTTATATTTATTCCCATTGTTTTTTATTTTTAAGTGTTCACATGAACACTCTTGATACAAACACATCCACACTGAACAACATTCTAAAGAATAAAATATAAAATGTTTCTTAAAGGATGAAACCATCATCACTCAAATGTTTTCCACTTGCACTAAACCATGATAATATCAAACTGAAAACAAAAGGGAAGAAAAAGAAAGTACCTTCACATAGAAATCTGGAGGTGAATATGCATCAAAATCAGTATGGCAGAAGTCTTGATACCATCCTTCGCCCATATATACAGTGACCTGATTCATAAAAATCGAATCACCTACACATGCATAGTAGAATGCATCTTCATGATAACTTATTGAACACACAATTTTGAGCCATGGGATTCTCTAGTCACCTTCAAGGTAGTTTGTGGTGGAGCCTTAGGATCAAATAATATATCATAAGAAGAATCAGATCCCAACAATATGTCTGGTTTCTTAATATATCCACAACCACCATTTGCCCTGAACATGCCTTGCATTAACCAAAGTGATCTACCATAACCCTGTAGCAAATAGGAGTTATTGGGCCCATTTTAACAGAAGGTAACAAACTTATGATCGATTATTGACAAGAAAACAAAAAGGACGTGAAAAAGCCTAACCTGCATATTAAATGCCACCATTTGAGCTCCATGCATCCAGCCAATTAAGGGATTGTAATTAGAGGAGTTGAAGCGTGTCCCCTTTGGGTAAATTCTCAACAAATTTCCTTGCGTGAATCTTTAACAATTAAATATCAAAGAAAAAAATAGAACTGAGTAAATAACTTGTAGTTCTTTCAAATTTGATAAATTGGATTAAAAATATCAGGGAAAGTTTATCTAAAATAAATTAATATCTCTATCATAATAAACTCACTTTTTCTTAAAATTTAACCAACTTCCTTTCAGAAGTCTTTTTTCATCATTAAAGTTATATTGCACTAACATTTATGTAAGCACAAATATAAGTACTCCGTATTAATTAAGCAACAAGTTAAATTTCTTTCAGTAGGTGCATATTTTGATTTGAATATACCAATATAGAGAATGTCAAACTCATACCGAATTATTTCTTTTCCGTGAGTTGTAACTGCCTTTTCAAGCTGTGGCTCACTCAAACTCAGCCGTCTCACTTTATCAATATCAACTCTCAGCCACTCAGAAAGTCCACCCTTCCCCTTTCCAGCATGAATGGCAATTAAAGATCTATATTCTGGTGTGCCATTTTGTTGTGACTTTGGGTCTTCTTCTTCGTCATCATCAGCATCGTCCTAATGGAAAGAAATTAGAGGCCGTTTGATAGCCACCTTTTTAGGCTTATCAGCCCCTAATAAGACAGTTTTTACCATATAGTCATGCATTAACTTATTTGAATGTTCATGTTGAATTGGGCAAGTGGAAAAAAATAAAACTGGAGGTACTTTTTTGTGAAGTTTCTGAAGATGACCAATTTACCCTTTTTCATATAGTCTGATATCTTGTAGAAAATTCAGGAACAATTTCAATATATTTTCACAGTTCAGACAATTTATGTGTTACCAAACAAGATCTTCGTAAGCTAGCAACATCAGTAACTAGGACACTTACTGCTTATAATGTGTGCATACACAATGTTTAAGACTCCCTCCGTCCCTTAATAACTTTGCCAAGTTTGACCGGCACGGTGATTAATAAAGTAAAAACTGTGTGGTTGAGGTTTGTGCAGAGGAGAGAGAATTAACTGGAACCACAAATTCTTTACTTAAAAAGGAAAGTGGCAAAGTTAGTGGGACATCCAAAAAAGGAAAGTTGTCAAAGTTATAAGGGACGGAGGGAGTAGGAATTAAGCCTTATGAACCTTATCATAATTATCTTTTGCAGTCAGGTCTGAAACTTCTCTTCCCCAAGCTTCAGTCTCATCTGAACTGCTTTCTTTATGTGGCTTCTCCTTAGCTTCCTTTGTCTGTAGGTACTCTTTGGGTGGTTTAGTTGATATAATAATCCGTTTTTTCAGTGATTCTGGTGAAGGAAATTCCGTCAAATTGTCTTGGTTAGGACAAAACAGCATCTCTCCAAATGTTTGTGTGATCATCTAGAATTTAGTCATGACTGCAATCAATAGTCCAACCATAACACTGACTTTGATATCAATAAAAAATACACATATATATAAAAATACCCACCTTTGCCACTTTAGCCTGAAGATCTGGAGTTAAATGATCTTCAAGAGTTATTATCAATGGATACTCGGATGCAGAAAAGGCGTACTCTTTAATAGACCTCAAACACTTGCTAAGTGCCACTGGAGTGGTCAGGGTCCTAATAAATACAAAATCAATTGATACTAAAACAAGAACTAAAAGAAAACCTGCACTTAACAATGACAAACCTTCCATGGAGAACATCAATGTTATCCTTTGTAGAGTTTGGCCATATATCCAACTCAATTACTCGAACACCTCTTTGCAGCGCTTTTATAATAGGGACATCACTGCAATCACTACTTAGTTGATTGCCAGTTAAATAAGAATTATGGCCGGTGTATATGAAGTAGTGTGATAAGGGAGAATTCATATCATGGTGAATCTGGGAATATTAAAAGAAACAGTCAATAACGTATATGAGCATATCTACCAATAAAGATATGAATTAGATTGATAGTTATTGGGGAGTACTGTAAAAAGCAAATAATGGATGAAAACTACAAGTAGTCATGATTTTCTCTCCAATTTAAGAGAGCTGAGAATCAAAATTAGAAATTCCACTCATTTATTAAACTCAAAGATAAGTAGGAAATAGGAAAGTCACCCCAAGTTTAGGATTAAAAGCAGAATTTGCACCGCCTGAGATATACTTGAAAAAGGCTGCGAGATTGAGACCTTTGTGACGCAAAAGCTTTAGGTGATGGAGGCTATCCACGACGGCCTGAGCGTCTTGCATCGTAGCCTCATCCTCCTTCTGAACCTCGATCAGGAAGCGGTGAAGGTTATCGACGCTCATAACCCCATTTTCGGAGTATTGATCGAATAGGCTTTTAATCTCCGCAGGAGCCTCGGCTTCGGCTAGGCGGAACCGCCGACGGAAGCAGAAACAGACGCTGTACGTCTGTTTAGACATTGGTGGGGGGAGCCGGAAGATCCGAATCGCCAATCCGGACTCGGAAGTTTAATTAATTTCGGAGCTATATTGCGATGCTCTGAACTTTGCAGCGTTAAAAATGGTGGGGAAAGAGAGGAAGTTCGTTAGTTGGCGGAAAACAAGAAATATTTTGGAGCCCTTTATTTTGTTCAAAAGAAGTAACATGTTACTTTACACAAAACTTACACTTTTATGTCAAAACCCTCTTCATATATCGGGGTTTTGAAATAAAAATGTAAGTTTTGTGTAATCCATTCCAAAAAGTGTAAAATAGTGTTGTCAGATCCATATCTGACAAGTTTGAGCTATGTGTAGGTAGCTTAAGTTATTTTATGATTTTTTTATTCGTAGTATGTTATAGTGCCAATAAAATTAGTCATTGAAATATATTCCGTATTACTAATAGTTACTCCGTCACCTCGTCATTTTAGGAAATTTCATTTATAAAATCTCATACGCAGTACTTCCCCCCGTTCTTAAATAAATGTAACGGTCAACATTTCACACTTGTCGAGACATAACTTTGACCATTAATATAAATGATTTTGTATTAGTAAAAAATTAAAAAAATTAGATTATGAAAATTTACGATGAGACAAGTTTAACAATATTTTTTTCATAAAATACTCCGTAATATTATTACATTAATAAATAAAACGTAGTCAAAGTAGAACATGTGAATAGTGTAAAAGTCAAAGTGTTGCATTTATTTAAGAACGGAAGTAGTACTTCGTATCAAATTTGATAAATTTTATGTGGCTCTAAATTATTTTTTATCAATTCAACAATTTTCAACTTTTGGAGTTTTTGGGCTTACCGATCTTGTCTTTTTAAAGTTAAATCCTCTATACTGATAATTGCTTCAATTTTTAATAATTAAAATTTAGATATTTGGAAAGTACATTAAAATATCTGGAAAGTTGCACATTAAAATTTAGATATTTAAATAAATTCCTCTATACATTAAAATTTAGATATTTGGAAAGTTGCAAACTCCAAATTGGATTATAATTAAAAATTCACATCATAATTAACTAAATAAAATGAAGTTGTTTGATCACGAAAAATCAATTTTGCAAATCGATTTGGGATGGAGATAGTAATAAGTAGTACTCACCATTTTGTAAAAGAAGCATAACGCATTACAAATAATAACATTTTTATTTTATCATTAAAAAATAATTACATATTTCATTTTTATGGACATTTGAGTTGTTTTTACTTGGACTAATAATAATAATAATAATAATAATATTATTTTGTCTTTTGTCCTGTTTTTATTTGGACTAGTCCAGTGTATTCTGATATGGTCTGGTCTACTTTGAGTTGTTCTGTATTTGTATGATCGGGTCTGATCTGCTTCGGTGAAATCTGTCCAAGTAAAACGATAACAATTTTCGATAATTTGAAAAGAATGTTATTATTTTTAATTATAAATAAATAAAATATAATAATTTATGGATTATAATATATATAAAAAATAAAATCTTTATGGAAAAAATATAAAAAAAATTCAGACCAGAGCAGACCATCAAATTACAGTCCAAGTAAAAACATCATTGGTGTATTTTTCGATTGTGTTTTTAGGAGATGAGAAAAACATTATTTAGAGCCCGTTTGGTAACACCCAAATCGGCTGTATTGGCTGATTCTGGTGAAATTTATGAAGTCTTGACTAAAGTAGCTGGATTGGTTGATTTTATTGATTTATGAACAAATTATATGTAAAATATATTTTATTAATAAAAGAGAAAAAATTATGACTATGAAATAACAATTAAAATGATCATTTATAATAATTTAAGTCAATGGGCGAAATAAAAATTTACGTGTTTGATTAAAAAATTGACTGACAAACCTGATAAGCCAAAAAATATGATACTCAAACGAGATCATATTTGGTATTTTTCATTTTGAATACTCCGTATATCTTAATTTGGTATGGGAAATGCAATACGGACAATAAGAGCAAAGGTCAAATTATTTTTTGAATTTAAAAAAGTAGGAGTCCCACCGTAAAGAGAGAAGCTATGGAATACTGTTTTACATCTTTTGGAAAAACCTGCTTCCCATCGTACTCATTTGGGTTCTCATTATGCTTGGAACCCTAGCCCTTATTCTTGTAAGTGTACCTCTTAGTTTCCCAGTAGCACTCGAATTAATTAAAAAAGAAGATGTTATATTCATAGCCCTTCTCTTAAGATATCAATTTTATGGCGATGGCCACACTGATATATTATCCTTGCAGAACCGCATAAGTGATGTTTCAGCTGCAATAGACCAGAAGAGCATCAATTATAAGGTTTGTAATCACTTCGTAATTTTGTATATCTGAATTATGTACATTCTCCTAGATAGGATTATAAACAACCTGAAATTCGAAATGGAAGTACTATATTTTTCCTCTAAATATGAGTGAATTAGTGTTGCAGTACTAATGCAATATTTGACAGTTTTTGACAATTTCACATTGGTTTTATTCCTATTTAGGTCAATTTGTATTCAAATTAATAGAAAACAACTTCAGATTGTATGTTTGAGTCAGGTAATTGTTTACAGTTGTGGAAATAACAAGATTGCAAGGAGCCTAGCCCTTTTTTAAAATTTATAATCTACATTTCTGGCTCCACTGAATGTCTACGAAGGATATAATACTAATAGCTTTTTTATTCAAAATCTGCCTTGCAAACTTGTGTAGGAAAAAACAACTGAAGATGTAGAGGATGTTACGCACAAAGTATACTTCGACACTGAAATTAATGTAAAACCTGCAGGTAATTATTTCTCTCTTTTTTTTTTTTCATTTTCTATCTTCTGCTTGCGATAGCATTGTACTGCATTTCTTCCAAACAATTAAACAACACATCTTTAACTTGAAAAGAGTTTATCTGTATGACTTAATTTGTGTTGCTTTTTATGTTTCTCTGTATAGAGGGACCAGCAAACATTCTGAATTAATCCCAACCCCTTGTACAAGGAAATGAAAGTAGGATACTAGGATAACCTTAGAATTGGTTTGACACTATAGTATAACTAGCATCTTTAGGGACCAGTTTGAATGGACGGGTTTGGTCTTCAGAGGTGCTATATCAATATATCATGCATTCATGCTATATCAATGACGCATGCCATATTTTTGAGTTTCTATAAACAATGGAAATGAATAACATAGTGCATGATCACTTGAGATTGTGATCACCCTTTACTCATTTTAAAAAGCATCCTACTTATCCAGACAAGATATAGTCTAGCCCCTCCAAAACCCTCTAGCCAAACTGATCTTAAGATTTGTCAAATGTATACTTCCAGTAACATTGGTCAAAGTTGGTATATAAGCAACACAATAATAGTTTCAAAATTTGTATATAGGAAACACAAGAGTTGTGTGCATCCATTTTGTGAATACATACCACAGTATGCAGATGTGAATTTGCTATACAAAAACAAAATCTTTGGCCTTTCATTTTCTCCTGCTATAATGGAAGCAATTGAAGTCTGTGAATTTCATTTCTCTTAGTCATGTCCTATAATCATGTCAACCTCCATTTCAGGTCGTGTGGTCATAGGTCTCTTTGGGAACACTTCCAAAAACTGTAGGTATGGTGGCACACTCTTCTACATCATCCATTTTATTTTCATTGATGATTTCAAAATATCATACTTCATACTATGGTATATTAAAACTACCCATTCAAACTGAAGTAATATTCATTCTGCAGAAAATTTCCGAGTTCTTTGTACAGGTTAGTGACAACCAGAATAACTTTTTACTCCTTTTCGAATTGCCACCAGATTATGTTTTGGTCATAGGTTAGTGAGCAGTATAAAATGATGCTGTAGTCACTAACCAGTACGAAGAAAGTAAAATTCCCAACAAAAGCTGTATGAATTCTGGATTTGTACTATCTTTCCTAGTTGGGAAAGTATTATTTCTAAAATCTAACTAATTATAACATTCTTTTATACTAGTCAAGGTAACGCCAACTAACAATGTCCAGCGGGTGCTGAATAAATTTTTGTCATTGTAGGAGAAAAAGGGATGGGAAAGAACGGGAGAAATCTCCACTATAAAGGAAGTGCTTTTCATAGGATCATGCCTAGCTTCATGATCCAGGGAGTTGGCTTCACTAGTGGGGATGGGAGAGGTGGAGAATCGATATATGGCAACAGCTTTGCAGATGAGAACTTCAAACTAAAGCACATTGGTTCTGGTAATGTTTAAAAACCAAACAATACATTGTAGAGACATATTGTACTACTCCAGTACTAAATACTTACGACTTAAAATGACATAATTCGCTGAAGGAAAAGTCTTCAGTAAGAATATACATCGTAACATCTATTTCAGCAAACTAAGGCCAAAAGCTACTTATGCCAATTTGGTACTCTCTTTTTCCGACTTATTACCTTTTTTTAACCAAATATTTAACTTTTAAATTAACATGGTGAATTGTGTAATAATCAAAATAAGTAAGATCAAAGTTATTTTTGTGACCAAAGAGGACAACTTTAGTTTTTCCCCAATTTTTTGCTTTGTTTTATTTATAAAGTATATTTTAAATGCCATTATTCTATAGTTCAGCAAATTCAAGAGGCAATTCAACTGTTTGAACCACAATTCAGCAATTTCAGTAGATTCAATTGATTTTAGTGCTATTGGACATGCTCTTGATATGCTTATTGTAGTTCTACTAATAAGCAGAAAAACCTAAGTGTACTTCTAAGTTATTTTTGGCTTATCAGCTAACTTTTTCACCAAAAACGTAATTTTTCATTTGTCGCGCTAAGTGTGTAATAATAAAAATAAGTAAGATTAAAGTTACTTTTCTGGCTGGATTGGCTAATGTTACTGTAGAGGATCATTTTAACTATTTTTCATATAATTTTTTCTTTATTTCTATGAATAATATATATTTTAAATATAATTTTTTCATAATTCAGCAGAATCAACAAATCCAGCCACTGGTGTTAGAATTTCATAATTTTCAGCTGAAATGAGCCAATTCAACCAATTTTGGTGTTACCAAACGGGCTCTTAGTGTCCATTTTTCAGCCTCTTAGCATTTTTAAATTATGAAGCTTATCAACTTGATCCTTTTTACCAAACATTATTTTATTTAATGCACACCGGCCACACCCTGCCTTATATATTATGTATGTGTGTTAAAAATTCTTTTCACTAGTAATTCAGCAATTTAACAATGTAAAGTTTTAAATATCTGTCAAAGTTTCAATAATTTCACCAACTTCAGCCAAAATCACCCTTTACAGAACTGAGCCTTGCTATGTTATTTTGGGACTAGGAATTCTATCAATGGCGAATGCTGGACCAGATACCAACAGATCACAGTTCTTCATCACCACAGTGGCAACAAGCAGGTAAAATAGTTTATACTTTTTTCACACCCTAAAAGTGGTTTTACCAAATATACTCTATATTCCATTTTGTCATGCCAAACTCCTCCCACTTATTGTATGCGCGGGAAAATCTGTTTTTAAGATTCCAATGATTTCTTTGTTCTATGGTTTGGATAGGTTGGATGGGCAGCATGTTGTGTTTGGCAAAGTCCTATCCGGGAAGATTGATAAGTCCTATTCTGGTACGTACCCAGCCTATAAGGCATCCGTTTTTTCGATCAATAAATTGCCTCACGTTGCCAAAATATATTGTTTACCTAAATTGGCTCTCGTAGCTGGAATTAAACTCCATCACACTTTATTCTAATTAAACTGGTTTAAATGGAAACTAACACCTTCAGTTTCTCCCTACAATCTAGCGCCATCATTACAATTACTCAACATTTTTGTTTGTGTAAATTTAAACTTTTTATAATGAGGTTTGTTAACATAACGTGTTACAAGAACATAAGAAAATAGCTGAAAAAATTTCAAAGATGTAATAATAAAAACATACTCCGTAAGATATTGAAATTAAAAAAAAAAATAATCGTGGTGCATATCCAAAACTTTTAGATGGAAATAGTATTTTTAAGTTTAACATTTCAAAAGTAAACACAAAGTAAATGAAGATTAGTCATGTAAACAAAGTGAGTTATACGTTCCTTTTTAAAAAAAGATTAATGTTTAAAAAAGGGGCATTTTACATTTCATATACATATCATACCTGGCGGGTCTACCCCACCCGATTCCGAGACCCGTTTGGTCTGGGTCCGGGTCCAAATTTTTAGACCCGTCGGATAAACGGGTCAGGTACGGATCTATTATTAGCTTATCGGGTGCGAGTCTGGAATACTACGTCCGACCCAGACCCGACCCATTGACAGGCCTAGGCGGGCGGGTGCAGGGTTCGCATAGGGTGACATCATACTTTTTATTAATGAAAATTTATTTTAAAAATAATAAATTTTTCCTGCCGTCTCTTCGATATGCAGCGCCATTAGCTACTTTCTCCTGCCGTCTCTTCTCTCTCGTAAGTCTTTATTATTTACTCATCAATTTGAAAATGTGAATACCTATACAGTAAAATCGTCTGTTCATTTTCATCTTCTTCACTAGATAGCAACTGCTTTCTCTATTCATTTTCTGAGCTTATTTTTGACCGACGACATTACCTTAACAAGGACTCAGCGTAGTAATCCGGGGATTTAATCTGAATCTCATCGGTTGATCGGAGGTCGGTATGTACTACTCCGTTTTCTCTTTGTCTCTATTTCTCTGTTTTATGCTTTATCATTCTCTGAGAAGAGATGTTCGTTGATCTTGGAGTTGATGTTCTCTAGTAGATCGTCAGGTTCAGCTCCGGTGGTTTTTTTTTAATTTGTTTGTATCTTTGATCACCCGAAATAAAAAGTCCAATGTTCATGGAGATGATTCTTTCCTGTGGATGGCCGGGCCGGCCAATCTCTGGTCCGGAGATAGACTGAAATTTTTTGCATGAAATTTTGTAATATTCTCCCCTTATGGAATTTCTCTGCAATTCCATTTTGCTTTTACTGTCATTGTTTTAATTTCTTTGTTGCTTGTGCTCGTGCCTATATGCATATTTTTAGCTCTGACATTTCATTTCTACTTTTACCTAAACCCTAACTGCAACCCGGTGCCTTTTGATTTCAGCATCAAGGTTTTTTCTATGGCATGCATCAGAACATATATAGAATTGCCGGATGACTTTTACAACTTTTTTAGGTATTATGTATGCGTATCAATGATTCAATCGGTCAATCCTACTCAAGTTTCTTTTGATACGCTTGAGTATCCTAGAGCTTACGTGACAGGCTATCGGTTACACATAGCTATCAATTGTACTCGTTGTACCTCCTTAGACTATTGTAGTCATGTGTCTATAAATACTTTTGGTACTATTAATGAAAAAAGTTGTAAAAGTCATCCGGCAATTCTGTACATGTTCTGATGCATGCCATAGAAAAACCTTGATGCTGAAATCGGAAGGCGCCGGGTTGCTGTTAGGGTTTAGGTAAAAGTAGAAATGAAATGTTAGATCTGATAATATGCATACAGGCACGAGCACAAGCAACAAAGAAAATTAAAAAATGACAGAGCCATAAGGGAAGAAGATTACAAAAATTCATGCAAAAAATTTCAATCTATCTCCGGACCAGAGATTGGTTGGCCCGACCATCCACAGGAGAGAATCATCTCCATGAACATTGGATTTTTTATTTCGGGTGATCAAAGATACAAACAAATTAAAAAAAAACCACCGGAGCTGAGCGTGACGATCTACTAGAGAACATCAACTCCAAGATCATCAAACATCTTCTTCTTGGAGAATGATAAAGCATAAAATAGAGAAATAGAGACAAAGAGATGACAGAGTAGTACATACCGACCTTCGATTGACCAGTGAGATTCAGATTAACTTCCCGGATTACTACGCTGAGTCCTTGTTGAGGTAATGCCGCCGGTTAAAAAGAAGCTCAAAAAATGAACAGAGAAAGCAGTTGCTACCTAGTGAAGAAGACGAAAATGAGCCAGGCGATTTTACTATATAGGTATTCACATTATCGTATTGATGAGTAAATAAGAAAGACTTACGAGAGAGAAGAGACTGCAGGAGAAAGTAGTTAATGGCGCTGCATATCGAAGAGACCGCAGGAGAAAGTAGTTAACGGCGCTGCATATTTATTTTGATCCTAAGGCATTATATCAATTTTGTCATTACAGATATAGTATTCCTAGGTGTAAAATTTTGTCCGGATATGCATTAGCACGTACGAGTACTCAGCATTATTTAGAAAAATGGTACCACTAATGGTTTCAATTCCTCAAACCTCACTCATTCCCTCAATTACCAGTATAAAATTTATTATTTTAAAAATACATTTTCATTAATAAAAAGTATAATGTCGTCCTATGCGCATCCTGCACCCGCTCGCCTAGGCCTGTCAATGGTCCGGGTCGGACGTAGTTTTCCAGACCCGCACCCACTAAGTTAATAATAGATCCGGACCCGACTCGTTTACCCGACGGGTCTAAAAAGTTGGATCCGGACCCAGACCAAACGGGTCCCGAAATCAGGTCATGTAGACCCACCAAGTATGATACGTATATGAAATGTAAAATGACCTTTTGTAAACATTAATCCTTTTTTAAAAACAAACGTATAACTCACTTTGTTTACATGACTAATCTTTATTTACTTTGTGTTTACTTTTGAAATGTTAAACTTAAAAATACTATTTCCATCTAAAAGTTTTGAATATATATGCACGACCAGTGATCGATTTTTTTTAATTTCAATATCTTACGGAGTATGTTTTTATTATTACATTTTTGAAATTTTTTCAGCTGTTTTCTTATGTTCTTGTAACACGTTATGTTAACAAACCTCATTATTAAAAGTTTAAATTTACACACAAAAATGTTGAGTAATTGTAATGATGACGCTAGATTGTAGGGAGAAACTGATGGTGTTAATTTCCATATAAAGGGGGTGTTTGGAACTGATTCTGCTTCTGCTTCTTTTTTAAAGCAGAAGCAGAATAAGTTTTCAGAAGCTGGTACCCCCCAGCTTCTAAAAAAACTGATTCTAGGAGTAAATTAGAGCACCAGAATCACTTCTGCATTTTCACCCAAACACTCCAACTTCTGCTTCTGCTCCCTGAAGGAGCAGAAGCAGTTTTAAGAATCGGATCCAAACACCCCCAAACTAGTTTAATTAGAATAAGGTCTGATGGAGTTAATTCCAATTAGAAGAGCCAATTTAGGTAAACAATATATTTTGGCAATTTATTGATCGAAAAAACGGATCCCTTTTAGGTCGGGTAAGTACCAGAAGTATTTAGAGACACATGACTATAATAGTCTAAGGAGGTATAACGAGTACAATTAATAGCTATGTGTAACCGATAGCCTGTTACGTAAGTCCTAGGATGAGTCCGACCTTGCTAGAATACCGGCAAAGCTCGAACCCACTTGATCAGGTCGACTTGGATGTGGGTTACTTTCGCGGGTCATGATCTCCCGTTAGGTCCAGTTGGTTTTATTGATTAATTAATCGTGATTAATTGGATTATTTTATTAGTATCGCTTGATGGGCTTCACGTGTGTGATGCTTATTTTGGCCATGGTCACCGTTCATGGTACCATGAAGGTCTAATGAAATAAGCCAGATGGTTACAAATATCTAAAGATAAAAAAAATCTAAAAAGGTGTAAACAGGGGCCTAGCTAGGGGAGGGTCAGCCCTGGCCCTGGCTCAGCCCAAATTTAAAAAATGTCTAAATTTATAGTGTAAAAAGTTTCATGTGAAATTTTTTTCAAAAATATTCTTTTTACCGGCTCAGTCCGGCCTAGTGCCCTGGCTCCGCCCCTGGGTGTAAATATATGAAAAAATAACATCTCATAAATAAAATTTTTGTAGTTTAAATGAAAAAAATACTCCGTATCTAAAAGATGTAAAAATAATTATGAGATCTTAATTAAACAATTGGATCTATTACAAAATTTAATCCTAAAATAATCTATCAATCGGATATTAGGATTTTTGTAAAAAATACGGAGTATTAACTTAGACTTATGTTTATTGACGAAGCATGATTACAATTAACTTTTTCACCGTAAACGTTCTTCAATTTTTATTTAAGTTTTATACGGAGTATATGTTACATTTGACATTTTTTTTACAAAATTGTAGCAAAAACATACAAGTCATAGTTATAGCATTTTAAACAAAAAATACCCGCACAGTAGCTGATTGAGTGGTGGGAAATTTAGATCAAGAGACTAAAGATCGAATCCCGCAGTGACTGTGTGGAGGTTACAAACTCTGAAATGAGCTGGACCACTGACGCGCACGAGTATATGAATCTCTTGCTACTTCATTGACTGAGTTACCGTGATTTACATCCTCTCACGTGACTTGTCGGGTCGAGCTGTGGGGGTTACGTTGCGGGAGATTTCATCTTTTTTGGATCAAGCATTTTAAACAAAAAGAAAGAATAAAGAATACGACAAAAACAAAATCGTAAAGGTGGCAAAGAGCCAGAACACGCATTTTGGATTCCATCACTCTAAAAATTACCACGTACGGAGTATTTATTTATTTACATATTTAAAAGTTGTTTTCAAATTACTGCTAAAAAAGATTATCTATGAAATATATAAGAGTTGGGTTAAAACTTGAGAAAATTGCCCAAAATGGGTCTAAAACATAGATAAAAAGCCAAAGTAGGACATAACATCTTTTTTTCCCATTATAGGAGTCATCGGCTCCTAGTTTAAGTTTCTGTCATTTCTTCAATGTCCAAATTGCCCTTGCTTTTCTGATAGCTCTCCTGCTCGTAGACACCGCCTCCAACATCATCGATCTTCTTCTCCTGCGCCGTTCGTTCTCTTCTCTTGCACTATCCGTTCTTCTGCTAAATAGTATCCAAGTTCAATCTTCTTCTCCTATTATTTCTCAAACCACTCCAGGTTTGATCTTGTTTGCTTCCTCCATTTCCATTCAATTTGTTTATTAGAAACTCCACCAATTTCAGCTCTTCCTCCTCTGATTTCTTCTTCTCTTTCTCTTTGTCTCCTCCATGGATTTTCTTCTTCTTCTTGCTCTGTTTTTTTAAAATGGTGTGTTTGCTCTCAAAATGTCATGAATGACATCAAAACTGACATCATTTGGAAAACATGTCAGAAAACATGTTATTTCTAATAATAAGTAGTTATTTCATTCTCAGATAAGTCATAAAAATGGCATAGAATGCCATAAGAATGACATTTTCTTATGGACATATGACATTTTCACATTGTCATTGTGATAAATGTACTGTCACAAACATGACTGTTTTTTCAAATAACCAATAATTTTGACATTCTCAGATTATAAAAGTGACATTTTGCTGAATAAATAAAATTTAAATCCAAAAAATGCAAAGAAGAAGAGAACATAGGACTACAAATTTGAAGATACTAGCTAGAAAATCGTTGCGGCTTTGTTTTGATTTCTCATCCAAAATTTTCTAATCTAAAACAATCTTTTAGAATCCCAAAAGTAAGAAAGTGGACTGAAAATTCAAAAATCAATATAAAAATGAAGCGGAGTACGAGTGGGAAGAAAATAGAGGAGAAAAGAAGAGAAGAGGAGAAAAGAAGAGAAGAGGAGAAAAGAAGAGAAGAAGAAGTAGAGGAAGAGGAAGAAGAAAAAGAAGAAGAATAACAAGCAGCTTGAGATCAAGAACTTACCTGGGAAAACTGCAGCAGGGCTCGCAAGTGGCGAACCGGAAGAAGAGAGGCGCAGGGCAAATTCAGCATTCCGCTGTTATTTTAGTCCTACGCTACTTCAGATAAAACTAGTAGTCCTATAATGGAATTTTTCACAAGTTTGAGTCCTATTTAGGTAAATCTCTCTAAAACTTAAAGCATTTTTACCAACACGGTTTCCAAGACATTCTCGCAGCTGGCAGATAGAACTCGTTCCAAAAAACCGGAAACCGAAAAATGTTTCAAAATAAATCGAACCACAATCAAATAAAACTGCAGTGCTAAAAAATCGAAACCGGATGTGAAATTCGAATCGAATCGTAGTTGTTTGGTTCGGTTTTAGTTTTTACCCTTCAATGCCGACCCGAATAAACCGATCGAACTAATCAAAGTATGAAAATTTACTTGTTAATTGTTAAGCATCCATCCTAATATCATCGATATTCTGTGATTTTTTGTGTCAGAAAATTAATTTTTGTATTATGTTTAATGTAGTTTATAAATGCATTTACACATTCGTTGCTTATATTAATTTTTGTATTATGTTGCAATGTGTTGCATGATGGTGATATGTTTTACTCGTTATTACTAGTACTTGGTTTTATTTATATGTAACTTAAAAATTTTATATTGATAGAAACAATAAATATATATCTCAACTACATCACATAGAACATATTTATTCATGAACACATTGGATAGGGTTATTGTGCATTAGATTGACAATTTGAGCGGCTATGTCAGGCTTTCCTGACTGGAACCGTCGCCTGGCCCTCTCGAATGCACTTTTATTGAACTTTATGAGCATGTTTTTCATAAAGTGTAAATTATTTCACCGAGTTCACGCTTAAATTCAACCGGGAAGTCACTTAAATAGTTTCTTGAAAAATATTGTGCTTTTATACATATTTCGACGTAGTATTTTTCACTATAAAAATTGAAATTTTATAATAAAAATTTAGTGTGGCCTTTTCCAAATAATAAGACTCCTTTTGTGAATATTTCTAAAATAAATACGGAGTAGAATAGATAAAAAATATAGGTTGATTTAAAGTTTTCTATAGAAGTAACTAACTATTACATTTATGTATTTATTTAATGGGAAATTTTGATTTTACACTCCACTTTTTCTGTGCAATTTTGTAATATTTCATCCCACTATATTTGTGATCCGGGACAATTGGAAGCATGTGTATATGGACACAAAGTTCAACTCTCATTCTCTCTAGAATAAACGCCTCAATCCCAACGGCTTCGAGCTCTGTCCCTTGTGGGGCCTTAGTCACCTTACCAATTATAGTCAAACAAAAGTATGCCTTATTTGAATTACGAAGAAATTCAGTCCTTCGAGTTTTGCACCAATTCCATAATTAGTCATCATCTTTCATTTTATCCATTTTTTGTAGCTGACTATTGTTTTCTTGACCATATATAATCCTTTTCCGATAGTAAAAATGCTCAGATATGGACCACAAATGGTCGAGAAAACAATAATTCGGTATCAAAAATGGATAAAGTGAAAAACGAGTACTAAATATGGAAATGACACAAAACTCGGAGGACTTAAAGTGGAATTAATTCTTTGAATTACTACCCAGAAAGCTATTTTTTTTTGAAAGGTACTAAAGGGTAAAATACAGTCCGTTGATTTTTATTTAAACTCCATGTTCTTCTATTATACAAAAACAAGAGAAAAATGTGAACGGTGTTCCCGCTCAAAAATATCACACTCACAGGTCGGGTCAAGTCTGCAGTGGGTTGGGTCAGGTTTTCTAAGATGGGTCGGTTGCATTGGGTTTGTAGTCTGAAATTATGTGGCTAAAATTTTACAGCATTAAATACAAAGGTCGTCATCCATTAAAGCAATTTGTGAGGCTCAATAAAAAGGACATGTAGAAGACAATTATAATATTAAAAAAAGTTTAACTGTCATTTCAAATTAATGGGTTTGTACTACAAAATCTTTTCATGTCATTTGCATATCCGCATGGTTTAAATAAAGGGAGACGTGTAATCAAAGCTCTTATCTCAAAAAGTTCAATGCATTGCTTGAGTTCATTTAATGTTTGTACTACACAATCTTTAGTAAAGATTTAGGTTAAATGGACCATTGGTTAAAAACAATTTTCGTTTTGGAGTACAGTTCATTTAATGGAAGCGGCTGAAGGTACACATTTCATTTAAGACATTGCATACAATTGACCATTGGGTAATAAGGAGTATGTTGTATCTATTAGAAGAAGCTCTAAATGTAGTATAAATACCTCGTACTTCAATTGTAACACATTCTACAGCAACACACATCTTTGGGTCTTTGAACATCGACAACATTTTAGGAGAGGGGATACACCAGAAGTTATTTTTAATCATGAAGAGGTATATCATGTGCTTAATTTTTTTCTAGAAATTATGCAAAAATAGAATTTCATATACTTTTAGGTATATTGATGGTTAACTATAACAAAAATTGGTAGGAGATGTACAAACTAGAAGTTGTTTCCCAAGATGAAGAGGTATATCAAGTGCTTTAAACTCTTTTCGAAAATTATGCAAATAGAATTTTATGTGTTTTTCGGTAATGTGCATATTCTATTATAATCTTTCTCGATGTTTGATAAACATAGATATCATTGGCAAGTTTCTGGGTAAGTGTGTTTCTCAAACACATAGAATCAATTGCAACAAAAAAGGTATATATAAAGGTAAAGTTAAGACTGTTTGGATAAATAATTTCATATACCCTAGGGTTTAAAAACTAAATTTTTTGAGTGAAGCAGATAGGGGCATAGGGCATTGTTTTAAAAATAGATCGATGTTCAGTTAACATTTAGATTGTTTATTACAAAAAATAGAATTATTTACTTAAATCATTGAATAGTCAGAAGTTTATTTTAGAAACAACCTGCCTCTGATAATTTAAAGTCAAAAAAGTAAAAAGCAAGACTTAAAAGTTTAGGGGACGAAGATCATACCTGGGAGTTTGACCATCCAATAATAAAACCATGCGATCCCTAATGTTAACTAGTTAATCATTACATTTCATTTACAAATAATACACATTTGGGCACCTTATTCAGGTCCAAGATCTACCCTACTTATTTACATTTTATAAAGAAAACAATGCTAATTTTCAAAAATGTAATCAATCCTTTTGGATTAGACCTGCAATATAAAAGAAAATATCAATCACATGCAGAAAAGCAATTACACTTGTAAATACATCACCATATAAATCCATTGATCTAAAAACGTATTTATTGACATTATTTATTTATTATTCATTAAAACATGGTATTAAAACATGGAATATGGTAAAAAATAAAATTGGAGCATTGTATATTTCTATATGAGATCAATATTAATATGAAAGTTTACATAAAAGTGGTCGTTCAAGATGCAACTGATGATAATCGATATTTCTGTTGGGCTGATATATAAGTTTAATATAATTTTTTGCAAGTTTAAAAAATATATATATACTAATTGTTTTGAAACATGTATGATATTGATATGAGTGTATGTGATATTGAATAGGCTTAATGCAAAATGTTTTGATATCAGTCAGTATACATTGATCACTTAAGCTATGCATGTTTACTATAGACCATATAAATCAAATTTGTCCAGATTATGTATACTAATATGGATTGCAGGCTTAATGCAAAATATTTGTGAATTTGGCTTTAAATAGTGTTATTGGGTAATGGCCATCAGGCTATCAGATCACACGGATCCGAAGACCACTCAAGTGGCTGGCAAGGCAACTAGTAGCCTTATGGTCAAGGGCCAGAAATACCAGCAATCACTTTTGGGCTTGACAAACAACTGGTGGCTCATTAAACATTGTTCAAAAAAGTTTGTATAAAAAGCAGTTAGTTTGTACAAAAAAAGTACTGGGCTTCACAAAGAAGTAGTAAGAAACATAACCTTTTCGATAACATTGTATCCAAGTAAGTATGAATACAAAAAGCATTATAATCACAGAGGTTTTAAAACAAAATCTTTTCAATTTCGAGTTTGAACTTGGGGACATAATGTTGTTGAAGAAACCACTTTTGTTTGATTGTGTATATATATGTGTATCTGTGTAAGAAATACAAATCAAAAGCTTAAGTATATAAGCTTAAATTAGATTTATACATGTATAATTAGAATATGTATATATATTGAACTACAGTTCAATAATGTTGAAATAAACTAATTTTTTGTTAAAATAATTCGTATAGATACAAATTTGTAAAAGTTGAAATACTAATATTCTTACAGGTATATAAATAAAAACAGGTATACATAAATTAAATATTACTCTAATAAAATAATTACATAAATGTAGTTTTAATTATTTTTTATTTTTAATATTTATGAAATAATATATCGTATATTAATTTACTAAGCGTTTGTTCCAGTGGGGTATGTAAAAACTGGGCGTTTACATCAAAATTTGTGACACAGAGGTAATGAAGATCTCATTTTGAAAAGATATCATATACATTCGTCACTTAAGCTATGCATGTTTACAATAGACCATATAAATCAAATTTGTCTAGATTATGTCAATCAAATAAATAAAAATGATACATATCCGATAGTGAGAAATGTACATACCACAAAATGATACATATCTGATAGAGAGACATGTACGTACCACTCTCTCCATCCAAATGCAGCAGCAAGGACAACCCGCCAATACAGCCAGCGGGGAAGTGACATTTTTTGTGTATTTAAAAAATCTTCAAGTTCATGCATGAAAAGCAGTTCACAGTAACGAAAAATTTAGATGTTTCAAACGAATACACAAATTAGAAAAACTAATTATAAAGACATTGTAATTTATAGATTTAGATATATATACCAAAAATCGAGTGATGGATAATAGTATAATACCATATTCGTTCCCAAGAGTCGGCCTACTACGGGAACACACAGGTAGTATACCGGCTAAGATGAGTCTCCGTCGGAGGAGTCAGACTCATCCGCGAAGACGCCGTCAATTAGCTTAACATTGAGATTTACGGGTGACACTCGCATGCTGGAATAATTGAGATCTAAATGAACATACAGGTGATTGAGATTTACCGGATCAATCGATGTATCTCTGACACAGACTAAGAGAGGGGCAAATGTAAGATGGAAGGTTAGAGCACCAGTTTTAGGGTTGGGCAAATCTGATGGAGGAAGGAGGCGGCTGTGTGTTGGCCGGGTAATGAGGTTGTATACTTAGGGTTGGAGAAAAGATTGGGTTGGATCCAAATTTGGGCTTAGTGGTTCCAAAATTGGGCAAGATTTGGTCCTACATTGAATGACCTTCTAAATAATAATTAGGTTGGGTTTGTTTCAATTTTTAATTTGATTTGTTTCTATCACACAGTATAATATTATGAGCCATTTGGTAGCACGAAAATCGGCTGATTTGACTGATTCTGCTGAAATTTATGAAATTCTGGTTGAAATGGTTGCATTGGCTGATTCTGCTGATTTAAGAAAAAATAATTTTAAAATATATTTTATTAATAAAATAAAGAAAAAATTATATGTAAAAATACCTATCTCTGAGTTGACATTATCCGATCTTTACTTATAATTTATTATGCATGTTACGTTTACTATCCGATCTTTCTTGTTATCAAGCAAGAAAGGCCGAATGAGAAGTTCCAATATAATTCTGCGGTTAGAAGGAGTGAGGCCGTTCGTCCCACTGCTATGTTACGAACTGCTAAGAATTGTTGGAATGCTAGAGTGCTAAGTTGTCAATCCTTTACAAAGAAATAAATGTTGCTATTTATACTACCAATGGGTAATTGGATAAACTGACGTGGTGGGTTGTGGATGGCTTGATCCCAACCACCAAATCTTCTGCATTAAATGCACTTTCCGCCAGGATCTTAGTTTCCCACCAAAAGGTGGGGAGGTTCATCCCCACGAGCTTGCCTCCTGTTTCCTTCTGGGATCTTGGCTTCCTGCCAAAATGTGGGGGACGTCCGTCCCCATGAGCTTGTCTCTTGTTTCCTTCCGGGGTCTTGGCTTCTAGCCAAAAGGTGAGGACGTCCGTGCCCCTGAGCTTGCCTCATGTTTCCCGCGAGACGTGCGTCAGACGCTACCCTTGGGTCAGAGCACTCGCCCTATGCTAAGATGCGACCGTCTCCTGGCCCTGTTGGAGACGAACTTGGTCAGGATAAGCGGAAAAGGTAACTCGTTGTCTCGTGCCTTCTGGGATGTCCGTAGGGCGGGCCTTGAGGGTTTTATGAGCCAACCCCCGTTGGGCCATTAACCCAACACAAGTTCCTCACTTCTGATGTTCCGAGCATGCGCGGGACATAAGGAAGTAGAATTGAATCCGACGTACGTCACCATCTAGTACCCTCGGCGCCTCCCAAGACGATGAGCCACTCCGTGTTTCCCGACATACGTCTCAAGACTGTTGTTCATGGAAAGCAGTTATTTGCCCCCCTGGTCTGGTATCCTGTGGCAGGACGTCCCCTCTGGGGACGAACTTCCTTTCTTCCTTGAGGCCGTCTTCAGGATATTTCACGAGAGGGCCTGAGCTTAGGGGACAAATGTCCGGTAGGCTTTAATGGGTTGATGGGCTGATCCCTTTTGGGCCATTAACCCAACAATTATTTTAAATGAATATTTCAAAATTCATAACTTTTTATTATCTTTCATATAACACTAATATTTTATTAGTAAAAATAAAAAATAATTTAGTGCTTTAGATTTTTTTTTAGAGTGTTATGCCTTTTTTGTACTCTGATAGTCTCTTGGCCTCTGGGTGGAAGATGCTTGTCTCCGGGCCCTTGGACTCTGAAGTGAAGATGCTCGTCTCCAGGAGCTTGGCCGCGATGGTCGCCTTGAGGCCCTTGGCCTCTGGGTGGAAGATGCTCGTCTCCAGGCCCTTGGCCTCTGAAGTGAAAATTGTTGCAATATACTCATATATCTTCGTCTGCATATACTATATACACACTAACATATACACGCATGCATTGTTTGCATGTATAAAGAGATGAAGCCAAACATATAATCACAATCTTTTCTTTTAATTTTTCTAAGGAGGAAAACCCTTCTCAATGAACTTCCTACCCCTTACACGTTCCTTTATACATATGAGGAGTGGGGTGAGGTAGTTACACCAAGTGGGCAAAAAAACTTCCAACGACAATATATACATAACTTCCATGACATGCACACGTAGAGACTTAAACTCTAAAACTAATTACTAGCCAAAAACATTTAACTGCAATAAAACACACGTAATAAAACAAGTTTATAAAACTAATATCCACTCCCTTAAACTTGTTTCCTCGTTTTCACATCCTGCACACCAACCTTTTCTCTTAATTCAGCAAATCTTTGTCTTCTAAGTGGCTTTGTCAAAATGTCAGCTAATTTCACCTCTGTCTTGGTAAACTCAAGGCTTATGATCCCTTTCTCAACACATTCTCGTATGAAATGAAAACGAGTATCTATATGCATGCTTACTCCTTTCGTGATGCACATAATTTTTGGCCAAAGCAATAGCTGCATTTTTATCCACCTTTAACACTGACCTGCTTCTGATTTCTCCTTTTAAACTTTCCAACAATTTCTTGAGCCAAATTCCTTGGCATGCTCCTCCAGTAGCTGCTATATACTCGGCCTCACAAGAGGAAAATGCAACAATCCTTTGTTTTTGGGACACCTAGGTAATATGATTTTCTCCTAAGAAAAACAAGATGTCTATTGTACTTTTTCTATCATCTATATCTCCTGCCATATCACTATCACAATATCCAATCAAAGCTTCATTTCTTTGGCTTCTTTTAAACACACATCCCATGCCAACAGTCCCTTTTATGTATCTAACTATTTATCTCACTGCATTCATGTGTGTAACAGTTGGTGTTTCCATGTACCTGCTAACTATTTCCATAGAGTATGCAAGGTCAGGACGAGTATGAACTAAATACCTCAAGCTTCCAATTGAACTTTTATACAGTGTCTGATCCACATCTTCTCCCTCATCAAACTTACTCAATTTGTTTCTAGGTTCCATGGGTATGCAGCAAGGGTTTCAATCTTTCATTCCCATCCTTTCTATGATTCTCCTAGCATAGCTTGATTGGCATAGTCTTATCCCTTCCTCATTCTGCATAACCTCTATTCCCGAGTAGTAGCGTTCGTAGCAGTCCCAGATCATTCATTTCAAATTGATTCATCATTTCTGATTTGAAACTTTGAATGAGTTCTACACTGGATCCAGTGAGAACTAGGTCATCAACATAGACCCCTACAATTGTGATTTGTGTGTCTGTATGCTTTATGTAGACCGCATGCTCAAATAAACATCTTTTGAAGTTCATTGACTTCAAACATCCATCTAACTTTTCATTCCAATCTCTAGGAGCCTACTTCAAAACATATAGTGCTTTATGTAGTTTTAGAACTTTACCTGGGTTTTTATCATCAACATATCCTTCTGGCTGCATAACGTACACTTCCTCCTTTAGTTCTCCATTAAAGAAAGCTGTATTTACATCCATGTGGTGAACTGGCCATCCCTTCTGTGCAGACAAGGCTAAGATTGTTTCCATTCTGGCAACTGGGGCAAGAACCTCCTGATAATCCACTCCATACCTTTGAATGTATCCTTTTGCTACCAAACGAGCTTTGTACTTCACCACATTCCCCTCTGGATCTTTCTTGACTTTATACGCCCACTTCAGTCCTATTGCTTTGTGATTACTTGGTAAATCCCTCAATTCCCAAGTTCCATTTCTCTGAATTGAATCAAGTTCAAGGGTCATTTCTTCTCTCCATTCCCTTTTCTCTACTGCTTCAAGATAATTCTCTGGTTCTTCTACACACAGAAAACATAGATTTACTTCATCAACTATTTCTCTTGTTGCATCATATATCTCCTGCAGGGATCTAAAGTGCTCAGGTTCCTCACTTGAGCTGGAAATGTTTTCTTGAAAGGAGGTATGAGTTGACTGATCAGCATTCTCACCCTCCTCTTCAGTTAGAGTTGGCATAGAGCCATCAGTCCTTGACTTCCTTTCTTCTTTTGGTACATAAGATGAAAAAATATCTCCCTCTTGTTCTTGTTTTTCTTCCAGGCTGCTATGCCACTCCCATCCTTTTCCTTCTTCAAATTTGACATCCCTACTCACCAACACTTTGTCATTTGTTGGATCTAGTAACCTGTATGCTTTTGTACCTTCTTCATAGCCCAGTAGAATCCCTCTTACACTCCTATCTTCCAGCTTCTGCAACTTTGGTTTAACTGTCTTGATATAAGCTAAGTATCCAAACACTCTAAAGTGTCCTATGTGTGGTATCATCCCATACCAAGCTTGATAGGGAGTCTTCCCTTCAAGACTTCTAGTTGAGGCTCTATTTAGAATATAAACTGCTATGGTGACTGCCTCTCCCCAATACTTTGATGGTAACAATTTACTCTTCATCATACTCCTTGTCATTTCCATAACAGTTTGATTTCTTCTCTCCACTACCCCATTTTGCTAGGGAGAGTAAGGTGCAGTCAATTGTCTCTTCATCCCCTTTTCTTGGAAAAAATTCATAAATATATGAGAGGTAAATTCTCCTCCCCTGTAAGTTCTGAGGCATTTGAACTTGGTTCCTGCATCAGTTTCCATCTTGCTTTTAATCTTCTTAAATGTCTCAAATGCTTCTCTATTTCCTTTGAATAGTGAGATCCACATATATCTGGAGAAATCATCTACTAAGAGCATGAAATAACTCTTTCCCCCATGTGTGATTGGCCTGATTGGACCACAGAGACCTCCATGCACCAGTTCTAGCTTCTCTTGTGATCTGTAGGATGTCTCTTATGGAAATGGGCTTCCATGTTGCTTTCCTATCATGCAACCATCACAGATTTAATTTATGTGAGTAATTTTGGGCATGCCTTCCACTAAACATCTGCTTGTCAGATTGCTTAAAGCTTGGAAGTTTAAGTGACCATATCTAGCATGCCAAAGCAATTCCTTAGTTGCAATACGTACTTGCTATTAGACAAGCCTTCTGTGTAGTTCTTAGATAAACCATAAACAATTTGTTTTCTCTTCTGTCAACTCTGATTATGAGCCTCTTGTCTTTTTCATAAATACTCAAAACTCCACCTTTAAGCAAAACCTGACCTCTTGATTCACCTAGTTACCCCAGACTAATTATATTGCTTCTTAATTTTGGAATGTAGTATACATTAGACAGTACCATATGTTCTCCAGATTTGCATTGGAACAACACAGATCCTAGTCCTTGTATACTAACCATTGAATCATCTCCAAATCTTACCTTCCCATGTACTGAGGTATCTAGGTCAATGAAATGGTGTTTAATACCTGCCATATGATTACTGGCCCCAATGTCCAAGTACTACCATGATCCTGAGCAGTCCCCCTTCTTTTCACACGTGTCTTGAGATTTTGTCAACTCACATATTTCTATCATCATCAATGTTGGTTCTTTTCCTTCTTCTTCTACCAACTTTGCTTCATCTTCTTGATTATTTGTGAGACATTCAGATGCAAAATGTCTCATCTTCCCACAATTATAGCACTTGATTTTTGACTTATCAAATTCTCTCTTGGCTTGAGAATCTTCCTCATTTGCTTGACTCCTTCCTCATCCTTTTCCTCTGCCACGACCTCTCCCTCTTCCTCTAGTGGAATTTTGATCTTTGGCCATTGAATTTTGTGATTTAGACTCTTCTATTGCCTTTCACTCTGCCCTAGTTAGAAGGGTAGTTTCCTCACTTTCTGTGTGCCCTTCCAGCCTCTCTTCATGAGCTTTGAGTGAACCTATAACTGCTTCAGTGGTTTTTATCTTTAGGTCACAAAATTCTTCTATGGTGGAGGCAATCTGTAGAAATTTGGGTGAGGTTAATCTCAACAACTTTTTTACCACTTTTTCTTCTTCCACAATATTGCCTAGTCCTATGAGCTTACTTACAATAATTTGAAGTCTGCTTGAGAAATCATCAACGCTATCTTTATCATTCATTTGCATTGACTCAAACGCTCTCCATAAATTTTGAGTTCTAACCTCTTTTACCTTTTCTGATCTCAGGTTCATTGTATTCAACATGTTCCACGCTTCTTTGGTCGTCCTTTGTGCACCCAATTGAAGAAGAGTATCCTCACTAATGCCTTGATAGATAGCAGCCAACACCATTTTGTCTTTTCTCCTTTCTACTGGTTTGTTGGATTCCACAGCTTCCCACACTCCTTGAGCCATCATGAATACTTCCATTTTGATGGCCCATGCTGCATAATTGCTCCTATTCCGCATTGGATACTTAAGTGTGATAATCCCCTCCTTATCTTGTGACTTCACATTGTCTTCTTCATCATGGATGTGAGTGTTTTTTCCCAGACCTTCACTTGCTGAGGATGATGCACTTGTGGCCATGACAGTTGGATCGTTCCAACCGTGGACTCTGATACCAAATATTGCAATATACTCCTATATCTTCGTCTGCATATACTATACACACACTAACATATACATGCATGCATTGTTTGCATGTATAAAGAGACGAAGCCAAGCATGTAATCACAATCTTTTGTTTTAATTTTTCTAAGGAGGAAAAACCTTCTGAATGAACTTCCTACCCCTCACACGTTCCTTTATACACATGAGGAGTGGGGTGAGGTAGTTACACCAAGTGGGCAAAAAAACCTCCAATAACAATATATACATAACTTCCATGACATGCACACATAAAGACTTAAACTCTAAAACTAATTACTAGCTAAAAACATTTAACTGGAATAAAATACACGTAATAAAACAAGTTTATAAAACTAATAGAGATGCTCGTCTCCAGGTGCTTGGCCGTGATGGTCGCCTTGAGGCCCTTGGCTCTGGGTGGAAGATGCTCATCTCCGGGCCCGTTGGCCTCTAGAGTGAAAAATGCTCGTCTCCGGGTCCTTGGCCTCTGAAGTGGAAATGCTCGTCTCCACGCCCTTGACCGCGATGGTCGCCTTGAGGCCCTTTGCCTCTGGGTGGAAGATGCTCGTCTCCGGTCCCTTGGCCTCTGGGTGGAAGGTGCTCGTCTCCGGACCCTTGTCCTCTGAAGTGAAGATGCTCGTCTCCACACCCTTGACCCTGATGGTCACCTTGAGGCCCTTGGCCTCTGGGTGGAAGATGCTCGTCTTCGGGTCCTTAGCCTCTGAAGTGAAGATGCTCGTCTCCAGGCACTTGGCCGCGATGGTCGCCTTGAGGCCTTTGGCCTCTTGGTACGATAAGTGTGGTATATCGGTAAGTGTATTCCAGTATTTTTCGGTGCGATTAGTGTGGTGTATCAATTTTTCGATATTTTTGCTCACCCCTAAATTCTTACCGTGCAGTGCACGAGTACACATTTTAGTTTGTGAAAAATCAGCTGAGATTTGGGCCCTATTCATTTGGGCCCGCCCGACTACAACACTGGCCTACCTGCCCTGGCCCTAATTGAAGCCCCTCCTTCTGAAGACAGACACACTATAAGAAGTGGCGGACCTAGAAAATTAGGGTCACGGGGTCCTAAACTAATGTAACTCTCATTAGTATAAACTTTCAGAAAAATATTAATAACCATAACGCGTCATCAAAACATTAAGATAATATAAAGAAAAAATTACATATAAAAGTCATTAAACAATTCTACAAAAGTTCCCTCCTAGGTTTCATTTGTTGGAAATATTCTATAATATATAGGTCCACCAACATGTACATAAAACCTATTTCTTTATTCCATGCTGAAAATCCTATTCCCAGAAAATGATGACCACTAACTCCCACTCATTCCTAAACAAATAACACGGTAAACAAAATGCAGCATCTTTGGCAATACTGTATTCCAACCATTTGTGCTCATCAAACCAACTTGAAACAAATCTACGTTTTCTGCCGTCAATTACTTTAACAGGGAAATCATGATCCCGAGGTTGAAACGGCCCTTTTTTATGGTAACTACGATGTACCTCGTCTTGAACATTAGGATGAAATCATCATGGTGTTCATGTAGATTATAGGCCAAATTATTTTCACTTTCAACAAGTACTAGATCCATTTTTTTATTTACTAATGGCGAATCGTTTGAATTAATATCTTAACTACTCTCGGTACTCTGAATTTCTTTCAATATGGGTACACTACCGATATATCTTTTCATCTTTAATCATTAAATTTCAAAAAAATAACATTCATAAATACATAATTTTTTAATTTAATCTGAACATTCACAGAAATTTTATAATTAATTCAAAAAAAACGAATCAGTAAGAGGTGGTTGAGGTCTGAAGGGAGATACGTTGATGGCAATGGATTTGTTGTGGTTGCAAGGGGTGTTTAAAAAGTTGAACAAAAGGACATCATTTGGAGTTTTAAAATAAAAGGCCTTACGGGAGTCGAATCCTCTACCGCACGAACAAGAAAGTTTTAGTGAGGTACATGATACCACTTCTCTACTCATCAATTTAGTTATAAAGTCGCATATGATATATATATATATATATACATTTCATATATAGGTAAATTTTGTAACATACATATAGATATAATATATATACGTAATTTTTTCAAAGTCCACGGGGTCCAGGGAGGTGGAATTGGGGAGGCTCCGTCGAGATGGAATCACGAGGGTGGATTAGTTTGAGGGGTTAGTAATTATCCATTGTTTTTGTTCCTTCATGTTTGAGTTTTGATTTTATTTTCTATTGCCGCTCTTTTGGGGTTCTAATTTCTCTACTCAGCAATTTAGTTATAAAGTCACATATGATATATATATATATATATATATAGATTTAGGTTCACGTGAGAACTTAATCTTAAGAGAGTAAAAAAGAATACATCTTAACCATTGGATTAGATTATTATAATCTGTGCGACTAAACCTTCTGTAAGGGTAAGGAAGTCAATTTCAATTGACCGTTTGTACAATCCCTAAAGCTTCGCTGCATGATTCCTTATACAACCGTTTCTTTCCAAAGATATTTTTTCTCCATATTCGTTCGTTTATCCTTGTGCGAACGTATCTCCTTGCACGAATGTAGCTCTTGATCTGGTCTCGGAAATTGAACGATGTTAAGTTCTTTCATTTTGTAATTAATAGAACCACAAATATCATATTTTAGGAGAAAAAGTAGTTTCTTCTATTCAAAGAAATTGATTTTTCAGACTTGGAGAAGAGAGTTTTTTTTGTCTAAATTGCAAAGAAGAAAGCTACACTACCCACGTGTTGGAGGGAAGAACATAGTCATCATCCACAAGTCACTATCAAGGATTATCTAATCCATTTTCATTTTATAATAATTACTATGCTCCATATTTTATTAAAAAATAGCACTAACACAATTCGATTATATATGTAGCACCTCTTTAGTAGTATAGTTGTATAGTAGTGCACTTTTATTTATTTTAAATGCACATGTTAAAAGTGCATTTTATTTTGAAAAGTTGTGATACACTAGTGTACTTTTTTACAAGTGTGTTTATTTATTTTCATTTTTTAAATTATTTTGGTTTTAAAATGTATGGAAGTGCATATTGAAATGCATAAAGTGAAGAAATTTATATAGTAAGCAAAAACTAATATAATTCGTTTTAAATCTTTATTTACTATAGATCATGATTTTCAAATAGATCAAATGTGCAATTTCAATATTCGAAATGTGCATTTTAACAAAAAAAGTGTTGAATTCGAAAAGGGGATTTGATCTAATGAGAAAATGACAACGTACTTAATTTAGTTCTATAAAGTGCATTTGAGATTCATTTTAGTGCATAATAAACATATAAATATATTTATAACATCTCGACATCACATTCTTCCTATTACAATAAACTGCACTTTTAAATTACAATTATTGCACATATCAATGTTTCTGTTTACAATGAAAATGCACGTTTAATTATAGTACATGCACCTAAAAATAAAATATATGTGAATTCATAAAATGTTGAAAAGGTGCATCAACTTAGCATTGGAGTGCAAATGGAAAGACCTTGCATTTGAAGAGTAAAAGATCCTACGTGAGATCTTTGAATTCAGAAACAATATTAAATAAGAGAAAAGTATATCAAAACAAATGATTCTAATTATGGTGGAGATTACTCCGCATTAATTAATATCCTATTTGTTAGGATTGCTTCCTATTTTGATGCCTTATGCGTGACAACATCTCAAGTGAGCTTTACCATTATGTCCCTCAATTAGTATATAGTTGCACGTTAAATTTTTAAAAGCCCAATCCCCTCCGAAAATTACTCTATTTCAGAATCCATCTAAGTCATCAGATTAGAATTATTAAAGGTTAGTCAATGGTTGGATTTTAATCTTTTTTCCTCTCCTAAAAAGGTGTTCTCACAGGAACTAACCCCTATATATATATACACACACACACACACACATTTCATATATAGGTAAATTTTGTAACATACATCTAATATATATACGTAATTTTTTCAAAGTCCACGGGGTCCAAGGAGGTGGAACTGGGGAGGCTCCGTCGAGATGGAATCACGAGGGTGGATTAGTTTGAGGGGTTAGTAATTATCCATTGTTTTTGTTCCTTCATGTTTGAGTTTTGATTTTATTTTCTATTACCGCTCTTTTGGGGTTCTAATTTCCTGATGACGTTGTTACTTTGAAAAGAGACGCATATTCTTTGGATGGTAAGAACCTTCATATTCCACACATCGATTCTGAGGCATCTCACTGTAGAAGACTATGCGGTGAGGCTTTTTACGTTCATATGCATTGTAATTTCCCCGCTTGGTTTCTCTTGAATAGCTCGCGGACTGATCTTTAACCCTATGATCGTCCATTGTGGTATTTTGAATCAGATATATATTTCAATATTCTTTTCTCACGGCTTCCTTCTTTTATTTCGTCTTGTTGCAGGTTTATGCCATACAATTCCATCTCTTTTTCAAATTCATATTTTTTCACCGCCAAGAATTTCGACTCCTTTGAATGAAATTGGAGTCATTGAATGCTGCTAGAAGAGTTGGTGTGGATGACTGAATATTGGATGAATTGATGCCAAATTCACGCTCTTGTTGAAGTATGAGAGAAACTGTTTTTGTGAGTGAAGGCATTGGAGAAATTATCATGATTTGAGAACGTGTTTGAGCAAACTCTGCATTCAGTCCACGAAGAAACATGATGACACAGTCATTTTCCCTTTCTTTTAGGATCTTTTGAAGAACTCCACATTGACAAGGTAACGAACACTTACATGTGAGAATTGTTCTATATAGTTCAAGTTCCTTCCAAAGAGCTTTAAGTTTCGTGTAATATTCAGTAATCGAAGAAGTACCTTGATGTAAATTTTGAATTTCTTCTTGAAGATCAGCTATACGAAATACATCATTATGTGAAAATCGATCCTGTGGATCAGTCCAAATTTCTCATGCAGTATCAAAGTAGATGACAGACTGAGCCAGGCCATCACCATGCGATTACAACATCTCCATGGTTCACGAAGTGGATCAGTGGAAGCAGGCGAAGGAAGTGATCCGTCTACAAACATGTCTTTATTTTTGGACTCCAACATCGCAATCATGTTGTGGTGCCATGAATAATAGTTTTGCTTTGTGAGAAGTACTGGAACCAAAATCAACGTCGGATTTTCTCCAGGATGAAGATAAAGTGGATTAGAAGGATTTGTGAGATGATCAGGCAAAGAATCATCTCGATTTTCAGATGTTGATCGCGTAATCACCATAGCTGA